>SKCR01006945.1:0-380419 GCA_019454045.1 Zanthoxylum bungeanum | reverse complement strand
CTCTCAGAAAAACCAGAAGAAACAGCCCATTGTTGGGCGTGAGATGAGGGAGATAAAAGAGAGAAGAGATAGATGTAAAATGTGTAAAATGTTATTTGGTAAAATGAATTTCTAAATCATATACCAACTTTGCTTTCCAAAAGTCAAAGTAATTAAACAAAAATATATTCCATTCAAGCTTTCAAAAAGCTTTCCAACAATCTCATCTATTATTCACAATAATCAATCAATCAATGGTCACATCACTCAAAGTGACATGATTTGACGCTTGATGTGACGCTAGATGCGACTAGCGATTTGATGCTTGATATGACTTGCGTGCCGCACTCGAATTCGAAATGCGAATGCGCTCGCAAATAATCTCGGGCTCGGGTTCGCTAATTCCAAATTAACGAATTTTCCGTTGCGTCGTAATTAAATGATTACGCCTAGCAAAATCACTATTCACATCGCTAACGAATTAATTTTAAATTAATTCGTTTGCCCGAATTAAAATCTAATTTCAATTCCGCGTCGAAATCCAATTTCGTTTAATATATCGAATACATTAATTAATCGATTAATTCCAAATTAATCGTTATCTCTCTTTTAATGATATTTTATCCCAGATAAAATATCTCCATAATTAATCCCAGATTAATTTTCTCTCTCATCTAATTAATCCCAGATTAATTTAGAGTGCGAGTCATACGTCATCGGTGAATCTTTGGGAAGCGACCCATGAGATCCCCGGATATGTTGGCAGTAAATTCAGTCGTCGGACTATCCGAACACGTAAGTACCAGTACTATATTTTATACCGATTTACAAGACAAGGTTGGCTTCTAGCAAAGCGCCATGCCTACCCAATTCTCCAGAAATATCCTTACAGGAATAAAGGATCTATATCAGACGTATTATACGTAGTATTGCGTATTTCTATCCAGTATCGGACGATCACGTGCTAGGCCTGGGGCTGGAATTCTGTCTGCCCCGTACGAAGCACATGTCGGATGTTTGGTAACTAGTCTCTATAATCGGATAAACATGACCTTGTCATTTTATCCCAATGACTGCAGTACTTAAGAGTACTAGTACCGTATCCTACGTGACCATCATCTCCATATGACTGAAGTGATACTTCCGTCTTGACATCACACCCAACACACTCCGATTCTCAATATACCCAGCATAGGCGTACACAGAACCTGTTAAAGCCCTGGACGACCGCAACCAAAGTATATTGATTGTCGCAAGTATTAGCGGTGCAAGTCTCAGGTTAAGACCAAATACACCTACCCTTATTTCGGACTTCCATAGACACATAGTCATACTACCAATGGAATTCCGAGGGGGTCTATCCAGAGCAAAGCTGTTTCCCATACCATCGGTAAAACACAACCTCCTATTACACTTGCATGAGTATCCTATACCCAAATATATGAGAATTATACCGTTGTGCCCTCACAACGTGTACAAGTGTAATACTAGTCTTTTACGTATTTATCGATGTCCAATCTCGATAATACTCTGACTAGGGATATTTAATGATTTATCCTTCGTGGACTGATACTGTCTCATATCATTCTCCGTCCAGGAACAAATCATAGGGACCTCATATCATTTATATATCTAGGTGATCTAATCACAAATGATAAGAGTGCAATCTCCTTTGTCACATAGTTAATTTGTACAACAACACCATGATCTGTACAAATAGTGATGCTCTGGGTCATAATTGTCCAACAATCTCCCACTTGGCCTATAGCCAGTCACTCGAGTGTCTTACACCCGAACTATGTACGGTTGGCTCAAATTGCTGAGAAAAAACTTTGTCAGCGGATTTGCATGACTATCATCTGATGCGATTTATTCGATCATCACATCGCCATGATGTATGATCTGAACGAATCAGATGAATATCGAAGTATATATCTGGATCGTTGATGAGACCATTAATTCTTTAGCCTGTGCTGACGCCTAGCTCAGCTGCTAACAGAATTATATCTAATCTAATTAGATTTTGTAATCGACCCAAATGGCTTCTATTGCTGCCTCAGCTGCAGCAATAACCCGCATTTGTTGTTTATTCGGTAACAGTATCTTGCTTGGAAGATTTCCAGCTCACTGTTCCGTTATTCAAACTTTGTAGTACCGTTTGCGACTTATAGTCGTTTAATCGGTTTAGGAAACTTGCAATAGTGATCCAGTCACTTCAAGTTCTCCTTCTCCATAGATTAAGACAACATCCTTAGTTCTCTAAGATACTAAGTATGTTCTTAACTTCAATCCAGTGACTATCACTCGGATTGGCCTGTTTGTGAATTCATATGCTCAAAGCGTATGAGACACCAGGTCGCGTATATTTTTCAATGTACGAGTTCTCGGAGAGTTTTATCAAAAGCCAAGCTTTCACCGATTGTTATTATGGGAATATCATTTCCAAGAAATAACATATTATCATTATTTATAGGACAACCACTTGTCAGTGCACTCCCACTAACCCTCTTATATACACAAGAATCTTTTCGTTTTTGAATTAAATCATAAACTATTATGATTACATCAAAACGATAATTCCTAGAACCTATGCTTGCTTCAATCCAAACATGGATCGAACAACCTGCAAACCTTGTTTGCTAGTTTTGGTACGAAAAAATCGTCAAGATGTTGTAAACATCCTCCAAAAGGTTTCCTTTTCAGGAAAGTGATTTTCCCGTTCAGCTGTCATATTTCATAAATGAAACATGCAGCTTTAGCAAGCATTATCCAAATGGATTTACCGTGGCAACAGGTAAAAGGTTGAATCGTAATCAACACAATGTTGATAACGATACCTTTCCGCTAAAAGCCTAGCTTTGTACGTTGGTATGTTGCCATCCATGTACGTCTTCCTTGAAGACTTATATAGTACCAATAGGCACAATGCTTTGCGGTACATCAACTAGTATCCAAACTTGTTGATATACATGGAATCCAATTCGGATACTATGGTACTTTTCCATAATAGGGAGTCGATACCTTGTATCACTTCCTCGTACGTAGTCAGTTGGTATACCTCAAAAGATTGACATCTTCATGAGGTGAGATCAAAAACCCATACCCTAGGTTGATTTCTGACTCTCTCCGAATTACGCGGTTCTTGTGTATTCGAAGATTAATGGTAATAGTTCCATCCTTGATGAACTATTTATGTTCCATTAAGATTCGGTGCCTGGAATAGTATTACTCCGATTTTCATCGAGTTTTACTATCCTCCCACTTACCACTGCATATCGGTATTCCTCTTAGGAAGACCGCATGGCGAGCAACAATCTAATTGTTCTCTTGTGAGTTGTATAAGTACTATACTTATGGTATCCATAGGATAACCTACAATTGGCACTTATCCAATTTGGGTTCTAGTTTGGTATCATGCAAACATATGCCCAGCATACCCAAATATTCAGGAATGAGAAACCCGGTTTCTTTCCTGTTCATATCTACTATGAAATCTGTCAAACAGATTTTAATGGAACCTTATTCTAAATAAGTCCTACACTGTTAATTCGTATTCGTTGAAGGAAATGGTACCTCAGAGCGACTCATGATTAACCTTATCATGTCCAACAAAATTCGATTTATCCGTTCGGACACACCGTCAAACTGACGTGTTCCGGGAGGAGTCCTTATTGAAAGAATACTATACTCTTTCAAGTATATTAGAAACTTATTGCCTAAGTATTTTCCGTTATGGTATTACCGTGACGGTATAATACTACAGCCGATCTGTTTGTCTATTTCGTGTCGAAACTCTAAAGGTTTCCGATTTGTGTTCTAAAAGAAACACATAACCATAACGCGATGCCACATCCGTAAAGGTCACGAAATATTCATATCCATCTCTAGCCTAGCTAGATATGGGCCCACTTGCTTCACTATGAACTAGGGCTAACAGATAAGTGGCTTTTACACTTTTACCAAGTAAATGTGTTTTAGGCACTTTACCTAATAAACTAGATTCGTAGACTTTATTTGAATGGAATCAAATTAGTCCTAGTACCCACTCTTCGAAAGTGCGGATATACGATTCTTGTTTAATTGCGTCCCAAACAACAATGCCACAAATTAGTTTCTTCTGATCAAATTAGTTCGAGCTATTTGTTTGTCATGTTATACTTTTGAGATTTATTTATATTCAAAATATAAATTCTGTCATTCACATCTAATGTGTATATCTCAATATCATCTATATAATAAAAAACACTTTAGTGTTCTAGAATATAAAGGTTCACCCGCAGCGGGTTAAACACTGATATAAAGATAATGTTTCTCTAGTCAAACTAGTTACATTATAACAGTTTCCAAATTAGGTACACACCCTAGGGGGTTTCTCGAAAGTTAGGTACTACGGTTAAAACAGCGATTTTCGTCCCGTTTCCAATTCGCAGATTATCTCAATTGAAGTCAGTATCCTGTTCAAAACAGATTCTGAACATCAATACATATATTTTATGTACCACACTAAGTATTTAAAATCTAATTTTAATACTAGTAGTGAACATAATCTTGACAAACATATTTGAAGTCAGAGCCTTGCTCGTTCTTCAATTCCTTCATGTCTGCTTTGTCCAAACGGCAGTCACGCTTCCGCGATCCCGTTTGCCACAATTTAGGCAGACATTTTGGGATATGTCATTTATCTTCCTAGAAGATTATAATGATTTTGCCTTTGCCAGTTTCAACACTCCAGAAACCTTTGGCCAAGCCTTGGCCTTCTAGAATATCGAAGTAAGGTGCGCCTTGCGCTGCTTGCCTAATTGCAAACTTTGACTTTGTCTCTTTGAGAACAGTCATTAACTCTCCAAGAGTTATTTATTGCAATTTAGTACTTCTAAAATCTAAATATAGATCTAAGAAGATCCTTCAATTTCATTATCATACTTTAAGGATCTAATCCTTAGTTCTGATTCAGAAATTAAGGAGTCTAATGCGGTAAGTATAATGGATTAAGCACTAAAGTTATCATCACATAAATCTTCCAAAGATTATGCTCTACTATTTGCTTAACTCCGGGCTTAGGCATAATATGTTATTTTATCAAATAAAGTAACTTATTATTTTTCCAGGACCATCCTGAAATATTTCCCAATTTGAAAATTAAACCATTTAAACACATTTTCCCTAGGATTATGTTTTAAATGTCAATCTTTCATTTACATCTTGATTCTAATAGTCCAACTATTTAATCAACGATTTAGGTACTATTTATTATAATGATTACAATAGTCCAACTATTTAATCAACTATAATTTAATAGATTAAAATCAATTATATTGATTACTATAATCCAATTATAAAATCAACTATAAATGAATAGTTTGAATATAGTCCAACTATTTATTAAAACAACGATTTAAATATTAGTCCAACTAACATTTAATTTATTGACGAATGATATTTGAATGAGCGTGTATGGCAAGTAATTAAACGAATATTGCAAATTCAATTCTTGCCTCTCACTATTTTTCGGCGAGCCTCTAACCCTCTGTCGAGTACTCGGGAAACCGTGTTTCCTAGTGGGCTAGGATCCCGTTAAATATCACACAATCTTGACTTTGGCCAACAAATTGTATGATAATTAACTAGGTAGATATTTAAGATCGATTGGATCCAATCCAATTCCTAGATCCGGTAGGGGAACATCCAAGTCTGAAACATATATCTTATATATGCCAATACATCCAATGTATTACCTAACCTTTTTCCTCTGAATCAACTAAGCCTTGGCTTTGGCACAACAAACTTAGTGATCCCAGTCAAGCGCGACCCATTGACCATGGAAAGCTTCATAATCAATGTCGATGGACAAGAAGTGGTCTTGACTTTGGCCAACAAACCACAACTTGGACAAGACACCAATATGGAACAAAGCTCTCGTGATTCAAACACATCCTCGACGGACAAAGGCCTTGACTTTGGCCAACAAGCCAATGCCAGTCTCGGATCTTAAGTGAGAATCACTCAATGGAAGGAAATACGCTTAATATTTTGCGAGGGTTTTTCGTGTGCAAATTGGCAACAATTTATTATCTTTGTTAAGGTCATCATCATTACACCCTTAAACATGCATTCTAAACACATAATAAAGCGCGTATAATAAAATAATAATGATATGCGGATGGATACTTTACACATTGATCCTAGATCAAATCTCTCATTTTCTCTCTCCCACTAGCACATGTATTTACTTCTACCCGTTACACTACACTTCTAAAGAAACCTCATTTACATTGAGGGGAATAGGTGAGAAGAGAATACAAAGAATATGGAGGTAATAAGGCTGGACACGCAGGTCCAATTAATAAACCAAATTTATTACAACAATTTCTAAAATTGTCCCACCCATCTAATATCCATCCGATATACATTATTCATGCATCGCAACCACGTATTCACACAAGCATGTTATCAATCAATCTAATCAAATTAATTAATCTGATAATTAGCGACCATCCAATGTTCAAACAACAATTTGATTTTGCTCGAGTCAAACTCGTTTTGCGAATAAGTACTCAAAGTACGAATTCTCGAATTAAATTAAACTACATCATTAAATCCAATTTAATATGCATTCAATTCTAATTCGCTTATTTAATTCCAAATTAAACATTACACTTTAATAACGAACCTATACGACTTAAATTCCAAATTTAATCATTATGGGTCTCAAAGCCCGATTAACGTCCAACGTCAATTTAATTAAAATCCAATGGGCTTTTAATTAATTTCTTAAGGCGTGGACTTTTTGGTCAACTCGGGTCGAACCCAATAACCAAAGTCCAACCCGGGAGTTACCCCATAAGCCCAAAAATCAATTTTGGCCCATTAGGCCCAATTAAACTTTAAAGGTCCATTAGTCGTATATGGGCTTTATGGAGGCGGTTTTGGGCCCAATTGGATCCAATCCATTTGGCCTAAACCTAACTTGGTACAACCAAGCCCAATAAGCCCAATTACAACATTACAAGCCCAAATCCAATTTTAAGGCCCAAATAATTAAATTCCAAAAATCCAATTTCCTAATTTAATTACTTAAAGTGTATAACACAATTAATTATCCAATTAACATTTCTAAAACATCAATTAACACGATTAGCTCATTAACATTAAATCATGTCCAACACAATTTAATCAAAAATCAAACCCAAACATGCTATATCATTCTCGGCAATCATAGGGAATTTTAAATCGATTTCGATTTCAATCCAATTGAATCCACAATCAATATTAAATCAACATTCCCAATTGATTCAAGTCATCCAATGATCAAAAATAAAAAAATTCCAAGACTAAATAGGGCACATTGTATTCGGCCAACACAAAGAATTTGGGGAAATTTGTTCCAAACACAATTTCATCAAATTGATCCAATCAATCATCAATTAAAACACATTTAAGCATACTAATTCATCCAATTTCATTATACATGCTCAAAATCAATTTTACCCAAATTTTAAGCCCTAAACTTTTTCATGCTCAACCTGGCTCTGATACCATTGTTGGTTTCTATTAAGGTCCCAAGATCATAAACAAGCATGAAATATGTGCGAATACAAATCAACGAAGTTGCAGAATACTCACATCGATCGGTTGAGCGACGCTTTGACGAACAAAACTCAAAATCTGCTCATGGAAGGTCACGGCAGTGACAGAAACAGCTCACTGGTTTGGCGTCCATTTTGGTCCTTCGTCAAGCTCCAAACTTCATCGAACGATTCCCGGCTCATGGGTGGACTTCCCTATCACCTTCGCATGTGTCTCGGAGTGTTAGCTCTTGTGATTTTTGCCAAAAAAATCACCACTCATGCTTCCCTTCCTCTCGGTAAAACCAGAAGAAACAGCCCACTGTTGGGCGTGAGATGAGGGAGATAAAAGAGAGAAGAGAGAGATGTAAAATGTGTAAAATGTTATTTGGTAAAATGAATTTCTAAATCATATGCCAACTTTGCTTTCCAAAAGTCAAAGTAATTAAACAACAATATATTCCATTCAAGCTTTCAAAAAGCTTTCCAACAACCCCATCTACTATTCATATCAATCAATCAATCAATGGTCACATCACTCAAAGTGACATGATTTGACGCTTGATGTGACGCTAGATGCGACTAGCGATTTGACGCTTGATATGACTTGCGTGCCGCACTCGAATTAGAAATGCGAATGCTCTCGCAGATAATCCTGGTCTCGGGTTCGCTAATTCCAAATTAACGAATTTTCCGTTGCGTCGTAATTAAATGATTACGCCTAGCGAAATCACTATTTACGTCGCTAACGAATTAATTCTAAATTAATTCGTTCGCCCGAATTAAAATCTAATTTCAATTCCGCATCGAAATCCAATTTCGTTTAATATATCGAATATATTAATTAATCGATTAATTCCAAATTAATCGTTATCTCTATTTTAATGATATTTTATCCCAGATAAAATATCTCAATAATTAATCCCAAATTAATTTTCTCTCTTATCTAATTAATCCCAGATTAATTTAGAGTGCGAGTCATACGTCATCGGTGAATCTTTGGGAAGCGACCCATGAGATCCCCGGATATATTGGCAGTAAATTCGGTCGTCGGACTATCCGAACACGTAAGTACCAAGTACTACATTTTATACCGATTTACAAGACAATGTTGGCTTCTAGCAAAGCGCCATGCCTACCCAATTCTCCAGAAATATCCTTACAGGAATAAAGGATTTATATCAGGCGTAGTATACGTAATATTGCGTATTTCTATCCAGTATCGGATGATCACGTGCTAGGCCTGGGGCTGGAATTGTGTCTGCCTCGTACGAAGCACATGTTAGATGTCTGGTAACTAGTCTCTATAATCGGATAAACATGACCTTGTCATTTTATCCCGATGACTGTAGTACTTAAGAGTACTAGTACCGTATCCTACGTGACCATCATCTCCATATGACTGAAGTGATACTTCCATCTTGACATCACACCCAACACACTATGATTCTCAATATACCCAGCATAGGCGTACACAGAACCTATTAAAGCCTTGGACGACCGCAACCAAAGTATATTGATTGTCGCAAGTATTAGCGGTGCAAGTCTCAGGTTAAGACCAAATACACCTACCCTGATTTCGGACTTCCATAGACACATAGTCATACTACCAATGGAATTTCGAGGGGGTCTATCCATAGCGAAGCTGTTTCCCGTACCATCGGTAAAACACAACCTCATATTACACTTGCATGAGTATCCTATACCCAAATATATGAGAACTATGTCGTTGTGCCCTCACAACGCGCACAAGTGTAATACTAGTCTTTTACGTATTTATCGATGTCCAATCTCGATAATACTCTAACTAGGGATATTTAATGATTTATCCTTCATGGACTGATACTGTCTCATATCATTCTCCGTCCAGGAACAAATCATAGGGACCTCCTATCATTTATATATCTAGATGATCTAATCACAAATGATAAGAGTGCAATCTCCTTTGTCACATAGTTAATTTGTACAACAACACCATGATATGTACAAATAGTGATGTTATGGGTCATAATTGTCCAACAATGACAAGTCGCAAGTATAATACATCGAATGAGGTTTATAGATGTTTTGAATTAATAAACTTATCCTAATTTCAAAATATATTCCTCGGCTTTTATTCTAATCAATTTTGAAAATTATAGAACATTACAGGAACCTCAAACTCTTACGCCGAAGTAAAGTAATATTGGCCAGATTCCAAAATGGTGAGTGAACCATTTTCTCAACTGATTTCATTTAAGTTGTTTTCGATATAAGACTTAATTTTAAAGAATATAGGGCGTTAGCCAAAGTCTAATTTCAATTGTTTCACAATTGATGATGTTTTAGAAAGATTGTTTTCAAAAAGCTTGAGTTTTATGATTTTCGAGGCATGTGACCTTAGTTGTAACTTGACACATATATGAAATTGACGGATACATATATCGTGTGCACACACAGTTCAGGACTAGGGATAATAGATGCCTCTAGATCCCAGATTTTGAGACAGAATGGTAGCATAGATCCGCACTCCGGCTCTAGATTTGTGACTTGGGGGATGACGAGACGTAACGCCCCAAGACCACATGATATTTGCATACAGGAGGACGCCCTCAAGTGCTAGATTTTACGTGTGGGGGACAGAGAGACGTAACACCCCCCCAATGCGCCAGATATTCAGATACAGATTTCACATATACAGATTTTTCAGATACAGATTTCTCAAAAATAGATTTTCAGAAACGAATTTTCATAGACAGACTTACAGAAAAGATGGTTTTAAGAAAGAGTTTTCATAAGAAACTATTTTTATAAGAAACTGTTTTATGAGAATTTCATAGATTTACATGTCAAAAGAAGTTTTCAGAAAATTTTTCCAGAAAGAGAATTATTTTCAGATAATGAAAGAGATTTCAGAAGAGATGGTTTGAGATGAATTCAGTTTTAGAGCCATGGATTTTTAAAAAGTATTTTAGTTCATATTTTAAACTGTCCACTCACTAGATCATTCAAACGATCTAACCCCCCCACTCCTAGTGTTTTGTTTTGCAGGTATACCTGAAGGATGAGCTCGAGATGATGGATACCGATGGCAGTCACTAGAGGGTTTGAGTCCACCAGATCGAGTCACAGTACAGTCGTAGTCAAGTAAAGTCTTATATTGGATACATGTATAGTTGTGAGTGTGTGTAATAAGCCAAAATGTTCATTATTAGGAATTATAGAAGAAGTATATTTATATATACAGTTATCAGCATTAAGGTTCTCTATTGTTGTTGTTGCTGTTGTTAGGGCAATGGTCCCATGTATGAGTCACAATTGAGTGAGAGATTATAGTAAGGATTTCAGTCAGTCAGTCAGAGGCTCAGGGGGATGGATCAGTTTATCCCCTGCCAGTAGCATCTCCAAGAGAGGGATGTTATATAAGGGTCTACATATAAAACAATGATTATTATCATGCTCCAACTAACGTTTTTATAAACACACGGTTCTTCCTCAGTTTTGATGAATCCTGATAATCTAATTATCTCATCAAAATGATGATTCAAGCTTCAGGATGCCTGTTTAAGTCCATAAATAAATTTTTAGAGCTTACGACCAAATTTGAAGTCTCATTGGATACAAAACCATCTAGTTGTTCCATATAGATATCCTCCTCGAGAAATCAATTTAGGAAAATGTTTTTCACATCCATCTGCCATATCTCATAGTCATGATATGCATCAATGGATAAAAGAATCCTAGTGGATTTTAGCATGACTACTGGTGAAAATGTTTTCTCATAGTCAATCCCAGGACGTTGAGTGTAACCTTTCACTACCATTCAGACCTTAAAGGTTTCTACATTTCCATCAGGTCTTCGCTTCCTTTTATAAACTCATTTACAACCAATAGGTTTAACTCATTCGAAAGTTCAACTAAGTCCTCAACTTGATTGTCATGCATAGAATCTATTTCGAATTTCATGGCTTCCTGTCATTTTCCCGAATTGATATCCAATATCGTCTCTTTATACGAGGTCATATCCGTTTCGTCCAAGAGGAGAACATCAAGGCTCGTATCAGATGTCAAAAACAGTCTCTCATGAGGCCTTGATATTCTATTTGATTTACATAGAACCTGTGTTGTAGATCCTTCACCTAATTGGATCTCTGGTTCCTTAATGATGGGATCAAACTCATCGAGTTCAATCTTTATATAATTTCCACTTTCTCTAAAAAATTCATTTTTCAAGAAAAGTGGCAAAACGAATAACAAATACATTTCGTTGCTTAGAATCGTGGAATTGATATCCCAGAGAATTTTCAGGATATCCAACGAACCTATTTTTATACCCTATGGGAGCTAGTTTACTCGGTTATGTAACTCTAACGTATGTGGGACTATCCCAAATCTTTAAATATCTAAGAATTGGATTTCTACCGAACTATATCTAATATGGGGTCGTAGAAATAGCTTTTGATGGAACTCTATTAAGTATGTGGGTAGCAGTAAGTAAAGCATAACCTCAAAGGTAATATGGAAGATCTGTATAGCTCATCAAGGATCATACTATATCCAAAAAAGTACGATTTCTCCGTTTAGACACATCATTATATTAAGAAGTTCTTGGTGGGCTATATTAGGCGAGAATCAAATTCTACGTTAAATAACTTCTGAATCTGTCGCTCATGAATTCACTACCTCGATCTGATTGAAGGCATTTGATGAATTTCTCGGTTTGTTTTTCTACCTAATTTTAGAATATTTTGAATTTTTCAAATATTTCCGATTTATGTCTCATCAAATAGACATATCCATATCTTGACTTATAATCCGTGAAAGTCACGAAGTATGTTGAACCATCATGAGCGGCATGATTTAATGGACCATACACATCATTGTGTATTAGCTCCAATAAATATTCAACACGGTTTCTAACACCAAGATATGGGCTCTTTGTCACTTTTCATTAGATACATGACGCACAAATTGGATAAGGATCTAAGATAAGATCTTCAATCAAACCATCAGCTCAATCTCATATGTCATAATTCAGTATTATTTAATTCAGATCTTTTACTTGTATTTTCCTATACATTAAAGACATCTCGATATGTTTCCAAAATATAGTGACCGTTAGATAAATAACATTCACATTTCAAATAGTTATCTTTATCATATAAACATAAAACAACATCTTTAATATTTATTTTATATTTCTCTTTATCCATTATCATTGATGATATTATCTGTCTGATAAGAAATGATACATCATAACAGTCATGTAAAAATAATTTACATCCATTAGGGAGATTTAGAACAACCGTTCTTATGGCCTTGACATCTAATATCTCGCCATTCCTAACTCTAAGCTGGATATCCTCTTTGTATTCTTTTAACCCTCATGACACGCTTGGAGATACAAATATGAGCGGGACTGCCAATGTCTAATACGCATCTACTATTTACATCTAAGGCTAATGAGATGTCAATAATAGAAAAAATACCAAGCATACCTGAGGGTTCTGCCTTTCCTTTCAGTTATGGATAATCTTTCTTTGTGTATCCAGACTTCTTGCAGTGTAGACATACATCACGAGCTATATACGGTCTTGCAGCTTTGTGTTTCTTGGAGTTTCTATTTGATATCGTCTTCTTTCCCATTTTGATTTTCTTCAACTTTCTAAAAGTCTTTGAAGAGCTTACTCCACCATGGAGGTACAAAGTGAAGGAAATGTCTTTCCTTATGCGCAGCGGAAATGTCTTTCGGCTCTGAGATCGACCTTGAAAAATTTCTTACATTCTCCCTTTGTGGAAACCAAATTCCACCAACTCTTGGTGAATGGATTTGCTCCTCGATGTGGATGTGTTTCCTTTGAGATCTGATGCTTGAATCAACCACCCGATCTTCCGAATTATGACTCGAAACCAACAAACCAAAGTGTAGGCTTCACTCATAAAATTTAATCTCTAAACTCTTTAGAGATTTATATCGTCATAAAATTATTTTGGCTTTTAGAAAAAGTTAGTGAGGAAGATGAAGATCTTACTCACTCTTTTTCTTTCTCTTATCAACACTTGAGAAAATTATGAATTTTTCTTTTCTTTGCTTTCTTCTCAACACTTTGAGAAATAACTTGATCTTACTCTCTCACAACTATTGTGTATATGTTTAGATCACCTTCTCACAACCATTGAGAGGAAAAAAAATCAGGATTTTATTCTTTCAATCAAGCCAACTACACTTGTCATTAAGCCACTAATGCTATCTTGTAATGGCGAACACACTCAAGTGGAGTCCACACCAAAGCATAATAAGTGAACCAATAATGACAAAACAATTAGATATTTAGGTCATACCTAATAGACATAAATTGTTGGAGAGTATGGCAAGCTATATGGTCTTGTCTCCAAGACAATTTAAAAATCATTATCATAATAATGATGTAATTACCTTAATTATGATGTAATAATTATCTCATAATTATTACTAACTTGATTATCTCATAATCGCAATTTGATTATCTCATAATCAAATAATTCTAGAAACATTATATTAAATATATTTAATATAGTTTTCATTTGTGACAAATTATATTAATAATCTTATTAATAATATATAAATTTATATGTGACTATATAATTAGACAATCCAATTTTATTAGGTTTGCTACAGTTAATTGAGCTAGCACGGGGACCAAATTGACCTACAGTTCCGAGCTCCAAGAATCTCGAAATGTTAATTAAACTCTTTAATCAAATATTCTGAATTATTAACTTCACGTTATTCCACTAAAAACTCGAAGTTGAACTCTTGTTGCAATAGATAGAAAATATAAGTCGAACAACTTCGGTGTCCATCTATATAGTCATTACATATGGATTGGCCCTTCATGAATACCTCATAATTATAGCATGGTCATAAGTCCGTTATACCCCTCTAATTATTTTATACCTTAAGTACCATTGATTCTCTAATGAACAATTAATTTATAACTATTATGAATATTAATCTTTTTATTTGTAACAGAATGACTTGAGCGCTCTAAATGTTCAAGTAATGAATCAACCCTTAAGAGAGATACTCTTCTACTTCTCGTAATAAAGAGTGAACTTTATGTCTATATAAAATATTCCTAGCTACACACCAAATCATATCCCCAAAATACGTAGTTACTGGCCGAGACTGTTACACCAACCTCACCTTGGTAAATCAAAGGATATAGCCTGCCATGCAGAAGTTCGAAGTACACTCAAGATTAAGATCAATCCATATATGACCATGTAGTAGATAAAATGAATTTCTTCAATTAACGGATATTATAAGATATTCATTTCTATCTGGGTCCAGTCCTATTTGATCACATCATACAAGGTGCCTTCATTCTCATGTCACTACATGAACGATCCCTGATCAATGTCGTTATACAAGTATAGAATGGACCGCAGCTATAGATAAACCACAAATAAAGTACTCATTTTGCTTGCTCTCTATGGACTGTTTTAGATTACTAACTTCAGACTTAAATCCTATTATGTATCACTCATACACTAAGTCTGAAAGAACTAGAGTGATCAAGGGTAAACAATACAATTTACAATATGCGATTTAAATTAAACAATTTTATCTATTATTTCAATAAACAATCTTGTTTACAATACATGAAGTTCTAGGGCATATATCCTAACACAAAGTTGGATTGCCTTTCTTTAAATCTTGTTTCGTCGTGCGTAATATGTTATGAAGTTCTTCATAACTGGCTTGCATCAAATGCATATGAAAAATTAACACAAAGCCAGCGTAAGTACCAGGTAAAGAAGATAAAGAAGATAGAAATAAATTTCGGCCTAAACATTCATCGATCATTATGTCACGTCGTTCTAAATATCGGATCTGGTCAATCATGTTCAAAACATGAATGCTAATCGCTCCTCCATCCTTGAGCATAACATGAAATAATTCCTTAGATCTCCGATATATTTCAATTTCTTGATTTTCTTCGAACAACTCCTTGAGTTTTCTCATAATGCTCTAAGCATCAGGTATATCTATGTACTGTCTGAGCAAATCTAAAACCATCAATCCTAAAATGTAAGATTTCACCCTTAGGTTATCATCCTTTCATTTTTCAAAAGTCTCACGCTCTTCGGGAGTGTAATCAGAACCGATTACAACAGGAAATGAATTAACAGTCACAAAGATGATATTTTCTGACTCCAAGACAAGGCGTATGTTCATTTCCCATTCAAAATAATTCTCGGCTCCTTTCAATTTATTAGAATCCAAAAGTCGTGCTAATAGATTTGTGGTAGCCATCTACAAGATAAAAATTAAACACTAGCAGAATATTTTTCTTTTCAATATAAAAACACTAATACGATTATGAATTTTAAATCTATTAGTGTCTTTCCACTACTTTATGTAATTCTGTAATCTTTCTTAACGAAAAAATATAAATTTGACAATCAAAATTTCATAGCGGGAAGTGGATCCCATGACATTTACTCCAGCCTCACAATAATGATGGTCTTGTGACTGGTGCTTACACATGCGTATAACGCAAGCGCACGTATCATTCAAGTAGTATAAAAAGTATCGATCCCACGAGAACTTAATACCTAATCTATTAATTTAATGAGGTCAAATGATTACTAGTATCTAACAGGTTGATTGATTGATTTGAAATGGTGATGATTCTAAATTTAAAAACAAGTAAATAAAATTGCACGAAAGTAGGTTTAAGAAAATTCAATATTAGGAAATTATCTAGGGTTGTGAATATTTCTAATATCTTTTAAAAGATGAAGTGGTTATTTCATGTTTGTGTAATAAATAGGTTTACTAACCTGAAACACTAAATTATGCGAAAGCCTCTGTCGATGGTCAGACATAAATACTCAGTTTAACCCAATTGAACCATATGTCTATGTCAACCAAATTATCTGGATTCATTAAGTTTAAGTTCCAATTATGGCTACCCCCGCCCAACAGGTATATGTCTATCCTGTAAGGAAATCTATTAAAGGGTTATTTATCCTCAAGGAAGATCGTGGGTTATTGAGTCTAAGGCTGAAACCTAAAATCCATATGTCTAGTTCATTTTAAGTTTACCATATCAATCTTATTGGTGATCAGACAACAAGAAGCATTAAGCTTAAGACTTAATAAGTAAACCTTTAAATTACCCAAACTATAAAATAACCCCTTATAAACCGGTGATATTAGAATTCATCACAACCCCAGATAACTAACTTAGTTACAACACATAACTAGGGCTAGTAAAAACTTAAAAGTAAAAGACATAAAGTAAAAATGTTGAAAAGTAATTGCGGTAAAGTAAAAGCTGAAAAGTAAATTACAATAAAATAAAATGCTAAGGTGAAATGATCAACTTTTACTACTACTAATTTAGATATCTCTCTTAATATAATATATTAACTTGTGATTATTTTACCAACCAGCCATATAGGCGGTAACCTGATTAAGTCAAATTAAGTCCAACCAGCCATAAAGGCGGAACCAAAATAAACCTGCCATATAGGCGGTAAGAAAATTTAATTACCAACCGACCAATCTGGCGGTATCATTGATTAGTCAGGTTTAAACCAGATTAAAATGAATTACCAACCGACCAATATAGCAGTATCCTTTTTAAGTCAAATTTTAAATAGTGAATATATTATATTTAAGGGAGATTAATCTAAATAGCAATAGTAAAAGAATTACCTTTCACCCTAGCATGGGGAAGTTACCTCCTAATGGTGAATAGTAAAAACTGTAAGAAGTAAAGAAAGTAAATTACTATTATTACAGAAAGTAATTAAAATTTAATTACTAAACTGAAATTAAAAGAAACTAGATAGAAAACTCCCTATTTACATCAGAGAAATTAGAGAGGAAGGTACATCTGAAACTGAAATTTCGAGCTCTATTTATAGGCGTCAGTAGGGTGTCCGCGTCGCGACGTGAGTGATTATCGACGTGGCAGCTTCTGGTTCGTCGGCTTCAGATTATGGATAAGGTGATAAGGTGACACGTGGCAAGGCGGCTGGGAGATGAATGATTGAGCTGACGTGGCGACACGTGGCGAAAGTGACTGTCAGCACCATAGAATGATGACATGTGGCATGCTGTGATTGGATGATGATGACGTGGCTATGACGTGGCAATTTGACTTGGTCAACTGGTGATGTGGACAATGATATGGAATGACACGTGGCGATGGCGACTATCGGCACCGTAGGATGATGACACGTGGCACGACGCACGTTAGCAGATCGGCTATGATGGTGACACGTGGCATGGCGCACGTTAGCAAAGTCAAACTTCTCAGATTCTAACTTGTGGACCTGGCGCACGTTAGCACGGTTAAGCGCATGTTAGGCGTCGCGACGCGGAAAATTACCAAAATGCCCTTTTATCCAATTTTCTTTGTTTTGGCCCCAAATCACCTCCAGAATGTCCTGAAACTTTATTTATCTACAAAATAGCCCAAAACACATCAAAATATTCACAAAACTCAAGAAACTATACAAAATATTAAGTTAAATGAGTGGGAAATAGTGATATAAATACCACTCATCATCTTGGCCTTCATAAACTCATTAGGTAGACCACCAAGGTCAATCACATTCATGTGACTCCTAAGTTTGGTCCTGAATCGTTTCTTATCCTCACAATAATGACGTTATCGGATTAAGGCGTATTCCAGGTGTATAATTATCAATGTACACTAATGAGCTTCGTAAGTACACCCTCACAATAATGATGGTATTGGGTGACTACATCAACTCATCACGCTACATCTAATGTTTTACCAGAGTGACCTAAGTTTTGACCACTTATACCCTCACAATAATGACGGTATAAAACGTAAGTAATAATAACTCATTCATCTTCGTATTGATAAGACGGACCATCCGATAATACTCCAACATTATTAATAATATTACTTAAAAGTAATCACCTAATCATGGGAAATTTATGACAATTAAGTCATTAACATGCTTGGGTAAAAATAAAAATTTTAATTTAAAACAAGCAATGCATATCCAATATGATTTATGCATAATTAAATTAAAATTATAGAGGCATAAATTAATAAACATTTCAAACATGCAACATGTGTTGTATGGTTAAGACCTACATTGATATCATTCTGTTGGGGCGGATGTGGGACCCCTAGGGTCAGATCGGTATCCCGTTTAGTTGAAGTAGGTCTAACCCATAGTTATCAAGGATATATGTATTTTTAAATTATTTTAAAGAATACTATATTTCGTTACTAGTCTATAGGAAAAAACGAGGATCAAATCGGAGTCTCAAAACTCCAGAATGGAAAAAATGAAGTTTCAACACTCATGGCAGTAGCTGTCGGCGTGTTGCACCGCTCGGGGCTTAGTAGTCGCAACGTCCAATCTGTGAATGCTTAATGTCCCGATGTGCAAGGGTGATCATCGCGACGCCCGAATCACTGAAAGTCTAGTGTCGCGACGCTACTCTGTGTAAAATATTTACAGAGAGCATTTTTGCCTTTAATTCAATTCTAAACACTTCCAATTTTCTCTAAACACTTCAATACACCAAAAAGTCCAATTTTAACATCAAAATCAACATCAACACATGTTATACAACAAACATACATGTATTCTAAATATATATATGTATTTCTTTGAATCAAAACATAAACCAAAATAGAATCCCACAACAATGTGACTCATGAACAATTCTAGGTCACTCAAATGTGGTAAAGTGATTCTAGAATGGTAGCCATAGCTCCAAGCTATCATCTAGAGTTCCAAAAACTATAATTTTATTTTCCATGTCCAACATGAATATTTTGACCCAATTACAAGCATATTATGTTTATATTTCCAAAGCATCCATACACAATTATTTAGTCTAATTTCAAAATCTCACTATACATCTCACTAATGATAACTCACTAATGAAAACATAGCTTTGGAGAAGATCAAACTTACCTAGCAAGTTTGATTCCAAGATCCAATCTTTTTCTCCTTGTTGAAATGTTGTTGAGAACTTCCAAAACTAGCAAGCTTGGTTCCAAGATCTAATCTTCTTCTCTTTGTTGTTGTAGAGAATTCACAAAGCTAGCAAGCTTGGTTCGAAGATCCAATCTTCTTCTCCTTGTTGAAATGTTATAGAGAACTTCCAAAACTTCTCTAAACATTTTTTTTACTTATGCTAATATCTCTAATTCTTGCTTGTTTTAGCTTTCTCAAGCTTGATTAAAAACTTGCTCAAGCTTGTATTTTATAGCAAAACTTATGCAACTTTTAATTAATAAAAGTTCTAATAACTTTTATGAGGGTTTAATCCAATTTGTCCAAATATGTATAATTATGTGTGACTAATCACTTTTGTCAACCACTTTGATTTAATCCAATTAAATCAAGAAAAAGTTTAAGTAATGGATTAGTTGTATGTCTACCACTTTGATTTAATCCAATGAAATCAAGGCAAATACACCTATTATTACATATTTGTAATTACCAAAATATCCTCCAATGGTAGAGATATTTATGAAATTACAACAAAGCCCTTGTGTGATTTCAGATTAATCCAATTAATCCAATTGGGTCAAAATAAATAACTAATGTTATCCAATAACACTTAATTATTTTAGTTGATAATTATAATATCAAATATCATTTATAATCGAAAACTATTGGCACCAAAGTGCTCAACTAGTGCACTTATTGTGGAACTCTCTAAGTCCATACACGTTCGTCATATAAGCCTAGCTTATATGCACGCATTTCGGCCACCTCTGAATTCGCGAAGAATATGAACAACCTTTCTGAACTATACAAGTCGAGGTCATCACATATGATTAAAAATCCCTTTGTCGTAGACTATCCGAGTTGTGCTTAGGAAACATAGATTACACCGTCAAGTTTCCTAGGCGCACATTTCATTACAACTAATCAGAATACCATTTCTGATATATGCGATCCACCCTAGTTGATCGGCTTTGACCAAAGTCTTAAGAATCGTGACTTACTCACATGGATACCTAAACCCCTTATGGTACACATACGGACCGACAGATCCTATCTTGATACGCACTTGATTAACGAGTGTATCGGTCCACACCCAACGAACATCTAGCGTTCAGACCATGAAAGGTCTCTGACATATATGGCATCAAAGTGCGGAGGATCACACACAAAATCAATGATATCCTATATTCAAAGGATCACATATGCTACTCGACTCGAGGAGATTCCTATTGATGGTGGTGTGTACTTCCAATTATTAGGAATCGCTTATGAGTCATTCAGTATTCACTCCAACGAATACCCACATGTCTATATGAGCTTCCCTTGCTCATGGTACAGTGGGTTAAACCATTGGAACTCCAATTCCAATATACGACATGTGCTAGTCTTATATGTTATAAGAATTCAACCTTATTCTAAAACCAACGACTATGAATATTTACTTTAAGAATAGTTTATAATAGTATTACTATCCCAATTTCAGACCACCCTGTGTCCAGTATTAATACATGACTATTCTAAGGTCGATGTCATTCTTAGCATATTTATATATCGATCTAATATGCATAATGACATTACCATTAATAAGGTTTGAAATGAAAATGTAGTTATTTTATTAAATAATAAAATATAATGTACAATACATTATTCAGATTGACGCTTCAAGCACCAACTCCAACAAACTCCCACTTGCTTAGTGCCAATCCAGATGGTATATAAGTCTCATATCCTCCACATGTTTATCGAATAACTTATGAGGTAAGGCCTTCGTAAGTGGGTCTGCTATGTTGTCTTGTCCTTGAACCTTCAAGACCGCTATGTCTTTTCATTCAATGATTTCTCTAATCACGCGATATTTCCTTTCCACGTGTTTAGACTTGAAATGCGCTATCAGCTTCTTAGCCTGAGCAATGGCTCCGCTATTATCATAGTACAATGGGATCGAATCTGCAATACTTGGCACAATGCCAAGTTATGTGATAAAATTTCTAATTTATACAACTTCTTTAGTAGCTTTTGAAGCCGCTATAAATTCTGCCACAATGGTGGAATCAGCTGTTGAGCCTTGCTTTGAACAACACCAATTAACCGCACCACCAATAAGGGTATGTATCTGAATGTAGACTTCCTATCATTCGAATATCTCTGGGAGTCGGAGTCTGTATAAACTTTAACTTGTAGCTCATAGCATAACATACATAATATTTCCAATGCAAGAAGCATATGGCAAGTTAGATATTTTAACTCTCTTTTCCTCAGTCTGAGGTGCCATTTTCTTCGAAAGATGTATGTCATATCTAAAAGGTATATTTACTGCCTTGCAGTTAGTAAAACCGTACCTTTCTAACATTTTATCTATGTAAGTGGATTGCGACAACCCTATAAGCTTCCTTACTCTATCTTGGTATAGCTTTATACATAGTATATAGGAAGCTTCACCCATGTCTTTTATGGAAAATTTCTTACAAAGATAGGCCTTAACACTTTGCATCAATCCTATATCATTCCCAATGATAAGGATATCGTCTACATTCAAAACAATGAATACTATCATGCTCATACTAACTTTCTTATAAACACATGGTTCTTCCTCCTTCTTAATGAATCCATATAATCTAATTATCTTTTCAAAATGATGATTCCAGCTTTGGGATGATTGTTTAAGTCCATAAACAGACTTCTTGAGCTTACAAACCAAGTTTGAAGTCTCACTGGATATGAAACCTTTTGGTTGTTCCATATAGATATTCTCCTCAAGGAATCCATTTAGAAAAGCGATTTTCACATCCATCTGACATATCTCATAATCGTGATATGCACTAACGACTAGGAATATTTATTTTAAGAATAGTTTATAATAGCAATACTATCCCAATGTCGGACCACCCAGTGTTCAGTATTACTACATGACTATTATAAGGTCGATGTCATTCTTACCATATTTATATATCAATCTAATATTCATAATGACATTACCATAAATAAGGTTTGAAATGAAATTGTAATTATTTTATTAAATAATAAAATATAATATACAATACATTATTCGGATTGGCCCTCCAAGCACCTACTCCAACATTATCAATTTGAGATTATCCTCGACTTTCATATGGTCTAGTCGACAAGAACATTCTTAATGACCCTGGTCGAGACAGTTTGAATACATGGACCTTCATTTGGTTCAGACGATGTTGAAGACTCCCCTGGACCTTCAGTAAGTCTGGTCAATTGGAGATTATTATGGACCTTTATCTGGTCCAGTTGGCGGGAACATTCCCATTGACCCTGGTCTGGTTAGGTTGAAGACTTGGACCTTCATCTGGTTCAGATGACGTTAAATACTCCCCCGGACCTTCAGCAAGTCTGGTCGACTAGAGATTATGCCGGATCCTCATCTGGTCCAGTCGATGAGAACATTTCCTATGACCTTGGTCGGGTCAGGTTGAAGACCCGAACCTTCATCTAGTCAAGACAACATTGAAGACTCCCCCGGATCCTTAGTAGGTCTGGTCGAATGGAAATTATCCTAGACCTTCATCTGGTTCAGTCGACGAGAATATTTCCCATGACCCTGGTCGGGTTAGGTTGAAGACTTTGGCCTTCATCTGGTCTAGACGATATTAAAGACTATCTCGGACCTTCTTCAGGTCTAGTCAACTAGAGATAATCCTGGACCTTCATCTGGCCCAGTCGACCAGAATATTCCATATGACCCATGTTGTGTCTGATTGAAAACATGGACCTTCATCTAGTCCAGACGATATAGAAGACTCCCTTGGACTTTCTTCAGCTATAGTCGATTGAAGATTATCCTCGACCTTCATCTGGTATAGTCGATAAGAATATTCCCTAAGACCTTTATCGAGTCAGGTTGAAGACTTCCTCAGAGCTTCAACGGGTCTGTTCGACTGGAGATTATCGTAGACCTTCATCTGGTCCAGTCGACGGGAATATTCCCTATTACCAATATCGGGTCAGGATGAAGTCATGGACCTTCATTTGGTTCAGACAACACCGAAGACTCCCTGGACCATCATTAGGTCCAGTCGAGTGGAGATTATTTCATCTGGTCCAGTTGACGGGAACATTCCCCTTGATCTGTGTCGGGTCAGGTTGAAGACCTGGACCTTCATTTGGTTCAGAATACACCAAAGACTCCCATGGACCATCATCAGGTCAAGCCGATTAGAGATTATCCTGGATTGTCATCTAGTCCAGTCAATGACACATTCCCTGAAACCCTTGTCAGGTGAGGTTGAAGACTCCCCTGGACCTCAGCTGGTTTGTTCGACTCAAGATTATCCTAGAGTGTTATCTGGTCTAGTCGACGGGAATATTCCCTCCGACCTTCGATAGTTGGATCGACTTTTGGGCCTTCATCTGGTCCAGTCGACTGAAGACTCCCCCGGACCTTCAACAGGTCTGATCAATTGGAGATTACCTTTGACCATCATCAGGTCCAGCCGACGGGAACATTCCTCATGACCTATAACGGTCGGGTCGGCTTATGGGCCTTTATCTGGTCCAAGCTATTGAAGATTCTTACGGACCATCATTAGGTTGATTGACTGAAGATTATCCCAAATCTTTATGTGGTTCAGTCGAACGTGACATGACTACCGTATGGTCTAAGTGACATAACATCCAGGTACGCTTACATGATTTAATCAAACCCCAGATGACATACTCGTGGAATACTCTCCAAGCCAATGACTTCTTGACTTAGAGAGTATGAGATAAATTATTGTAGACACTGGATTTCGCCTGAGGTCCACAATCAAGAATTTGTATGATGGGACACTAGCGATCTTGCAAAAAGAATGTAGAATCAACGGGGAGTTCCTTCCCACCGGTGTGGTGGGCGCCGTAGGCGCTCTACGCTCAAGTCAGTAGTGAAGACAAGAGGTAAATAGTGGAAGAGCAAGGTCTGAGGTTACCTTGACCTCCATGAACTGTCGTGAGGGTGGCAGTCTTGTGTATAAAGGGTAAGAACCTTTGAAAGCTCAAGTAGGAGAGATCGGACTTCCCCGAGGGTGGTGGTTCTGTATATAGAGGGTGAGAGGTTTGGAGAGCTAAGTATGAGAGCTGAGGGTTGGAATTAGAATGCTTAAGCTTGCTTCCTTTATAACTGAGATTTGCATCCTTTTTATATGCTAAAGAATAGTCTATTAGTTGGAATAGGGACTGCATTTATGAAGATGGGCCCCAATAACATGTTAAACACTTGCCTTTCGGTGTTGCAGCAACTAAATATATGGAGATTAATCAAAGGTGAAGTGTTATTTTTCAGTGGAAAACAAATGGGTTGCTCTGTGGGCTTTGGCTGGAATACGGGCAAGATGCAAAGGGTTTGGGTCTTTGGTCAAATCTTGGTCTGGAAGCCATTTTAAGGAATTTGGGCTTTGTCTGTTATTGGGCCTGGGCGAAAAGACAATTATACCATTGGCCTAAATTTGGCCCATACAGTTTATCCTCTACTCTTTAAGTCAAATAGTCATTGGATTGGAGAGTATTTCGACGAGTATGTCGTCTGGGGTCGGCGTAGGTGTAACTGAGCATTGATATCGTTTGGACCCGTCAAAGGTCATACCATGTTGATGGAACAAAACAAATACCTGGGATAATCCTCAGCCGACCAGATATGATTGTTGGGGTTGGTGCTCACAACGCCAATTCCCGGTTGTATTTCTTTATGAATACTTCTGTAAACATTATTATTTTGAATAATATATGCAGTTTCTATAATATAATGTATCTTTTAATATGGTAAAGACGTAATGACCTTAGAATGACTAGTCATGGTACAGTTGCAAAAGTGTCGCAACTGACATTGAGTTGTATCATGACGTTGTCATTCTCAGACAGTTCCTGGTCAAGGTTTACACTACTTGGTCAGTATAGTAAACCCGTTGAGACTGGTACATGTCGTATACTGGAATATATGATTCCAATGGTTTCTCAATGAACCATAAGTCTTGGAGACTAGTATAGACGTGTAGGTGTTTTATAGCGGATAAACACTTAAACGACTCACCGAAGATTCTTAATGGATGGTACACACAACGTCAATAAGAATCTTGTCGGGTTGAGTAGCACTTGTGATTCTTAGACTTGAGATGCCACTGTGGGCACATGAGACATCTTCTACACTTAGATGGCAGTCACGTCACTGATCTATTAAGATCAGACCTCCGCTTGTTCGTTGGGTGTAGACAGATCCTCAGGGTGTCCTGTGTGTATCAAGATAGGATCCGTCAGTTCTGTGTATCAGAGCATAGGTAGTCCATATGATTAGCAATCAGATAAAAAACCATGGGCCCGTGGTACAATTTAGAAGTTAGTTCTAAATGTTCTTTTTTGAGATTGCTAATAGAATAGTCGACTGGATAATCCCTATAGAGATTTGACGTTTACATCTATATCTCTGGGATAATCCGGATACCTGTGACGAAGGAATTATACATTTGCCATGACCTCGACTTGTATGATTTAGCTAGTTTATCTGTGATCGTCATAATTTACGGGTGGATAAATTATGGACACGAAATTGGATTTCGTTACGGATATGCCTGAATCTAGAGAGTCTCACTAATGAAATATACTCGTAGAGCACTAGGGCAACAATTATAAATAATATTGATTATTTATAAAGTCGTTTAAAGGTTAAACGCAAAATACATGTGAAAGGACCCGATAGTCATTTCTTTAATTTTTGTGTATTTACATTTAATACTTGATTAATTTAAATACACATTAATTAATTGTCAAATTGAGATATTTGACTAATACATAAATGAATATATGTATTTAATATTTAATGTAAATATTATGCATATATTTAATATATTTGTATTTAATTAATTAATTAATTATTTAATTGTTAAATTTAAATTAATTAAAGTATGATATTTTAAGTTATGATATTTTTTTTAATAGCTAAGTTGCAATTGTTGACTTTGTTGTAAATATCATTAAAGTGTAATGATCATTTAATCAAGTTGAAAAATTGAAATTCAAATGAAATTAAACAAAATTTCTTGTATATACTTGTAGCAATTTTCGGCCAAGGGCATTTTTTGTGCAAGTATATATTGTTTTGTTTCATTTAGGGTTTTTATAACCAAAATCACTTTATCAAATACTCCACTGAAGAAAGAAAAGAAGCTAGAGAGAAAGAATAAGAAAAATCAAAGAAAACTTGGAATTTAGTAAGTATTTCCAACCTTCCATTAGAGAGTAAATTGTTCCTCTTGTTGTGGACTTCACTTGGTGATGTTCTTGAGTTTTTATATTCTTTATTCTTTTTGTTTTTTATGGATGAAAGTTTGATGAAGGGGTTAAACATGTATGAAGTTGGAAGAATGTAACTAGTGTAGTAATAAGAATTCTTTTCATGGTTTTAGAACCTTGTTGCCATTCTAGAGTTATTGACCCACTCTTAAATGACCTAGAATTTTCTATAGTTATTTCATTGTGTTGAGACTTGATTTGGATGGAAGAAACATGATTGAAGTAATTGATTTAACCAATTTGGTCTAATTTGTCCAATTTGAAGAAATTGAAAAATTAGGGTTTAAGACCACTTCCAAATTTGGGGATTTTCATTTATGTTGTGTAATTGGATGTTTATATGATACATATGAAATCTCATGTGATTGGATTTCATCTTGATGTGTTTTGAACATGGAAATTGCAAAATGCAATTATGCTCCTTAAGGAGGCTCTCGGCCAAGGCATAGAATTTTGGGGTTTTTGGTTGCAATTTGTGTTTTGACATTTGGGACATGTAAATTCATATTAGTAATGATTTAGAATCATTCAAAATTGTTTCGAACAATTTCGGACTAAAATGAACAAAGTACAAGTATAAGGGCAATTTGGTAAATTCACATAAATTTGATTTATTGTGTTTTATTTCATAATTTGATTATTGGACAATGAAATAAATAAGTTTATTTTATTAATCCGAGAAAAAGTTTTGAATTGGAAAATTTTGATTTTCCACTGTTTCCGCTTGCATTACCGGATATCCGCAATAAAATCCTACAAAATAGTATCAGAGCGAGTCTAATTCTAGGCCCCCTAATATGATTAGCCCTTTAATTCAATGTTTCATCATGTTTTCTTGACTTTATACATGCATGTTATATTCTAATTTGATTAGATTTAGGGTGTATGACACTTAGCGTAAAATCCCTAATTAATAAGGTTTAAATGTAATTATGTATTTGATGCATGTTATGTGGTCTGTCTTGTCAATACGGTTTATAAATATTTCTCCGTGACTACATTCGAGATCGTGCCTCTGCTGTGAGGGTGTAGCCGATAGAGATTTATTTATACCGGATGCATATCAGATACTAGATAAATTCAAGCAAAAGCGGAATCCTGAACGTGCCCTAGCTGTCAGGGTTACGCAAGTAACTTGAGTTTATCATTGACGAGTTTAACCTTGGTACGTCTCCTTGTGGGCCTGCCTTAACAGCGACAACGAGAAACGATCAGGACGGAAACCAGGGAGTCACTAGTGAGTGATTGACAAATGAGTTGTCTACCTGATGAATATACGTAGGCGAGACCGTGCCTCTGCTGTGAGCTGAAATATATTCACGGGATCCACTTTTCACTATTTTTATTTGATTTAATTATTAAATCTTTGTATTCTGTTTGGGGATTACAATATTGCATGATTTAGTGGGAGGGGCATTTTTACATTAAAAATCCATGATCTAGTTTATGCTTTTGATATTATATGAAACTGCTTATTTTCTGCTAACCGTTTTTCGTGATCTATATGATAGATTTGTGATGGCGGCACCATCCACTAATCAGTTTGCGCGTATGCTTGATGCGAACAAACTTAAAGGCGCAGAGAACTTCGCTGATTGGGATCTGGATTTGAGGATTGTCCTCGATTCCGAGAGGTTGGGATATGTTCTTGAGGGTCCACTACCTCTTGCTGTGGCAGAGGACGCTTCACCAGAAGAACGCGAAGTCTTCCAAGCTTGGAAGGATGATGATTTAAGGGTTAAATCATACATCTTAAGTTCGCTTTCACCGGGACTCAAGAAACAGTATTATGGCATGTCAGATGCCTATACTATGATGACACGATTAAGACAATCATTTGAGAATCAAGAACAAGTAGTTGTTCACAAGGTCGCAATGGAACTGTTCCATGCGCGATTGGATGATGGGCAAGTTGTTAACCCGCATGTTCTTCAAATGATCGATTTGATCGATCAATTGAGGCAACATAATCTCATTCTAAATGACATTCTCGGTAGGAGTGTCATTTTTTGTTCTCTCCCAGCTTCTTATCGCCAGTTCGTGATGTACTTCAACATGAATGGGACTATCTGTACCTACCATGAGTTGCATAGGATGTTGCTTACGGCGGAGGAGGACTTCAAGAATGGAGTACCGACTCAGCCTCCGAGACCTAATTTTCTTTCTGCTTCTTCCCAGGCCTGGCCAAAGGGAAAGAAGAAGAAAGGGAAGAAGAATAAGGGTTTCGGTCCTCAACCACAAGCAAAGATAGCTAAGCCCAAAAGGGCTTCTGAAGACAAGTGCCATCACTGCAGCAAATTCGGGCACTGGAAAAGGAACTGTCCTGACTACATAGCCCAGCTGAGGAGGGAGAGAGCATTACATCAGGTACATTTATTTTTCCAGTTATTGATATCTTTGGCTTGTGAAGCCGTTACATCCAACTGGATTTTAGATTCTGCTTGTCTCATTCACATTTGCAATTCGTTACAGGTGCTGAAGGAAAGGAGAAAACTGAAGCCTGGAGAGATGCAGTTGCGATTCGGGATGGAGACTCTCTGGATGCAGTTGCAGTGGGAGTATGCGAGATCTCATTGCCGAATGGGACACTTTTTTTAAATGACTGCCATTTTATGCCTGGATGTGTAGCTAATATTATATCACTTTTTGTATTAGATACAGAATGCTTTTGTATTAATATTAAGAACTGTTCTTTATATTTATATGATAAAAGTAATATTCAGATCCTTTGTTTTCCAAACTAGCATGGTCATTATACATTGCAAACTTCAAAAGATATTTTAAATACTGGAGTTAATAAACGTAGTTTACCTGTAATTAATAATACTGAACTTTGGCATATGCGGCTGGGTCACATAGGCGTTAAACGCCTTACCCAATTGGTTAGGAATGGTTTGATACCAGATCTTACCATTGAATCCTATCCAACTTGTGAATCCTGTATTCAGGGTAAGATGACCAAAGCCTCATTTTCTGGTGTTGGACATCGCGCCACTAACTTACTGGAACTCGTACATTCTGATGTATGTGGTCCACTAAGTCAGACTGCTCACAGTGGTTATTCGTACTTCGTTACCTTTACCGATTATTTGTCACGGTACGGTTATGTGTATTTGATGCGACATAAATCGGAAACCTTTGAAAAGTTCAAAGAATTCCGAAATGAAGTAGAAAAACAAACTGGACAATATATTAAATGCCTTCGATCTGATCGAGGCGGTGAATATATGAGTGGTGAGTTCATGGATTATATGAAGGAGAATGGGATTCTCGCTCAATATACTCCTCCAGGTACTCCACAGCACAATGGAGTATCTGAGAGGAGAAATCGGACTTTATTGGATATGGTCTGATCGATGTTGAGTTTCACAAATTTGCCCTATTACTTATGGGGCTACTCTCTTTTAACAGATGCATATCTTTTGAATAAGATTCCTTCAAAAGTTGTTCCTACGACTCCGTATGAGATATGGTTCGGTAGGAGACCAAATCTCAGTTACATTAAGGTTTGGGGTTGTCCTGCCTATGTCAGGGTGACTCAGCAAGATAAGCTTTCGCCTCGAGGGAAAAAGTTTAGGTTTGTCGGATATCCTTCGAATACGAGGGGATATCTGTTCTATGATACAGAGCATTGAAATGTGTTCGTAGCTCGCTTCGCAAAATTTCTAGAATTAGAATTTTTGTCAGAAGGTGGTAATCATAGACAAGTTGAACTTGATGAAGTCCAACATGAAAATAACGAACCAACGGAGGAACCTGAAGTTCAAGTAGATGAATGACCTTCAACACACACACTCCGTAGGTCAGAAAGGGTATCTAGACCTCCTGAACGCTTGTATTTGATACAAGAAAATAGTCTAGATGTTCTCTTAGTTGAAGAGACTGATCCTTTCACCTATAGAGAATCTATGTTGGACATCGACTCCGTGAAATGGCAAAGTGCCATGAAATCCGAGTTAGACTCAATGCATGAGAATCAAGTTTGGGACTTGGTTCTGGTTCCCGAAGGAATTGTTCCTATCGGTTGTAAATGGGTTTACAAGAGGAAGCACGGGCCTGAAGGTAAGGTTGAAACTTACAAGGCCCGACTGGTAGCAAAAGGTTACACGCAGCGACCTGGCGTTGACTACGATGAAACTTTTTCACCAGTAGCAATGCTTAAGTCTATTCGGATTTTGCTTTCTATAGCTACATATCATGACTACGATATTTGGCAAATGGATGTCAAAACGGCTTTTCTAAATGGATTTCTTGATGAAGAAATCTATATGGAACAGCCGGAAGGTTTTGTGTCCAATGAAAACTCGGGTATGGTGTGTAAGCTTAAGAAGTCCATTTATGTACTTAAACAAGCTTCACGAAGTTGGAATCTTCGATTCGACGAGATTATTAGATCGTCTGGTTTTCTCAAGAATTCGGAAGAATCCTGTGTGTATCAGAAGGCCAGTGGGAGCATGGTCGTATTTTTAGTCCTATATGTTGATGACATCCTAATCATTGGGAATGATTTAGGAATGTTACAAAGCGTCAAAGCGTACCTCTGTAAGAATTTCTCCATGAAGGACCTGGGAGAAGCTTCCTATGTTTTAGGGATAAAACTCTATAGAGATAGACAAAAGAGGTTGATTGGGTTATCCCAATCAACGTACATAGATAAGATCTTAGAACGGTATAATTTTGGTAACTGTAAGACAGCAAACATACCGTTCAGACATGTGATTCATCTTTCTAATAAGATGAGTCCACAAACAGAAGATGAGAAGGTTAGAATGTCTAACCAACTTTATGCTTCGTGTTTGGGCAACATAATGTATGCCATGTTATGTACGAGGCCTGATATCAGTTTCGCTGTTAGCGTAACTAGTAGATATCAGTCCAATCCAGGTAATGACCATTGGATGGCCATTAAACATATCCTCAAGTATCTTAAAGGTACTAAGGATAAGTTAATAATTATGGAGGAAACGAACTGCAAGTTAACGGGTATACAGATTCTGATTTCCAATCGGATCCCGATGATAGAAAGTCTACATCTGGATTCGTATTTACCCTTAACGGAGGTACAGTTTGTTGGAAGAGTTCCAAACAGGGATTGACAGCAGATTCCACCACTGAGGCGGAATATATTGCAGCTTCTGAAGCTACAAAAGAGCATGTGTGGATAAAGAACTTTGTCACAGAATTGGGAGTTGTCCCAAGTATCGAGAATGTGATTCCGTTATACTGTGATAATACTGGAGCCATTGCGCAAGCAAATGAACCGATGGCGCATCAGAAGTCGAAACATGTGGAACACAAGTACCACATCATTCGAGAAATTGTGTCGTGAGGGGATATTGTCGTGTGCAAGGTACCGAGTGAAGATAATGTAGCAGACCCGCTGACGAAGGCCATACCTCTGAAGCTGTTTGATAAACACGTGGAGTCGATGGGTATTAGATACAATCGTTATTGGCACTAGTGCAAGTGGGAGTTTTTGTTGGGGTTAGTGCTCATAGCGCCAATTCCCGGTTGTATTTCTTTATGAATACTTCTGTAAAATATTATTATTTTGAATAATATATGCAGTTTCTATAATATAATGTATCTTTTAATATGGTAAAGACGTAATGACCTTAGAATGACTAGTCATGGTACAGTTGCAAAAGCGTCGCAACTGACATTGAGTTGTATCATGACGTTGTCATTCTCAGACAGTTCCTGGTCAAGGTTTACACTACTTGGTCAATATAGTAAACATGTTGAGACCGGTACATGTCGTATACTGGAATACATGATTCCAATGGTTTCTCAATGAACCATAAGTCTTGGAGACTAGTATAGACGTGTAGGTGTTTATAGCGGATAAACACTTAACGACTCACCGAAGATTCTTAATGGATGGTACACCAACATCAATAAGAATCTTGTCGGGTTGAGTAGAACTTGTGATTCTTAGACTTGAGATGCCACTGTGGGCACATGAGACATCTTCTACACTTAGATGGCAGTCACGTCACCGATCTATTAAGATCAGACCTCCGTCTGTTCGTTGGGTGTAGACAGATCCTCAGGGTGTCCTGTGTGTATCAAGATAGGATCCGTCAGTTCTGTGTATCAGAGCATAGGTAGTCCATATGATTAGCAATCAGATCAAAAATCATGGGCCCGTGGTACAATTTAGAAGTTAGTTCTAAATGTTCTTTTTTGAGATTGCTAATAGAATAGTCGACTGGATAATCCCTATAGAGATTTGACGTTTACATCGATATCTCTGGGATATATCCGGATACCTGTGACGGAGGAATTATACATTTGCCATGACCTCGACCTGTATGATTCAGTGAGTTTATACGTGATCATCATAATTTATGGGTGGATAAATTATGGACACGAAATTGGATTTCGTGACGGATATGCCTGAATCTAGAGAGTCTCACTAATGAAATATACACGTAGAGCACTAGGGCAACAATTATAAATAATATTGATTATTTATAAAGTCGTTTAAAGGTTAAACCCAAAATACATGTGAAAGGACCCGATAGTCATTTCTTTAATTTTTGTGTATTTACATTTAATACTTGATTAATTTAAATACACATTAATTAATTGTCAAATTGAGATATTTGACTAATATCATAAATGAATATATGTATTTAATATTTAATGTAAATATTATACATATATTTAATATATTTGTATTTAATTAATTAATAAATTATTTAATTGTTAAATGATTAAATTAATTAAAGTATAGATATTTTAAGTTATGATATTTGTTTTAATGGCTAATTTGCAATTGTTGACTTTGTTGTAAATATCATTAAAGTGTAATGATCATTTAATCAAGTTGACAAAATTGAAATTCAATGAAATTAAAACAAAATTTCTTGTATATACTTGTAGCAATTTTCGGCCAAGGGCATTTTTTGTGCAAGTATATATTGTTTTGTTTCATTTAGGATTTTTATAACCAAAATCACTTTATCAATACTCCATTGAAGAAAGAAAAGAAGCTAGACAGAAAGAATAAGAAAAATCAAAGAAAGCTTGGAATTTAGTACGTATTTCCAACCTTCCATTAGAAAGTAAATTGTTCCTCTTGTTGTGGGCTTCACTTGGTGATGTTCTTGAGTTTTTCTATTCTTATTCTTTTTGTTTTTGATGGATGAAAGTTTGATGAAGGGGTTAAACATGTATTAAGTTGGAAGAATGTAACTAGTGTAGTAATAAGCATTCTTTTCATGGTTTTAGAACCTTGTTGCCATTCTAGAGTTATTGACCCACTCTTAAATGACCTAGAATTTTTCTATAGTTATTTCATTGTGTTGAGACTTGATTTGGATGGAAGAAACATGATTGAAGTAATTGATTTAACCAATTGGTCTAATTTGTCCAATTTGAAGATATGAAAAATTAGGGTTTAAGACCACTTCCAAATTTGAGGCTTTTCATTTATGTTGTGTAATTGGATGTGTATATGATACATATGAAATCTCATGTTGATTGGATTTCAGCTTGATGTGTTTTGAACATGGAAAGTGAAAAATGCATATTATGCTCCTTAAGGAGGCTCTCGGCCAAGGCATAGAATTTTGGGTTTTTTTTTTACAATTTGTGTTTTGACATTAAGGACATGTTAAATTCATATTAGTAATGATTTAGAATCATTCAAAATTGTTTCGAACAATTTTGGACTAAAATGAACAAAGTACAAAGTATAAGGGCAATTCGATAAATTCACATAAATTTGATTTATTGTGTTTTATTTCATAATTTGATTATTGGACAATGAAATAAATAAGTTTATTTTATTAATCCGAGAAAAAATTTTGAAATCGGAAAATTTGATTTTCCACCGTTTCCGCTGCGTTACCGGATATCCGCAATAAAATGCCTACAATGATGATTTGTGAGACTATCACGACCTATAGGGAATTTTCTTCTCAACTAGACTAGATGAAGGTCTAGGATCACATCCAGTCGACCTGGCCTGCTGTGGGTCTTGGGGAGTCTATTATTTCGGCTGGACCAGATGAAGGTCTTGGTCTTGATTTTGACTCGATATGAGCCAAATATATATTAAGGATGATCCTCAATCGACCAGTCTTAGTTGATGATGTTGCTCGGTTCTGGGATGATCCTCGGTCGACCCAACTTGGGTGTTGATGTTGCTTGGATCTGTCAAAGGTCATATTTAAAGAAAATAAATAAATGTTAGGGATGATCCTCGGTCGACCCGACCTGAACGTTGATATAGCTTGGACTTGGGATGATCCTTGGTCGACCCGACATGGGATGATCATGTAGTTTGGACCTGTCAAGAGCAACATCATGTTTTAAGAAAAGAAATAAGTGTTAGGGATAATCCTCATCCGATCAGGTTTTGAACTTGACTGGACATGAGAAATTGGGGAATGTTCCCATCGACTAGACCAAATGAAGGCTATGATAATCTCCAGTCGACCAAACCAACTAAGGGTCGGGGAGTCTTCTATGTCCTCTGGACCAGATGAAGGTCCAGGTCTTGAACTCGACTTGACATGAGTTATTGGGGAATGTTCCCGTCGACTGGACCTGATAAAGGCTAGGATAATCTCCAGTCGACCAAACCAGCTAAGGGTCGAGGGAGTCTTCAATGTCTTCTGGACCAGATGAAGGTTCAGGTCTTGATCTTGACTCGATATGAGTCATTGGGGAATGTTCACATCGACTGGAACAGATGAAGGCTAGGATAATCTCCAGTCGACCAAACCAGCTAAGGGTCAGGGGAGTCTTCAGTATCATCTGGACCAGATGAAGGTACATGACTTGATCTTGACTCAACATGAGTCATATGGGGAATGTAACCATCAACTGGACCAGATGAAGGCCAGAAGAATATATAGTCGACCAATGTATGGGCCAAATTTGGTCTAAGAGTAAAACTGTCATTTCACTTCGAACCCAACACCAAGTGAGGCCCAAAAAGATAACCCAGCCCATTAAACTCTAAACCATTTACAAAAACAAAAGGACAAACCCCTTTAATTATTCTCTCTTTTCCCCAACAAAGAATATATCTCCACATGCAAATTATCTTCCCACCGAAAGCAGAAACAATAAACATGTGAGAAGCACCATTCCCAGAAATCACATCATGTTGTGGGTCTCATATACAGCTTCTATTACAGCTGTAAAGCAACCTCTTTCAAATCTATAAAAGGATACGTAACTCATCATACAAGGATAGAAGCTTCTATACATTCATCCAAGCTTTACTTCTCTCTTACTAGTTTCTCCTCTCTGACATAAGCTCTCAGAGCATCCCACTCCCTCAAACAATTATCATCGCCCTCACGGCAACCCAAAGAGTTCAAGGTAACATCAAACCTTGCTTTTCATATTTACATATTTACTGCTTATTTCAGACTACTGACTTGAGTGTCGGAGTGCCCCCGGCACCCACCACACCGGTGGGCAGTCTACTCCCGCTCACTCTAACTTTGTCTTGCAGGATCGCTAATGCCCACAGCCTACAAATTCTGATTGTGGACCTCGGCCGAAATCCAGCATCCACAATTTGGCGCCCACCGTGAGGCCCTTAGCGATTTATAGCAAGCAAATACCATTCAGTCTACAATCTTTACAAACATAACTTTCCATGGCTTCGAGCAACAAACAAACACCAGACCCTGTGGTGACATAATTAGCCACTCTACAAAACACATACGATTAATGGAAAATGAAATAGTATCTGGAACATAATTCTTTCTTCAGTCACTCAAAAAGGCGTAAGCCTACAAGCCATTTCAACCATCTTGTCAAACCAATCTCTTAGGAATATTCAAGAATATGGCAAGTAAAAATCCATCATCAAACAACCATCCATTTAACCACCAAAGAAACCATCACATTTCTCCAATCGACCAAGCTCAACAAATCACCTCCACCAAACAAAAGAAAATGCAGGAATTCAAATATGATTTTCACCAGGTCCAGTGGACTGGGGACGGTTTGAAAGAAGTGAGCTATGATAAACAGGGGAGTCTTCCTCAAAGATCACGAACTCCCATATTCCTCATACGACAAATATTCTTGTTCTTCACGAACAACATGGAACAATATTCATTGGATCCCAACAGTCTACTGTTTGTGGATGCACCAAGAGCCCCGTCGATCAAGCTCTAAGAATTATCAAATGGAGTTTATTCTTTGCTTTAGGAAGTCATCATTTGCCACATATAATTTTATTCAAAACAGCAATCCCATTCTACAAAGATCACCGCTTGTGACAAAACCAAAATTGCAAAGTGATACACGCACCCTCCATATAAGCACCAAGTTCCACGAGAGACCAACACGGTGGAGCAAATTCAATGACATTTCATGCATGTCAAATGGCTCTGCTGCTTTTTCCAGCCATACACGTATGCGTCCAAAAGTTCCAAACTAGAAGGCCACGCACAAATTTGATGCATGTTGCCACCAAACATGCAAGTTGCCAAAATTTAACCAAATAAGGCATATAGCCACGTGAAGAATAGTTTGCATATGCAAAATGCATAAGCCATCCACAAAATGCCAAAACACATAAGCCATCCACCAAATGCCAAAACGTATAAGCCATCCACCAAATGTCAAAACACATAAGCCATCCAAAAAATTCCAAAATACATAAGGACAAATCAAAAACCCATACTCACATGGCTATTAAAGAAAATTCATACGACAAAAGAACCTCATAGGCGACAAAATGGAGATAAAGTGAGGCCAAGTTAAGTTATAACAGCTCTCTTCCCATAGTGCAAATGGAGCCCCACTCGACAAAACCACATACAACAAGGTGAATGGCCCACTCACCAATTTCAAAATTACCAAGAATGGCCTTTTTATAATAATTCAAACTTAGCTCACTGCCCAATCTTGAGAATTCTATCACTCAAAGAAGAAATTAATTAAATATTTTGATGGCCCACTCGACAAGGTAGCCTCGCAAGAGACAATCAAGTAGTATGTGACCAAGCTTCTTGAAATCTTCAATGAAAATAAAAAAGAATCAGCCCATACGACCACGCTATACCACTCAGTGTCGTGCCATGCATGTGTCAGCCCATGTCCCTTCATTCCGTGCTTCACGTGAATCAGCAGCAAATAGAGAAAACACCATTGCCTAGCTAGCTGTCCAAGAAACAACCTATGTGCCAAGCGTCGAAGCTGCGCAAATAACAACATGACAAACTGCCAAGCACACACGCCAAGTTGGCCCATACGCACACCATGCACAGACTTGCCATGTGAGCACAAAGAAACCACACCCTCCAGCTATGCAACGGTCTCATTCGACATAACACAATGATTGTCGAATGGAGTTCTTCATTTATTCCAAACAACTTTAAATTTCAAGAGTACTTATAATATCATCTCATGTGGTCTCACTCAACATATATGAGATGATAATACATGTTGTTCATTTGATTCCCAAACAACAATGTGGATGGCCATCAACCCATTGTACATGGAAAACTTGCCATCTCTTCCTCAGACAACATGAAAGGTTAGTCATCATCTTCATGCTACGTTGATTTAATACCACCAACTCCAGACTACATAGGGAATCTATTATCATGCCTAGTCGAATGAAGAACTTTCTTGGACCTCCTTTAGGTTCAATCGACCAACCTTTATCAGGTTAGGTAGTATGGAAATTCTTTTGGACCTTCATCAGGTCTAGTAGAGTGGTGATTCTCATAGACATTCATTAGGTTCATTCGACCGTGTCTTATGGACCTTTGCCAGGTCCATTCGATAATAGTCTCATGGATAGGTAGAATGAAGATTCATTTGGACTTTCATCAAGTTCATTCCATTGTAGTATCATAGACCTTATTCAGGTATTGTATAATTAGTAATGACCTTGATAGGCATCAATCTCTTCCATACTACATATGAAGATAATCATCTCCACACTACGTATGGAGATTATCATCCACTCTAGACTACATGGATAGATTTCCATAAACTCTAAGAAGTTTTGGAAGAGCCTCATGAACCTTCATCAGGTTCATTCGACAGTAGTCTCCTGACCTTTATCAGGTCAGGTAGAATGAAAACTTTCTTGGACCTCCTTTCGGTCCAATCGTCCAACCTTCATCAGGTTAGGTAGAGTGAAAATTATTCTTAGACTTCGACAAGTTCCATTCAACTATAGACCCTCATTGATCTTTGTTAGGTCATGTAGAGTGAGGATTGTAGTATGAGGAGTGAAACCCTCTTTGACATTTCTTAGGTCTAGTAGAATCATGAATGATGACCTTGGACTTTCATCAAGTCCATTAGTTTAATCCATTCGACAGTAGTCTCATAGAAGAGTGAGGAATAATGTCTTTCATCAAAGTTCATTCGACCATAGCTTCATGAACCTTCATCAGGTTCATTCGACCGTAGTCTCCTGACCTTCCTCAGGTTAGGTAGAATGAAGATTCACATGGACATTCATCAAAGTTCATTTGACCATAGCTTCATGAACCTTCATCAGGTTCATGAGACCGTAGTCTCCTGACCTTCCTCAGGTCAGGTAGAATGAAGATTCACATGGACCTTCATCAGGTTCATTCGACCATAGCTTCATGGACCTTCGTCAGTTTCATTCGACAACTTCATTCAACCGTAGTCCCATGGGCCTTCATCAGGCCTAGGAGAGTGAGTGATGACTTCTTTGGACTTTCATCAAGTCCATTCGACGGTAGTCTCATAAATTCTCATCAGAAGAATGAGTGATGACCTTCATGGATCTTCATCAGGTCCATTTGATAGCCCATTCGATAACAGTCTCATGGACCTTCATCAAGTCTAGTAGTATGAGAAGGAAAGACCCTCATAGACCTTCATCAGGTCTAGTAGAGTAAATACCCTCATTGACCCATGTTAGATCTTGTAGAATGAGGAATGAAGACCCTCGTGGATCTTCATTATGTCTGGAGTGTAGAATCACATATACCTTCATCAGAAATAATGGAGTGTGTAGAATTTCTTGGACCTTCATCGGGTCAATTGAAGTGTAGACTCCCATGTACCTTCATCAGGAATAATGGAGTGTGTAAACTTTCTTGGACCTTCATCTGGTCATGTGGAGTGTAGAATCTGATGTACCTTTTTCAAGTACAGTAGAATGAAAACTTTCTTATATGTAGACTCCATTTTACCTTTATCAACATGTATGGTCGACTTGAAACATAAGACAATGAAATGGCCTCCGTATGGGACGTCATTATCAATATTATGCCCAGTCGACACAACAAGCTAGTAGAAGATCTCTCACTATTTCAGTCAAACAGAGTATGCTTCTTACATTAAAGAGCCATTGACTAAGTAACCCGAAAAATCCTCCAGACGACAGGTACCAATGTTCTCCTTTCTTTATTTACCATGATTGTGGTTTTGAAATTTGCAAGCAATGCCATATGACATAGTTTAAGACCTGGACTACTCCTAGTCCAGACGATATTGAAGACTCCCCTGGTCCTTGACCAGTATTATGGAGATTGTTCTGACCTTCATCTGGTTCAGTCAATTGGGAACATCCCCCATGGCTCATGTAGAGTCAACATATGACCTTCATCTGGTCTATAAAAATTTGAAGACTCCCCTGGTCCTTGACCAGTAGTATGGAGATTGTCATAACCTTCACCTGGTTCAGTCGACTGGGAACATTTCCCATGGCTTATGTAGAGTCAAATGGAAGACGTGAACCTTCATCTAGTTCAGTGGACTGGGGACATCCCCCATGGCTCATGTAGAGTCAACATATGACCTTCATCTGGTCTAGAAAAATTTGAAGAATCCCCTGGTCCTTGACCAGAGTATGGAGATTATCTTGACCTTCATCTGGTTCAATCGACCGGGGACATCCCTCATAGACTCATGTCAAATCAAGTTGAAGACATGGACTTCCTACAGTCCATACGACACAGTGTCGTGTAAAATATGCATTGAACCTTCAGCAGGTTCAATTGACTGGGGACATCCCACATGTCTCATGTCGAGTAAAGTTCATGACAATGACTACATTTCAACCAGATAACTTGAAAAGACTCTGCAGCTCTTCTATCCTCACGAGTATAAGACATTAAACCCAGACGATAAAAAGGAAAGTATCTAGAATTCTGAATTCATGATAGGTACTCTTACAAATCATGTTTCATACGACATGCATAAATTACTCTCCAAGTCAAGGACTTCTTGACTTAGAGAGTATGGGACAAACTGTACGGGCCAAAATTGGGCCAGTGGCAAAAACGTCTTTTCTTTCAAACCCAAATAACAATGAAACCCACAAATAGAGGCCCAACTTAGTAGGTTTAATACTATTTTGGAAAACCCAGGGCAGAGCCCAAAATAGACCTTATTCCACTTGCTTGCAGATAAGGATACACACATAAAGCCAAACCAAGAAACAAAATATAAACATACCTTAAATCATTACCAACTATTTCCCTCTTTTACTAAACATAATATATATCCTCCAAATGCAAATTATCTTCCCACCGAAAGCAGAAAAAATAAACATGTGAGAGGCCCCATTGCCATAAATCACAGCATGTTGTGGGTCTCATATACAGCTTCTGTTACAGCTGTAAAGCAACATCTTTCAAATCTATAAAAGGATACGTAACTCATCATACAGGGATAAAAGCTTCTATACATTCATCCAAGCTTTACTTCTCTCTTACTAGTTTCTGCTCTCTGACACAAGCTCTCAGAGCATCCCACTCCCTTAAACAATTATCATCGCCCTCACGGCAACCAAAGAGTTCAAGGTAACATCAAACCTTGCTTTTCATATTTACATATTTACTGCTTATTTCAGACTACTACTTGAGTGTCGGAGTGCCCCCGGCACCCACCACACCGGTGGGCAGTCTACTCCCGCTCACTCTACCTTTGTCTTGCAGGATCGCTAATGCCCCCAACCTACAAATTTGATTGTGGACCTCGGCCGAAATCCAGCATCCACAACCAAACCAGCTAAGGAGGCTTCAATATCATCTGGACCAGATGAAGGTCCAGGTCTTGATCTTGACTCGACATAAGTCATGTGGAGAATGTTCATGTCGACTGGACCATATGAAGTCCAGGACAATATCTAGTCGACCAAACCAGCTAAGGGTTAGAGGAGGCTTCAATATCATCTGGACCAGATGAAAGTCTATGTCTTGAACTCGACTCGACATGAGTAATGTGGGGAATGTTCCTGTCGACTGGACTAGATAAAGGCCAGGATAATCTCCAATCGACCAAACCAGCTAAGGGTTGGGGTAGTCTTCAATGTCGTCTAGACCAGATGAAGGTCCAGGTCTTGATCTTGACTCAACATGAGTCATTTGGGGAATGTTCCATCGACTGGACAAATGAAGGTCGGGACAATCTCCAGTCGACCAAACTAGCTAAGGGTCAGGGGAGTCTTCAACATCATTTGGACCAGATGAAGGTCCAGGTCTTGATCTTGACTTGACTTGAGTCATTGAGGAATGTTCCATCGACTGGACCAGATGAAGACCAGGACAATCTCCAGTCAACTAGTCAAATGACCCTTATCTAGTCGAATGGAAATAGTTTATGTGACTGCATATGTCTGTTATCATGAATGATTTTCAATAAATATAAGTAAATATACATGTTGTATGGAACAATGTGATATGACATTACATATATGCATGTTGTCTAGATGAATGTCGTCTGGGGTAGTTGATGGCTTTCCAGTGTATAAATAGAGCCACATCGTATAAAGTAAGGCATAAACTTTCCATTCGACATATTATGAGCTGGTGTCGACTGGACTTTTAGTGTCTGCTAGTTAATTTTATTCTGTCATGTCGAATGGGATCATTTTGCCGTATATTAAGCTGCAAATCCAAAAATATAATCGTGGTTAGTGGCACAAGGAAAAACCGTTATACCTATTATCCAGGAGTTTCGTCGAATAGTTTAGCTGCTTGTTGTTTATAAAGAGAGTGTTTTGTCAAATGGGCTTTAAAATATGTTTTGTCAACTGGAATTTATGTGACCTTCATTTGTCGTGTCGAATGGTCTTGTATCATAATTACAGATACCAATAGATATAAATACATCAATATCTGTCTTGAACAATGTCGTATAGGGCAAATGACGGCTTCCCAGAGCAAAGAATAAACTTCATTCGACAATCTAAGAGCTGTGTCGACTGGGCTCTCGGCGCATGCTAATCCAACTATCTTGACTTGTCGTGTCGGATGAGACCATTTTGTCTTACACTTAGCTTTTTGCATGTCGCCTAGAATTTGTCGTTTGAAGAATTGATGGCTTCTCACCATAATATATATCGTCTGGATGCTTTGTCGAGTGGGCCAATTAGCGACTCTTAAGCGAGTGTGCTCTGTCGATTGTGACAGGTGTCAGATGGAACTCGATTCTCCTAAGACATTGCATACATCTTTGAAACTACGAACATGGTTAATAGTAGAGTCAAACATTTATACCTGTCGTCTAAAGATCATGTCAGTCGTTTGAGCAATCAAGGGCTCTCCGAAATAATCATGCCATGTCATCTAAGCCGAAGGCAAGTCCTCTTGTGACAACATATATTCTTTGTGTCGACTAGGAAGAAAGCCAATAATCCTGCTATTTGGAGATTATGTAATACACGGAAGATGTTTTGTTATCGTCTGGGATTGTTAGAGTCCAATGAACATAGTTCCCTGTAATCCAAGAAGAACATGTATTTTCATCTTTCGTATGAGGAATATAGGAGCTCCTGAACTTTGAGGAAGACTCTTCTCTTCCAAGTTATCATAGCTCATTCATTTCAGTTGTCCCAGTCTACTGGACTTGGTGAAGATCCTAACGAAGTCTCCACTCCAATAGACCTGATGAAGGTCCATGAGACTACGGTCGACTGGACCTGATGAAGGTACATGATAGTCCTCACTCCACTGGACCTGATGAAGATCTGAGGGAGTCTTCACTTTGCTAGATCAGATGAGGGTCCATGAGACTTCGGTCGACTGGACCTTATGGAGGTCCTCTGGGATGTTCACTCCACCTGACCTGATGAAGGTCAGGAGGCTTCGGTCGATTGGACCTAACGGAGTCCTCGGGGTTCTTCACTCTACCTGACCCGATGAAGCTCATGAGGCTTCGATCGACTGGACCTGATGGATGTCCTCTAGGTTCTTCACTCTACCTGACATGATGAAGGTCATGAGGCTTCGGTCGACTGGACCTGATGGAGGTCCTCAGGGTTTTTCACTCTACCTGACCTGATGAAGGTCAGGAGGCTTCGGTCGACTGGACCTGACGGAGTCCTCGGGGTTCTTCACTCTACCTGACCCGATGAAGCTAGAGGCTTCGATCGACTAGACCTGATGGATGTCATCTGAGTTCTTCACTCTACCTGACCTAATGAAGGTCATGAAGCTTCGGTAGATTGGACCTGATGACAGGCGTAAACACACATGTATAACGTAAGCGCACGTATCGTTCAAGTAGTATAAAAATATCGATCCCACGAGGACTTAATTCATACTGTTGTTATTAATTGTTGATACTATTTTTTTTACAGGTATCTAATTATAGGGAGAAGAGAATTGATTGCTTTTGATTGGTTGAATGTAAATTTGCTAATTAAAATAAAAACATAATCAAAAGAAAATACTAAGGAAAATAAAAGAAAAGACTCAAAGATCTAGGGTCGTGACTCCACACAATATTATTATAAAGATGAATTGATTCTCTTATTTATGTGTAATAAATCAGATTGCTAACCTGGAACATGAAATTATGCAAAAGCCTATATCGATGGTCAGACACAAATACCCAGTATAACCCAATTGAATCATATGTTTATGTCAACTAAATTACCTGGATTCATTAAGATTAAGTTCCAATTATGGCTACCCCCGCCCGACAGGTATATGTCTACTGTAAGGAAATCTATTAAAGGATTATCTATCCTCAAGGAAGATCGTGGGTTATTGAGTCTAAGGCTGAAACCTAAAATCCCTATGTCTAGTTCATTTTAAGTTTACCATATCAATCTTATTGGTGATCAGATAACAAGAAGCATTAAGCTTAAGACTCAATAAACAAACTAAAGAATTACCCATAATAAAGAAAATCAATTATTAAGTGTGGATATTGTGTTTCATCACTTCCCTAGAATAAAATAAAATGTTGGGGTTAGAGGATCCACTTTTAGAAATCTCAAATTATTATAATATGGAAATTGCCAGTATTATCCAATTAAGTTGAACCAGCCATAAATGTGGTGTTATTATTTATCCATAAACCAGCCATATAGGCGGAAATTATCTGTCACTTAAAGACCAGCCATATAGGCGGTGTCATATTATGTTACATAATTAAAACCAGCCATTAAGGCGGAATCAACTTTTAATTCATATTATTAAAATTACAATTTCCATATTATAATTAAAGTGAGATTAATCTACCTTTACTATTTATAATTTAGAAATCTCCCTTATTATAATATATAAATCTGCGTGATAATTACCAACCAGCCATATAGGCGGTATCTTGATTAAGTCAAATTAATAATTAATTACCAACTGACCAACCAGGTGGTATCCTCATTAAGTCAGGTTAAAACCAGTTTAAAAATAATTACCAACCGACCAATATGGCGGTATCATTATTAAGTCAGGTTTTAAATAATTTATATATTATAATTAAGGGAGATTAATCTAAATTATAAAAGTAAAAAGCTTCACATTTACCCCAGCAGTAAATTAACTACTGAACATAAAAGAAGAAAAAGAAAAGAAAAGAAAATTTTATTACAAAAAGTAAAAGTGCATAATTAAAAATACTAAAAGTAAAAATGCTTAATTTAAATTACAAAAACTTAAACACACAAGATGCAATCCTTAAAGTCCTTACAAAACTCAAGGAATGCATGATTTGAATTCTGACATCGAGCTGAATTTATAGGCCTCGGTAAGGTCCCAGAGTCGCGACGCCAAAGCCTTTGGCGTCGCGACGCCCGTAGATCTTCGACACGTGTTGGCTTGGCTTCGCGAGATTGTGACACGTGTCACTCTTATGTCGGCAGTTGAATTATTGATGTCGGTAACATGTGATGGCGACACGTGTCCAGGCGCAAGTTAGCGTGATCCGCTGAGATTTTGACACGTGGCAGGGTGCATTTTAGTGTAGATGGTGATTGTCGGCATCTTAAGATGATGACACGTGGCATGCGCATTTTAGCAGATCGGCTGTGATGTTGACACGTGGCACGGTGCACGTTAGCAAAGTCAACTTTTCAGATTCTGACACGTAGACCCGGCGCACGTTAGCAAGGACTCGGCGCACGTTAGGCGTCGTGACGCCAAGGGCTTGCGCGTCGCGCCCAAATTACCAAAATGCCCTTTTTGCCAATTTTCACTATTTTGCTCCAAATCACCTCCAGAATGTCCTGAAACTTTATTTATCTACAAAATAACACAAAACACATCAAAATATTCATAAAACTCAAGAAACTATACAAAATATTAGGTTAAATGAGTGGGAAATAGTGATAGATTTACCACTCATCACCTGATGAAGGTCCTCAAGGTTCTTCACTCTACCTGACCCGATGAAGGTCATGAGGCTTCGATCAACTAGTCCTGATGAAGAAATTCCTACGTATTCTGGAGTTGATGGCAATCCATACATGTCATATGGAGAATATGACTATCCTCTCATGTCGTTTGGGAGAGATGACAACCATTCCATGTAGTCTGGAGTAGATGACACTCCATCAATATCATTTGAGGAAGATGAAATCATCTCATGTCAAATGAAGGAGATGACAATTCATCCATATCGACTGGAGTAGTAACAATTCTTCCATGTCGTCTGGAGAATATGACAATATTAGAGAATGCTTCTTGGTCGATTAGTTATGCTGGAGATTTACGGGGGTATTCCCATATTGACTGGGAGAATTATGTTAATTAGGCCAAATGATGGTCCATATGTAAAAATAATAATTTCTTAATAATAATAATCTTTTGTCTTTGGTATATGAGAAATTTTCATTTCTAAGCGTCGTTTGGTCTTGATGTTGAATGAGATAAATTCGCTGAAGACCGGTGCATTATCATGTAGGCTGAGGGCCTGCTATTATAATCCATATTTTTAGGGTGATGATTCCCATCTTGCGGAGTCATCATTTCTGCTGGTTGATGGGTCTTTGCATCCGAACCCTTTCATCGTTTGGAGGGGTTTGAAATTTTATCTTCATGGCAATTACTGAGAACATCCCGTCTCTTGCGCCTCTTATCCTCTTCCTATCTGACCTCGAGTTGGGCTCGGGCCATGACCTGATCCATAGTGTAGCATCCGAATTTTGTTAGTTTCTTATAAAGTCCATTATCTGCTAGTAACCCATTGTTGAAAGCTTCAATGGCATTCGACTGGTGGAGATCTGGAATGGATATTCTCTCTTTGTTGAAACGTGCGACGTAGAATCGCAGAGATTCTCCTTTTTCACTGTCGAATTATGTTGAGGTCTTCTGTGGTTTTCACAAGTTTACAAGAGCTGGCAGAGTGCTCCACAAACTTATCAGCTAGTTCCTGATACGACCCAATAATCGTGTAAGGTAGATCGATGAACCAAGTGATGGCAATATCATTTTACACATTCCAACTTCCCATTGATGAGGAGACAAATCAGTCGACATCATCTTATATTTGTAATGGACCACATGGTTATTTGAGTCTGTGGATCCATCATACACCTTCATATATAGTGGGCTAAACTTTCGTGGTAGTTTGATGGAAGTGATGGACCCAAAAAACGAGTATCTGAAATCATGTTGGCTCAACTTTTTTCTCACCGGTAGTCTGACACCAGGTAGGCTGGAGAGAATTTCATCTTTAAACTCCTACATTTCCTTGAGAATTATGGAGGCAACTTGCCGTGCTTGGTCGGTTAGGGAGATATGTTGACTTCTTTCTTGATTTGGTGGATGGTTGTCAGATGGTGGATTGTCGCTTGCCACATTGTTGAATGCCTCTAATAGGTTGAATCGAATGGTAAAACTGCTAGGGTGATCTAGAGCTTCGCGTCACGGGGAGGTAGAAGAAGTTTGCTCCAACTGAGCGGCTACAGGGTCTAGTGTCTGCTCGTTGCTTGAAGCCATGAGTAGCTATGTTTGTAAGGATTGTAGACTGAGAGAACTTCACTTACTATAAATCGTTAAGGCCCAACGGTGGGTGCCAAATTGTAGACGCTGGATTTCACCTGAGGTCCACAATCGAGAATTTATACGATAGGACACTAGCGATCCTGTAAAATGAAGGTAGAGTGAGCGGGGAGTTCCTACCCAATAGTGTAGTGGGCGCCGTAGGCGCTCCGACGCTCAAGTAAGTAGTGAAGACGAGTGAAAAGTGAAGGAAGAACAAGGACTAAGATTACTTTGACCTCCGTAGATTGTCGTGAGGGTGGTGGTCCGGTATTTAGAGGGGTAGAATGCTTTGAGAGCTCAAGTAAGAATGCTTAAGCTCTAATAATGATTATTTGTCCCTCTAGTAAGAATATTGAGACCCATCTCCCCCCTTTTTATATTTTGAATTTATATCATTTTATAGGTATGAAGGATTTACTTTTCTGGTTTGCTCATAGGCTGCATTTATAGGGGTGAGACCCATAACGCGTTTTAGCATTCATCTTTCGGTGATGAGATGAGTCTGTTGAATGTGCGGATAACATGAGGTGATGTTTTTCGGTTGATGAATGGTGGGTTGTCTTGTAGGCTTCAATTGTGCCTAAGAAGATATTTGAGCCTTTGGCCCAAATCTGATATGGGTACTATTTGGAGGGTTTTGGGCTATATATGACAAAGGGCCTGAGGTGAAAGGACGAAAATGCCTTTGGCCAGGGACCCAAATTTCATTATATCACAGGCCCGCGTATTAGACTTGCACCAAAGCATGACCCATGGCATTCATCTGGCCTAAAATGGCATTATGGACTGCCATCGAGGCCCAATCCACACGAATCTAATCACTAAAAGATGAGTCTCCACATGACACACATGTAGGACCCACGATCCCGTATGCCCACAAGGGTAAGAGACTCATGCGACTTGAAAGGCCTCTAAGAATCACGAACCATGTTATGCAGTGTCTCAATAGACATTGCTAGCACTAATCATTTACCAACATGGAAACTAAGTATTTGGACCAATCCAAATACAAATGGGATTACACCTAATCCCAGGACATCTGGGTACTCTTAATTCAATCCTAATTCCACTACTCTCTCCTAACATGATTGGAATTCAACTATTCCAAGGAATCCTAAGCCGACTAAGGGGCTACTTCACAGCCTATAAAAACAAGAGGGGAACCAAGAGATTGAGGCACTCACCGATGACTGATGACTCATGATTCAGCACTCAACATTCATCATTCAACTTTAGGCCCTCACACTCGACTTGCCTTGTTTCTTCTCTCCTTTTGGTCATCACCATCACTGACTTGAGCGTCGGAGTGCCTACCGTGTCCACCACACCGGTGGGTAGTTACTTTACGCTCTATTTACCTTTGTTTTGCAGGAACATTAGAGTCTCCATCATTCTTGATTGTCGGCTGAAGACGAAATTCGTCGTCTACAAGTTTATATATCTTTTCTCCCAATATATATATTCCTTAATTTCACGTCAATCCCTTCAAATATTTTCTTTCAACAACAAATAAATGTCGATGCTATTCACAACTTCTCAAAATTAGCTTCATTAAACTATCAAAAATTAATAGGGATGGTAACGGTATTTTGTGTCATTATTTATTTATTTTTTCGATTCGATCAGGATATGGATTTGAAAAAATTGATTCGTTTAGTAAATAGATCAATTCGATTCATTTATTAAACAAATCGAATATAAATTTAAGATCCCCAATTCGATTATTATTTTCCTTTTTTTTTTCTTTCTTGATTTTTATTTATTTTCTTGTGGGTTCATTGAATTATCCACATAGGCAATTTATGAATCTTTTATTGAGGGCTAAAAATTTAACATAATTAAAAGCAACAAAAAATAAAAAATGTTGTAAATTAGATGGTCCCCTACTTTTATTTTATGTTTTAGCTTATCCCACATTAATTAGGGATAATGATATTAACCTAAACTCATCTCTATAAATAGAGAGCAAATCTTATATAATTGATTCATTCTAAAACCAATAAGAATAAAAGCTTACAGTTTTACAAGGTATTATTTTCTTCATTTTATCTCTTATTTTATAACACGTTATCAGCACGATTTGCTTCTGTTTTAATTTTTCTTTTAACAAAAATAAGCAAAAGTGAAATGCATCGGCCTGAAGCCAAATGATACGCCTGAAGCCAATTTCATATGGCAGCTTTAAGCCATTCATTAAGCCATTCAATACCCAACTCTCAGATTCAAATTCAATATGGCTTGAAGCCTTTGTTTTGATATTTTGATGACTTTGAATCATAAAAGTCAATTGATTCTTATATCAGGCCTGAAGCTTGAATTCATGATTGACCTGCAGCATGATCAAGCCTGAAGCATGATCAATCCATGCGGCCATGAGGATATATATATATATATATTTTTTTCTAATGAGTCTGCAGGAACGATTGTGTGTCCTGTTGATCTTTTGATGTTTGATTTTTTGATGTTTATGATATTATTTAGTGTTAATTATTGGTTATTTTGCCGTTATTGTTATGCTTTGATTGTTAAAAAAAAAGGGACTGAATTTTGCCATTCATCATAAACAAGCAAGATCATGATGATTAATTACATCATCTTACTGGCCGTGTTATCATGATCATAGGCTGCATATCATCTTACGGCCAGAAGTCATTCGATAAATTATATGCATATGTAAATGATGATCAAATGCGCCGATTCATCACCATCAAGTTTAAATCAAGCCTGAAGCTTTAGATGTTTATCAAATGATGATCAAATGCGCCGATGCATTATGATTTAAGTTTTTCTTTAAAAAAAATGATGATCAAAAGCCAAATCCATCGGCCTAGAGCCATGAAATTAGATCATGATAACATGATTATCATGATATAAGGCCTAGAGTCTAATTATGGTTGAATCATCATCCATCACCATGAGAATAAGGCCAGAAGCCGAATTAATTCTTGTGTAATTGATTTACAAATAGAAAAGAGACACAACCAAGTCAATTGATTCATCATGCAATTACAAGAATTAATTTGTGTGTCTAATTAATAAGGCCTGACGCCTTTGGTTTATGATTGAAATTCATAATCTTGTTGGCTAAATTCCCCAACGGAATATGTTCTTCTTCCTGTTGTTAGCTTGGATTACGCCAAATCAATCCTTATATGTGATTCTAAATTAGGCATAAAGCTTGCGTTTAATGATGATTTATTTGAATGTCTTTGAATCTTAAAAGCCAAATCATCATCAACAATGTACACCAAGGCCTGAAGCCAAACGTGATCAATATCTGATGGCCTCAAGCCAAGTATGATGAAGTGATCAATTCACGAGATCAATTACAATGGTTGAGAACGGAGCCATGTGGCTCATACGAAGATTTTTTTTCTTTTTCTTTGTAGTCTTTAAAAGCAGAAGGCATTGTGTGAGAATTTCAATATTAAAATTAGAATCCGTAATTCTAATTCAGAACCTGAAGTTCTTAATCTCAATATTAAAATTAGAACCTGTAGTTTTAATTCACAACCTGAAGTTATGAATCTCAATATTAAAATTAGAACCTATAGTTCTAATTCAGAACCTGAAGTTCTAAATTTTAATCTTAAAATTATAACTCGTAGTTATAATTCATTATGTTATTCTTTTATTTATTATTAGTTTAAGAAATTAATTATTTTTATGAGTATGATCTGTGGTTGCCATTAATTTGGATCCTCCACATCAGAAAATAGAAATTGTATTTTTGTTTTCATTTTACAATTTATGTTAATTTCTTTCATATTTGTGATCAACTATTAGAGGTAAATTAGAGCCCGAAGTTCTATATTCATTAATTAATTATTAGATTAGAACCTGTAGTTCTAGATATATAAAATAATTATAAAACTCGAAGTTCTATAATTACACTACAATTAACGAACTTGAAGTTCTAACTTTAATTAATTAGATTTTAGATTAAAACCTGCAGTTTTAAATCTACCATGGAATCTGAAGTTCAGAATTTCTAATAGCATATTTATGAACTTGAAGTTCTAAATATTAATATTATCAATTGGAAATTAAAGTTGTGAAATATAATCATTTTTAGGACCTGATATTCAAAATAATAATGTAAGATTGGAACTTAAAGTTCTAGATCAGCAAATTAATTTTCAAGAGAACCTGAAGTTCTAAGTATATGTGTGTAATTTTGGTTCATATATATTTATGTGATGTTTTTTTTTTGTATTATATTTTATTGTATATTTATTATTTTGAATTATATTTATGTGACATGAACTTTATTTCAATGATATGGACCCTTCAAAGAAATTATTTGTTCCGAAAAATAAATGTGGGGATATATGCTTGGCTGATAGTGCAACCACACACACTATCTTTCGAGATAGAAAATACTTCTTGGATGTAAAATTACATGAAGGAAAGGTAAACACTATATCTGGGCCTGTAGACCTAATTGAAGGCTCTGGAAGAGCCATAATCTTATTAGCAAATGGAACAAAATTATACATTGAAAATGCTCTATATTCAGATAGGACGAGTAGAAATCTGCTAAGTTTCAAAGATATTCGCAGAAATGGGTATCATATTGAAACTTTAGATGAAAACAAAATAGAATATATATGTATTACCAAAAATATCTCAGGTAAGAAATATATATTGGAAAAACTTCCGGCTTTCTCATCTGGATTGTATTATACAATCATAAATGCAATAGAAAGTCATGTAGTGATGAACCAGAAGTTCAATAATCCAAAGATGTTTATGTTATGGCACAATCGTCTTGGTCATCCAGGAGCTACGATGATGCGTAGAATAATTGAAAATTCCAATTGGCATAAATTAAAGAACCAGAAGATTCTATTGACAGATGAGATCAATTGCACTGCTTGCTCACAATGCAAACTTGTGATACGCCCATCTCCATCTAAGATTGCCCTTGAATCCCCATCATTATTACAAAGGATTCAAGGAGATATTTGTGGACCAATTCATCCACAAAGTGGACCTTTCCTTTACTTTATGGTTTTGATTGATGCATCTGCACGATGGTCACATGTTTGTTTGTTATCCACACGTAACATTGCATTTGCCAAGCTACTTGCCATGATGATTAAATTAAAGGCACAATTCCCAGATTATCCAATCCAAACCATACTATTAGATAATGCTGGTGAATTTACATCCAAGACATTTGATGACTACTGTACATCAGTTGGAATCGATGTTGAACATCCAGTTCCACATGTACATACACAAAATGGATTGGCAGAATCATTGATCAAACGAATTCAGGTAATTGCACGCACTTTATTGTTACAATCTCAATTACCAATTTCTACATGGGGTCATGCTATACTACATGCAGCTGCATTAATTCGCCTTAGACCCACAGCTTATCATCAATATTCTCCAATCCAACTTGTTCTTGGTCACCAACCAGATATTTCTCATCTACGCACTTTTGGTTGTGCTGTATATGTTCCAATTTCACCCCCACAACGTACAAAGATGGGACCTCAACGTCGTTTGGGGATATATATTGGTTTTAATTCACCTTCCATTATCAGATATTTAGAACCTTTAACAGGTGATCTATTTACCGCACGTTTCGCGGATTGTCATTTTGATGAGACATTTTTCCACCATTAGGAGAAAAGAAAAGGCCTCCAGAAGCAAGGCATGAACTTTCTTGGAAAGTTCCTACCATGTCTCACTTAGATCCTCGCATCAGCCAATGTGAAAATGAAGTGCAAAGGATAATCCATTTGCAACAAATTGCAAATCAATTACCAGATGCATTTACAGATGCTGCAAAAGTAACCAAGTCTCATATACCAGCTGCTAATACACCAGCTCGGGTGGTTATTCCTATTGAACAATCTAGTGTAAATGCAGCTAATGAATCATCTATTACACGTCAGAAACGTGGTAGACCACTTGGTTCTAAAGATACTATTCCCCGGAAGAGGAAAATGAGAGATTTAGATTCTGTTGAAAATAATGCTCGAGCAATGACTATACCCACATCTTCTCAATCACCAGTTCCAGAAGAACTGATAGTCCCTGAAGAGATATCAACCCCTGAAGAGGCTCAAAATTCCAAAAATGAGGAAAAATCTACAAATTATACTTATACAAGAGAATTGTGGGATCGAAATGAAATAACCATCGACAATGTGTTTTCATATACAGTAGCTGCTGAAATTGCAAATGATTTTGAACCTCAAAATATCAATGAATGTAGACAAAGACACGATTGGCCTAAATGGAAAGAAGCAATTCAAGCAGAATTGACTTCTTTAGCCAAACGTGAAGTATTTGGACCTGTAGTCCAGACACCTGAAGATGTCAAACTCGTTGGTTACAAATGGGTGTTTGTACGAAAACGTAATGAACATAATGAAATCATTAGATATAAAGCGCGACTAGTTGCACAAGGTTTCTCGCAGAGACCAGGTATTGACTATGATGATACAGATTCTCCAGTGATGGATACCATTACGTTTCGATTTTTAATTAGCTTGGCAGTCTCTGAAAGATTGGACATGCGTCTTATGGACGTAGTGACAACATATTTGTATGGGTCACTTGACACTGAAATTTACATGAAAGTCCCTGAAGAATTGAAAATGTCTGAAGCATATAAATCAATTGATCGTAAACTATGTTCAATCAAGTTACAACGATCTTTATACGGATTGAAACAATCTGGACGCATGTGGTATAATCGTTTGAGTGAATATTTGATGAAAGAAGGATATATAAATGATCTTATCTGCCCATGCGTATTTATTAGAAGGTCCGAAATTGGATTTGCCATTATAGCAGTATATGTCGATGATATGTGTTGGTTTCTATTACCAAGCCCCAAGATCAACAAGAACAAGCAAAATATATAAATACATGAATGAATTAATTGAAGTATGGCGGAATCATACTCACAATACTTGAAAATGGATGCTAAGATGATGCGAAATTCCTCCCTTGTGCAGTGAAGCTCTCGCCCAAGAAGAAAATAGGGACTCCAAGTCGAGTTTGATCCTTCCAAGCTCAAGGATTAGTTTCCCATATCACCTATGTATGATCCCTTGAAGGTGCTAGCCTTTGTTGTGATTTTGAATGCACAACTTCTTCAAATCTTGCCACAAAATTGAAGAAATGGAGAGCCCAAAACTGCATGTAGTTTCGGCAATGTGAGAGAGATGAGAGTTTTATGATTTTTGTTACAAAAAATCAATTTATATTTATGCCATAATATTTATTAAATTAATAATAAACTTATGACACAAATCATGCAATGGCTTAGAGTGTCAAACACTCAATTTCCATGCAAAACCATTGAGTGCATTGTACACTATCTCCATGCAATGCATTAGAGTTAAATAATGCATAATATGACATGTGTCATGTGGGCCCCACACGTTTCCAAATGAAAGTGGGCCCACGTGCACTCACGCGTTCGGGTTCGATATTTCCGAAATACCGAACTTACGTCGCGACGTTAATTAAATCGAATTTAAATAAATAATTGCGCCTAGCGAAATTATTATTTACGTCGCTAACGAATTAATTCTAAATTAACTCGTTTGCCCGAATTAAAATCTAATTTTAATTTCGCGTCGAAATCGAATTTCGATTATTATATCGAATATAATAATTTTACGATTAATTCCAAATTAATCGTTCTCTCTCTATGTATAGTACTTTATCCAAGATAAAGTCTCTCCGTAATTAATCCAAGATTAATCGAGTTTGAATCATACGTCATTGGTGAATCTTCGGGAAGCGACCCAAGAGATCTCCGGATATGTTGGCAGTAAATACGGTCGTCGGATTATCCGAACACGTACGTACCTCGTACTACGTTTTTACCGATTCACAAGACAAGGTTGGCTTCTAGCAAAGCGCCATGCCTACCCAATTCTCCAGAAATATTCTTATAGGAATATAAGATCTATATCAAGCGTAGTATACCGTAGTATTGCGTATATCGATCCAGTATCGGATGATCACATGTTAGGCCTGGGGCTGGAAATGTGTCTGCCCCGTACGAAACATATATCGGACATCAAGCAACTAGTCTCTTTAAATCGGACAATCCTGACCTGGTCATATTGTCCCGACGGTTGCAACCTTTTATAGAGTACTAGTTCTGTGTCCTGCGTGATCATCACCTCCATATGTCTGAAGTGATACTTCCATCTCGACATCACATCCAGTACACTACGATTCTCGATAAACCCAGAAGAGGTGTACACAGAACCGGTTAAGGTCCCCAACCACCAAAACCAAAGTTTACCGATTGTCGCAAGTACTAGCGATGTAAGTCTCAGGTTAAGACCATATACACCTACCCTGATGCGGCCTCCCATAGACACGCAGACATACTACCAATGGGATTCCGCGGGGTCTATCCAGAGCGAAGCTGTTTTCCGTACCATCGGTAAAACACAACCTCCTATCGCACTTGCATAAGTATCCAATACTTAAATATATGAGAACTATGCCGTTGTGCCCTCACAACGTGCACAAGCGCAATACTAGTCTATTCCGCATTATCGATGTCCGATCTCGATAATACTCCGACTAGGGATATTTAATGATTAAACCTTTATGGATTGATACTGTCTCATATCATCTCAATCCGGTATTAATCATATGGACTTTCGCCATTTATATATCAAAGTAAATAATATTACAAAACGGCAAAAGGCAATTTCATTATCACATAGTTAATTTTGTACAATAATACAATATCATTTACAAACAGTGACGCTATGGGACATAATGTCTAACAATCTCCCACTTGGCCTATAGCCAGTCACTCAAGCATCTAATACCCGAACTATGTATGTGTCGTTCAAAAACTTGCTGAAGAACAGCCTTCGTCAGCGGATCTGCAATGTTGTCATCTGATGTGACCTTCTCGACCTTTACATCGCCACGATGTATAATCTCCCGAATCAGATGGTAACGTCGAAGAACATGCTTGGACCGTTGATGAGACCTTGGTTCCTTAGCCTGTGCTATAGCCCCGTTATTGTCACAATACAATGGAACGGGCTCAGCTGCTAACGGAACTACTCCTAATCCGATTAGGAACTTTCGGATCCAAACTGCCTCCTTTGCTGCTTCAGATGCAGCGATGTACTCCGCTTCTGTTGTTGAATCGGCAACAGTATCTTGCTTGGAAGATTTCCAGCTCACTGCTCCGTTATTCAAACAAAAAATGTACCCGGATTGCGACTTGTAGTCATCCTTGTCGGTTTGGAAACTTGCATCGGTATACCCAGATACCGCAAGTTCTCCACCTCCATAAATTAAGAAAGCATCCTTAGTTCGTTTAAGATACTTAAGGATATTCTTAACTGCTATCCAGTGACCTTCACCTGGATCGGCCTGATAGCGACTGCACATGCTCAAAGCATATGAGACATCAGGTCGTGTACATATCATGGCATACATGATCGATCCGACTGCCGAGGCGAACGGTATCCGACTCATGTTGTCTCTCTCTTCCTGAGTCTTAGGACACATGTCCTTAGACAGAGAGGTACCACGTACCATTGGAACCAATCCCCTCTTGGATTGTTCCATGTTGAATCGCTTCAACACTTTATCAATGTATGTACTCTGGGAGAGTCCAAGCAGCTTTCTAGATCTATCCCGGTAGATCTTTATTCCAAGAATAAAGGCTGCTTCTCCCAGATCTTTCATGGAGAATTTTAATGAAAGCCAAGCTTTCACCGACGTTAGCATGGGAATGTCATTGCCTATAAGCAATACGTCGTCGACATAAAGGACAATAAAAGTAAGTGCTCTCCCACTAACCTTCTTGTATACACAAGGGTCATCTGCGTTTTGCACGAAATCATATTCTTTTATGATCTCATCAAAACGCTGATTCCATGACCGTGATGCTTGCTTCAATCCATAAATGGATCGATTTAACTTACAAACCTTGTTTGCAAGTCTAGGTACGATAAAACCGTCAGGCTGTTGCATATAAACATCCTCCAAAAGGTTTCCGTTAAGGAAAGCGGTTTTAACGTCCATCTGCCATATCTCGTAATCGAAATATGCAGCTATTGCAAGCATTATCCGAATGGATTTAATCATGGCAACGGGTGAGAAGGTTTCGTCATAATCAATACCATATTGTTGACGATACCCCTTCGCTACAAGCCTAGCTTTGTACGTTTGTACGTTGCCATCCATGTCGGTCTTCTTCTTGAAGATCCATCTGCATCCAATAGGCTTTACGCCTTCTGGTGCATCAACCAGTGTCCAAACTTGGTTGGCGTACATGGAATCCATCTCGGACTTCATGGCTTCTTGCCATAAAGCGGAATCGATATTTTGTATCGCTTCCTCATACGTAGCCGGCTCATTATCCTCAATAAGATTAATATCTACATGAGGTGAGATCAGGAACCCATACCTCTCAGGTACTGTTCTGACTCTCTCCGACCTACGCGGTCCTTGTGTATGTGAAGTTTGTGGTACAGACTCATCCCGGACGGTCTGTTCTTGTTCCGTCGTTGATTCATTGCCAGGAACAGTATCACTACGATCTTCATCGAGTTCTACTTTCCTCCCACTTACCACTGCATTTATAAAATCCTTCTCAAGGAAAATGCTTGTAGAGCAACAAATACTTTGTTCTCTTGTGGGTGATAGAAGTAATATCCTTTGGTTTCCCTAGGATATCCTACGAAAAGGCATTTATCAGATTTGGGTTCAAGTTTGGTACCTTCCAAACGTTTAACATATGCCCAGCATCCCCAAATCTTCAGGAAAGAGAAACCTGGTTTCCTTCCTGTCCATATCTCATATGGAGTCTGTTCAACAGACTTCGACGGTACCTTATTCAAAATAAGTATAGCACTGTTTAATGCGTATCCCCAGAAGGATATTGGTAGCTCAGTGCGACTCATCATTGACCTTACCATGTCCAACAAGGTGCGGTTTCTCCGTTCGGACACACCGTTTAATTGCGGTGTTCCAGGAGGAGTCCACTGTGAAAGAATACCATATTCTTTCAAGTAATCTTGAAACTCATAACTTAAGTATTCGCCACCACGGTCTGACCGTAATGTCTTAATACTCTTCCCTGTTTGTTTCTCCACTTCGTGTCGAAACTCTTTGAATTTCTCAAAAGTTTCCGACTTGTGTCTCATAAGATACACATAACCGTAACGAGATGCATCATCTGTGAAGGTTACGAAGTAGTGAAATCCACCTCTAGCCTGGCTAGACATGGGCCCGCATACGTCAGTATGAACGAGAGCCAACAGTTCTGTGGCACGTTCACCTTTACCGCTAAAAGGTGATTTAGGCATTTTGCCTAAAAGACAAGATTCGCAGACGTCATATGAATTGGGATCAAATTCGTCCAAGTACCCACTCTTCGAAAGTGTGGATATGCGAGTCTTGTTGATGTGTCCTAGACGACAATGCCACATATAAGCTTCATCTTTTAGATTACTCCTTTTGAGCCTTTTGTTTGTCATTTTAGGAGATTCATTTATATTCAAAATATAAAGACCGTTATTTGCAACAGCTGTGCAAATTTCTGCATCATTTTTATATAAATAACACCCAGTGTTTCTAAATACAAAAGTGTAACCCTGCTGGGTTAACAAGGATACAGATATAATATTCCTAGTTAAACTAGGTACAAAATAAAGTTCAAGTTTAAGTAAAAGTTCAAAAAAAGTACTGCCCTGAGGGCAGTTCTAAAACAAAAGTCCCTACGGCCAAAACAGCAACTGGTGTTCCGTTTCCGACCCGTAGATCCATCTCCCCCGATGCCAGCACCCTGCTATCCTGCAGATCCTGCACATCAGTACAAATATGAGCACCACAACCAGAATCAAAAATCCAATTTTTAAAACTAGAAGTATTCATATTTATCTCAATAACAAACATACCAGAGGCGATAGCCTTGCCAGCCTTGATATCCTCCCTCTGCCCTTTGCCCATTCGGCAGTCACGTTTCCAGTGACCCCTCTTGCCGCAGTTGAGGCAGATGTCGCGAGATTTGTCCTTTGGCTTCCTAGAAGCCACTGTCAACTTGCCTTTGCCCTTGTTCTTGAACTTCTTCTTCCTCGCACCTCCAATTGCCTTGGGCCCAGCCCTTGGCGCATGAGAGGTCGATGCATAATGCGCCTCGCGCTTGCTCCCCTTTAGGAGTTCCTTTTCGGACTCCTTCAGCACGGACAACAACTCTCCAAGAGTGTCGTCAGTGTCCATCAACTTATAGTTGATGATGATTTGTTTCCAAGTATCGGGTAGCGATTGTAATAGCATATCAATCGTCAACTCTGCCTCCAAGACAATGCCCATCTTGGCTAACTCATCTATGTCAGCGATCATTTGAGTCCCGTGGGCCTCAACTGATGCGCCGTCTGTCATCCGGGAGCGGAAGAGTTTCCTTACTAGCTCATACCTCTCCATCCGCTTGTTGGTGCGGTGGAGATCACGCAATCTTGCCATCATGTTATAGGGATCCAAGTCCCTGTTCTGGCGTCTGAAATGCTGGGTCATTGCAGCTAGCATAACTGACTGAGCTTGGTCACAATCGTCACTATGAGTCTTCCATAACTCTAGCTCCAGTGGCTCAGTGGGTTTAGGCGGGAGAGGTCTCTGAATAGTATACAGCACCCTCTCAGCCCCAAGCACTATCTTGAGGTTCATTTCCCAGTCGGCAAAGTTTGTCCCTTTGAAGACATTATCGCCCATGATTATGTCGCGGACATTACCCTTGCCAGTCATCTTGACAACTATAGTCCAACTATAAAGTCAACGATGTTATGGGTACAGTCAAACTGTTACAAGCAAAATAACAATATATTAGTCCAACTAATTATTAAAATATTGACGAAATAATTTTGAAAGACGCGTAAGGCTAAGTATCTGAACGAAATTGCAAATTCAATAATAGCCTCCCACTATTTTCTTCAAGTCTCTAACCCTCTTGTGGAGAACTCGGGAAATCGCATTTCCTAGTGGGCTAGGATCCCGTTAAATAACACACAACCTTGACTTTGGCCAATAAAAGCTGTATGCTATTTAACTTAGGTAGATCTCTATGATCAATTGGATCTCATCCAATTCCTAGATCCGGTTAGGTGGACATCCAAGTCCCAAACATATGTATATGTCAATGTATCCATTACATTTTCCTAACCCTATCCTCCGAATCATCTAGGCCTTGGCTTTGGCCAAAACAAACCTAATGATTCCAGTTAAGCGGGACCCATTGACGAGGAAAGTTTCGTAATCAATGTCATTGGACAAAAAGTGATCTTGACTTTGGCCAATAAAAATCACGATTTGGACAAGACACCGATATGCAACAAAACTCTCATGATTCAAGTACATCCTTGATTGACAAAGGTCTTGACTTTGGCCAAACAAACCAATGCCAACTTCGGATCTTGAACAAGAATCATTCAATGGAAAAATCGCGCTTAATATGTTTGAGGGATTTTTCGCGTAATTGGCAACCAATTAATTTATCTTTGTTAGGTCTCATCATCATACACCCTTAAGCATGCTTCTAAAACATCATAAAGCGCGTAAAGTAAAGTAATAGCGATATACGGATGGATATGAACAACAACTTGTTCCTAGAACAAATCACTCTCCTTTCCTCTCCCCGCTAGCACTATTCTACTCTTACCCAATTACATAATACAATAGAGAAACCTCATTTACATTGAGGGGAATTAGGTGAGAAGAGAATACAAAGAGACAATAGAGAAAGGCTGGACACGCAGGTCCAATTTATAAATTCTAAATTTACAATAATTTCTAAAATTACCCTTCCTTCTAATATCCATCCGATATACACTATTCATACATCACATCCACATTCATTCATTCAAGGCATGTTATACAACCAATCAAATCCAATTAATTAGTCTTTAATTAGGTGACAATACAATGTTCAAACAATTGTTTGCATTTGCGCGAGTCCAACTCAATTTGAGAATAAATACTTATAGTATGAATTCACGAATTATATCGAACTACTCGTTAAATCCAATTTAAGTCGTATTCAATACTAATCCTATTATTTAATTCTAAATTAAATATTTACACTTTTATTGTGCTTTTATAACTTAGATTCCAAATCTAATACAATCGGGTCTCAAAGCCCAACTAACATCTAATGTCCGTTTAATTAAAGTCCGATGGGCTTTCAATTGATTTCTTTAGGCTTGGGTTTTGGTCAATGTATGGGTCAAACCCAATTACCAAGCCCAATAAGGAATCACCCTCATATGCCATAAAATCAATATCAAGCCCATAAGGCCCAATTAAACATAAAAGCCCATTTATTATATTTGGGCTTAAATGGTGTGATTTAGGCCCATTTTGGATCCAATCCAAATGGTCCAAATCTACTTGGCCCAACCAAGCCCATTTTGTCCAAATATAATAGTTTTAGGCCCAATTCAAAATTAAGCCCAACTAACCAAATTTTAAAATTCCAAATTTTATAACTTAATTAATTAAAGTGTATTATCATGATTAATTCTTTAAATCAATATTCCCAAAATATCAAATTAATCCATTAATCATATTTTTATCTTAAATATATGTCCAACATTATTTAATCAAAAAATCAAGTCCCTAATCCTCCATCAAGCATTCGGCCAAGGTGATTAAAATGGTTCCGATTTCGTTTTCAATCCAATCGAGTTACAAATCATCATTCCATATTGTTTCAAGTCATCTAATGTCTTAAAATTAAAAAATCATCTAGTCCATATGCTTGCATGTATTCGGCCAAGCCTCATTTGGGTTGGAAAAATTAATCCAATTTATTTTCCATGAAATTGATGATGTATAATCTAAATAACATACATCTAAGCATATTTAATCAAGCAAACTCATCAAATCATGCTTCATACAATTTTCCCCAAATAACATCCTAATATATTTGCATGCTCTTTAAGCTCAATGATACCATTGTTGGTTTCTATTACCAAGCCCCAAGATCAACAAGAACAAGCAAAATATATAATACATGAATGAATTATTGAAGTATGGCGGAATCATACTCACAATACTTGAAAATGGATGCAAAGATGATGCGAAATTCCTCCCTTGTGCAGTGAAGCTCTCGCCCAAGAAGAAAAGAGGGACTCCAAGTCGAGTTTGATCCTTCCAAGCTCAAGGATTAGTTTCCCATATCACCTATGTATGATCCCTTGAAGGTGCTAGCCTTTGTTGTGATTTTGAATGCACAACTTCTTCAAATCTTGCCACAAAAATGAAGAAATGGAGAGCCCAAAACTGCATGTAGTTTCGGCAATGTGAGAGAGAGAGAGTTTTATGATTTTTGTTACAAAAAATCAATTTATATTTATGCCATAATATTTATTAAATTAATAATAAACTTATGACACAAATCATGCAATGGCTTAGAGTGTCAAACACTCAATTTCCATGCAAAACCATTGAGTGCAATGTACACTATCTCCATGCAATGCATTAGAGTTAAATAATGCATAATATGACATGTGTCATGTGGGCCCCACACGTTTCCAAATGAAAGTGGGCCCACGTGCACTACACGTCGTTCGTCGGTTTGATATCTCGAAATACCGAACTTACGTCGCGACGTTAATTAAATCGAATTTAAATAAATAATCGCGCCTAGCGAAATTATTATTTACGTCGCTAACGAATTAATTCTAAATTAACTCGTTGCCCGAATTAAAATCTAATTTTAATTTCGCGTCGAAATCGAATTTCGATTATTATATATCGAATATTTAATATTTTTTCCAAATTAATCGTTCTCTCTCTATGTATAGTACTTTATCCAAGATAAGTCTCTCCGTAATTAATCCAAGATTAATCGAGTTTGAATCATACGTCATTGGTGAATCTTCGGGAAGCGACCCAAGAGATCTCCGGATATGTTGGCAGTAAATACGGTCGTCGGATTATCCGAACATGTACGTACCTCGTACTACGTTTTTACCGATTCACAAGACAAGGTTGGCTTCTAGCAAAGCGCCATGCCTACCCAATTCTCCAGAAATATTCTTATAGGAATATAAGATCTATATCAAGCGTAGTATACCGTAGTATTGCGTATATCAAACCAGTATCGGATGATCACATGTTAGGCCTGGGGCTGGAAATGTGTCTGCCCCGTACGAAACATATATCGGACATCAAGCAACTAGTCTCTTTAAATCGGACAATCTTGACCTGGTCATATTGTCCCGACGGTTGCAACCTTTTATAGAGTACTAGTTCTGTGTCCTGCGTGATCATCACCTCCATATGTCTGAAGTGATACTTCCATCTCGACATCACATCCAGTACACTACGATTCTTGATAAACCAGAAGAGGTGTACACAGAACCGGTTAAGGTCCCCAACCACCAAAACCAAAGTTTATCGATTGTCGCAAGTACTAGCGATGTAAGTCTCAGGTTAAGACCATATACACCTACCCTGATGCGGCCTCCCATAGACACGCAGACATACTACCAATGGGATTCCGCGGGGTCTATCCAGAGCGAAGCTGTTTTCCGTACCATCGGTAAAACACAACCTCCTATCGCACTTGCATAAGTATCCAATACTTAAATATATGAGAACTATGCCGTTGTGCCCTCACAACGTGCACAAGCGCAATACTAGTCTATTCCGCATTATCGATGTCCGATCTCGATAATACTCCGACTAGGGATATTTAATGATTAAACCTTTATGGATTGATACTGTCTCATATCATCTCAATCCGGTATTAATCATATGGACTTTCGCCATTTATATATCAAAGTAAATAATATTACAAAACGGCAAAAGGCAATTTCATTATCACATAGTTAATTTTGTACAATAATACAATATCATTTACAAACAGTGACGCTATGGGACATAATGTCTAACAATATGAACTTAATTGGAACTCCTGAAGAGCTTCTAAAAACTGCTGAATACTTGAAAAGAGAATTTGAGATGAAAGACTTGGGAAAAACAAATATTGTCTCGGCTTGCAGATCGAGCATAAAACTAACGGAGTATTTATCCATCAGTCTGCATATATTGAAAAAATTCTCAAACGTTTCAACATGGATAATGCTCATTCATTAAGTACTCCTATGGTAGTCCGATCTCTCGATCCTAAAAAGGACCAATTTCGTCCTAAAGAAGATAATGAAGAGATACTTGGTCCAGAAGTACCATATCTTAGTGCAATTGGTGCCTTGCTGTATTTAGCTCAATGCACCAGACCGGATATTGAATTTTCTGTTAATTTATTGGCAAGATTTAGTTCTGCGCCAACTCGAAGACATTGGAATGGTGTCAAACATATCTTTCGTTATCTTCACGGCACTAAAGACTTGGGATTGTTTTATTCAAATAAGCCAACACAAAATCCAGGCATTGTTGGTTATGCTGATGCAGGATATCTCTCTGACCCTCATAAGGCACGTTCACAAACGGGGTATGTTTTTACCTATAATAATACAGCAATTTCATGGCGATCTACAAAACAATCTTTTGTTGCTACCTCATCCAATCACTCAGAGATACTTGCATTACATGAAGCAAGCAGGGAGTGTATATGGTTAAGGTCACTTATATATCACATTCAGAGCACATGCAACTTAAATTCTGCCACAGATATTCCAACAGTTATATATGAAGATAATGCTGCATGTATTGCACAAATCAGAGGATGGTACATCAAGGGAGACAGAACCAAGCATATCTCACCTAAATTCTTTTATACTCATGAGCTCCAGCAGAGCAAGCAAATTGATGTCAAGCAAATAAGATCAACTGATAATTTTGCTGACTTATTTACTAAAGCTTTACCTACATCAACATTTGAGAAGCTTGTACATAGCATTGGCATGAGCCGACTGAGCAAATTATCCTGATAATATTTCATCAAGGGGAGCATAATCATTGACATCAAGAAATATTGTTGAATTAAAGCGCATTGTACTCTTTTTCCTTCGACCAGGTTTTTGTCCCATTGGGTTTTACTGGCAAGGTTTTAACGAGGCAGTGTTAGATCAATTATTGTAAAATTAAAGTGATGGGTCCCAAGGGGGAGTGTTGTAAATTAGATAGTCCCCTACTTTTATTTTATGTTTTAGCTTATCCCACATTGATTAGGGATAATGATATTAACCTAAACTCATCTCTATAAATAGAGAGCAAATCTTATATAATTGATTCATTCTAAAATCAATAAGAATAAAAGCTTACAGCTTTACAAGGTATTATTTTCTTCATTTTATCTCTTATTTTATAACAAAAATTATTTACTCTGAAAAATAATTTATTTTGAAAATATCATAAATATTGTAATACATTAGCATATATTTCTAATAATATTATTTATTTTGTTAGTGGAAAATATTTAATTTTAATTAATGATATTTTTATAACTTATTAATAAGTCATTCCGATTAAAACATAAAGTAAACATATCAGTAAGAATATCGCTGATTCCGATTTCGAATCCAACCCGTCTCGATTACGAGTACGTAAACACAGAGAATCTCGAGTATCAAGGTACAGATGAAGACAAAGTCGTCAAATGGTGGAGTACAAGCAAAAGATGGAACACAGACTACGGTTGTTTCAAGTTGAACTAGAGAGATTCATAATTAATTTCTAAACAAGGCGATAGCGATGCAAGTTTCTTCTGAAAGTTTCTCGATTTCCTCAGAATCCTTTATATAAAAAAAACAAGTCATTCCATCTGGATTTTCAGAGGGTAAGTTTAGTGAGCACAATATAAGGAAGGTCAAGTCAGTTTAGCGTTCATTATAATTGTAGATTCAACAAAAATTTTGTAAAGTAAAGGCTTCGTCGAGTGTTTAAATAGATAAAGAAAATATTAGTCGCAATCAGCTGCAACGGGAGCATTTTGTTAGCTGAATGTGCAAGAACAAGAAGAAATAAATAAATAAAGATTATTTTTACTGAAGGAAATCACTATAGTAATGAATATAGTAGTAGGAGTAGACACGAATGCCATCAATGGGTGACCTCAAATTTTAACAGGAACAAAGAATGGTGCTACAACTACAACTAGTGTTTGACATTACAAACAGAAAAGAACCGCGCTACACATATCACAAGCCTGCCGAAACTAATCCATGCAAAGTGACAATTCCAATCAGGATATTTTGGTGATTGATCACTGGCAAAAATTGCACAGGAGATGGCGGTGATTCCATCTTCTGCATGGCTTCCACTGCCATCGCATCTGAACCAATTGTTCTTGGGCTCCTGTGGCGAAAAAATGAAAAGGATGTAAGCAATTGCAGAGTCAATGAACATATTGGTGTATAAGTATTCCCACCAACTAAAGTCTCATCAGTATATGCCAAAGATGACAAGGAACTAATAGCCTAAGTAAGCAGCTTGTCCATTTATCTATATTGAACTTTCAGGTGCTTCTGATTTAGCAGTAATTGTTACAAATAACCCAGATCTTAACTGTATGTCAGTAATTGAGGCACTATATTATGTAAATGTAACAAAATAAATCTGTACTCTTCCATTTACCTGTTGCACATTTCGCCCACAGTGAGCTTGAAGATGCCTTCTCCACTAGCCTTGAGTGTACGACGCAGGTCACCATCCGTAAACGTCCCAATCAAGTGATACTCCTCATCAATCACCAACAGGCATCCGCATCCTTTACTTGTCAGCTCCACCAACTGATCCATTATCAAATCACCCTCCTTGCAAATCGGAAGCTCCTCCTGCTTCTTCATTACATCTTTCACCTGCACCCCAAAAACAGACACACACACACATCAACTACCAATTCAACCCGCTTCTTTATTACATCTCACACTAGTAAATCATCAGTACCAATGATCAAACACCCATTCAATGACAACAAACACAAGCACAAGATCTGAAAAACCCCATCAATTTATCAACAACCTATTTGAATTAAACTTATTTTAGACACCAGATTTATACTACATCATGTCTACAATATTTTCACTGAGGCATTAAATCAAATAATTAATAAAAACCCACAAATTAATAATAAAAAAAAAATTTACCTTAAAAATCAAGCTTTTACCGATCCTTCCAGCGGGATGATTAGCTGCATACTCTTCTTTAGTCAAATTCCTCGCACCCATCATAGCAATCGCCACCGTGTCCCCAAAAACCATCTGAATAGCCGTCGACGTGACCGGCGCCAAATCAAACGGACACAGTTCCCTCTCAACGGGCAAATGCACGTTCAAATCACAAACACCCGCAAGCGCATTACCCTCAACGGACGTCACCGACACCAGAAACGCCCCTTTCGCCTTAGCACAAGGCACCACCTTCAGCAACTCCTCCGTGTTCCCGCTCTTGCTGAACAAAACCAAAACATCGTCGGCCGACAAGATCCCGATGTCGCCGTGGAGCGCGTCGAGAGGGTTCAAGAAGCCGGACTTGATTCCCAGCGAGATAAGCGTCTGGGAGATCTTGTTGGCGACGAATCCGGATTTGCCGACGCCGGAGAAGAAGATCGTGCCGCAGCATTTGAGGAGAGTTTGCGTGAAGGATAAGGTTTGGGGGAGGGAGAGGTGCTGGAAGAAGTAATTGAGGTGGTTTTGTTGTGATTTGAAAAGATCTAGAAGGGTATTTTCGGAAATTTTAGGTGATTGGAAGTTCAGCGATGGAGGGAGAGAGCCCATTTTGTTGTGTTTATTAGATCTTTAAGCGAGAGAGAAGTGAAGGCATACATACATATAATTAGCAGGCGAGTAAGTTCGGTAATTTTCTTTTTGGCGGTAAAGTAATTTTTGTCGGCTTGTGGAGGTTTTCTCTGTGTCGGTGGTGTTCGATTATGATTTTCCGCCGTTGATTTTATCGCTGTTAAGAATATAACAAAAATCCCAGTGGTGGTGGGATCCGTCGGTTGCTTGAGTAATGAGTGAGTATAATTTTAATATATAAAATTTTCGGATCGGCCAAATATTGAATAAGGACTTAATGGGTTGAGATAAATATAATTTTCGTATTCATATATTAAACCGACCGATCCCATTCTAATTACCCCCGCCAGTTGCAATCTTATTATCTGTGTTTACTGTTTACGGTGATGGTGAAGAAATTCTTAGAAAGTCATCGATACCATGCTGTCCCATGTGATTCTGCCTAGGGGTGGCAATTTGAGTCAGGATTCGTTTATTCGTTCGATTCGATTCGCTTTAAAGCGAATACGGGTTTGAAAAAATGGATTCGTTTAATAAATGAGTCGATTCGATTCGTTTATTAAACGAATCGAATACGAATTTTATTTTTATTTACTAGTTCTTGTTTATTTTCAATTAAGATTCGAGAAATAATAGCTAATTATCCTAGAAAAAGTAATATTTTCGATATTTGGTGAGGTATTTTTAGTAAATATATTAATCACATATTTCATATGTATATATTTATGAAAAATTAGTGTAAATCAAGTGTGGTAAATTATTTTATTAAATAATATCATTGACTAAACGAATAAACGAATATTCGTATTCGATTCGTTTAATAACGAATCGAATACGAATCCTGATATTAGGATTCGTTTAATAAACGAATCGAATACGAATCCATCACATTTTGATTCGATTCGTTTAGGATTCGATACAAATTCGATTCGTTGATTCGTTTTGCCACCCCTAATTCTGCCCCCACACGCTTCCTCAGGACGTTCAGATAATTTTAAACGGGTAACATGATAAGATTAAATTTTTGCGTTTGAAAATGAAAACAGAAGAAGGTAAGGAACTTTATGATAATACCTAAAACTTCAGGGACTATTTATAAATATATGTAAGCCAAAACACCAACAATCGACAAAGATTTTACTGCTGCATTTGTAATTCTTCTCATCTTCAGACAAAAGGAAGGGCATTGGGTTGACGGCTGATTTTGGTCTCAGGGTAATATGGGAATATTACTCCCGAGACAATCCTCCCTCAATAGTGAATTTGTTTGGTTATGGGGGACCAAAAGCAAACTTAGCAAAAGACAATAAATACACCAATCGACAAAGAGATTTAACGTGGTTCGGCGGATCTTGGTCCGACCTACGTCCACGGGCACAAAAAGGATGATACCTTTATTACTCAAACACGCTTCTCAGCTCTCTCTTTGTTTATAAGTCTCACAATAATGATCTTGATCTCCACTTTTAACTTCCCCCCTTTATGCACACTATACCCTTCTATTTATAATAGTGTAGAAATCAGATTCATTCTCCTACAAGAATTCCTAGTTGAAACTATTCCCTTTTCCCATAAGGATTCCTAGTCAAAACTATTCTCTTTTCTCATAAGGATTCCTAATCAAAACTACATTTATTTTCTCTGACTCACCAGTTTTCCCCATGAAAATATGATAACTTGTCGTCTTATCCGCAAGAATAGGGTGTCATCTTCCGGAGCACGCCTCGCCATATGCTCGGTTTTCATGAGGTCGGTCATAATGGTCATTTGAGCTGAGAATGTTGTAGTCGATCTGATAATGCCCGGTCATCCGATCTTATGTGGTCGGGTTACAGATCATAAGTGCTCGGCCCCTAACTCATGTGGTCGGATCGGTATTAAACAAGAGAGTTCCCCTTTTTACCTCTGCCGTACTGCTTAAATATCATAGTGCTTAAAAAACACTATCAACATCTATCCCCTAGTTCTCGGTAACAACGAGTTTGCGAGTTGATGCCGGGAACTATAAAAAAAAGTTGGTGTGCCGATGATTCCGTCGGTGGTCACTCCAGGAACCGCATAGAAAAATGCATTGGCTGCAAATCTGGTCCTTCCCGCCACCTTCATGTGCTCAGTCAACGAGGATCCCGATATCTACCCGTGGAGAAAATGATTTGCCCTTATGCTGATGACGATCGACTCGGTGGGACGTACCCACCCCGAGTTGAGAAGAATATTTGGTTCTGGGGGAATGTCACCTCCCCAGACCAATAAAGGGCCGACCATGGGGGAGATGCTCCGATCTCATGCCGATGATCGTCTCTCGGTGGGACGTAACCCGACCCTGAGCTAAAAGAAAGACTTGGCTATGGGGGAATGTTACATCCCCAGTCCAAAGAAGCCGACTCGGTGGGACGTAACCCGACCCCGAGCTAAAGAAAAGACTTTGCTCTGGGGGAATGTTACATCCCCAGTCCAAAGAAGCAGACTCGGTGGGACGTAACCCGACCCCGAGCTGAATAAAGACTTGGCTCTAGGGGAATATTACATCCCCAGTCCAAAAAAGCCGACTCGGTGGGACGTAACCCGACCCCGAGCTGAATAAAGACTTGGCTTTGGGGGAATGTTACATCCCCAGTCCAAAGAAGCTGACTCGGTGGGACATAACCCGACCCCGAGCTAAAAGACTTGGCTCTGGGGGAATGTTACATCCCCAGTCCAAAGAAGCCGACTCGGTGGGACGTAACCCGGCCCCGAGCTAAAAGAAAGACTTGGCTCTGGGGGAACGTTACATCCCCAGTCCAAAGAAGCTGATTCGGTGGGACGTAACCCGACCCCGAGCTGAAAGAAAGACTTGGCTCTGGGGGAATGTTACATCCCCAGTCCAAAGAAGCCGACTCGGTGGGACAAACCCGACCCCGAGTTGAATAAACCATAAGGCCTCGACGGAACAAAATCCAGCCTCGAGCCGAATAACCAAGCGGCCTCGGCGGAATGAAATCCAGCCCCGAGCCGAATAAACAAGTGGCCTCGGCGGAACGAAATCCAGCCCCGAGCCGAATATAAACAAGTGGCCTCAGCGGAACGAAGTCCAACCCCTAGCCGAATAAACAAGTGGCCTCGGCAGAACGAAATCCAGCCCCGAGCCGAATAAACAAGTGGCCTCGGCGGAACGAAGTCCAACCCCTAGCCGAATAAACAAGTGGCCTCGGCGGAACGAAATCCAGGCCCGAGCCGAAAAGAAACATCGGTCTCGGCGGTACAAGAGCAGACCCGAGCCGGAAAGAAACATCGGTCTCAGCGGTACAAGAGCATACCCGAGCGGAAAGAAACATCGGTCTCGGCGGTACAAGAGCAGACCCGAGCCGGAAGGAAACATCGTTCTCGGCGGTACAAGAGCAGACCCGAGCCGGAAATAAACATCGGTCTCGGCGGTACAAGAGCATACCCTAGCCGGAAAGAGACATCGGTCTCGGCGGTACAAGAGCATACCCGAGCCGGAAAGAGACATCGGTCTCGGCGGTACAAGAGCAGACCCGAGCCGGAAAGAGACATCGGTCTCGGCGGTACAAAGCAGACCCGAGCCGGAAAGAGACATCGGTCTCGCGGCGGTACAAGAGCAGACCCGAGCCGGAAAGAGACATCGGTCTCGGCGGTACAAGAGCATACCCGAGCCGGAAGGAAACATCGGTCTCGGCGGTACAAGAGCAGACCCGAGCCGTAAAACATATATCAACAGAACGGACTCGGCGATACAAGAGCAGACCCGAGCCGTAAAATAAATATCAAAACCATTGTGTGGGCCATAACAAACAAGCATAATCAAATGTCAACCTAATATAGAAGAGGTCTTACTCACCTTTTTGGGATCCGTTGTCTTTCTTGCAACTCTACAAGGGTCACTACAAGCAAGGCTCTTCTTAATACATCCTTTTTGCATCTCAGCATTCCACGCATCTGACCGGATGACTTCCGCTATCAACTTGGTCGACCTCAAAAACCGATTGGTCTATGTACACACTGAGATAGCCTTCTTTCACCAAGTCTTCCACCTGCTCCCGCAGGTCTCTGCACCCATTCGAGGCATGTCCCCTTACATTATGGTAGATACAGTATGCCCTACTATTTCCCTCCTCAATCGGGAACCTCCTCAAATTAGGCTCGACCAACAGACCTTTACCCTGGATTTCCCGAACTATCTGGTGAAGTCCCTGACGATCGGTGATTTCCATCTTCTGCCATCGTCTTACTACGCGAGCTGCTTTTTGTTGAGTTCCCCACAGACGGCGCCAACTGTTGACGGCTGATTTTGGTCTCAGGGCAATATGGGAATATTACTCCCGAGACAATCCTCCCTCAATAGTGAATTTGTTTGGTTATGGGGGACCAAAAGCAAACTTAGCAAAAGACAGATAAATACACCAATCGACAAAGAGATTTACGTGGTTCGGCGGATCTTGGTCCGACCTACGTCCACGGGCACAAAAAGGATGATACTTTTATTACTCAAACACTCTTCTCAGCTCTCTCTTTTATTTATAAGTCTCACAATAATGATCTTGATCTCCACTTTTAACTTCCCCCCTTTATGCACACTATACCCTTCTATTTATAATAGTGTAGAAATCAGATTGCTTCTCCTACAAGAATTTCCTAGTTGAAACTATTCCCTTTTCCCATAAGGATTCATAGTCAAAACTATTCCCTTTTCTCATAAGGATTCCTAATCAAAACTACATTTATTTTCTTTATCCTACTAGGACTCTGACTCACCAGTTTTCCCCATGAAAATATGATAACTTGTCGTCTTATCCGCAAGAATAGGGTGTCATCTTCCGGAGCACGCCTCGCCATATGCTCGGTTTTCATGAGGTCGGTCATAATGGTCATTTGAGCTGAGAATGTTGTTGTCGATCTGATAATGCCCGGTCATCCGATCATATGTGGTCGGGTTACAGATCATAAGTGCTCGGCCCCTAACTCATGTGGTCGGATCGGTATTAAACAAGAGAGTTCCCCTTTTTACCTCTGCCGTACTGTTTAAATATCGTAGTGCTTAAGAAACACTATCAACACATTGATTTGGTTTAATTCTTCTACTTCTGTAAACAAAAGGGAAATTGGTGGGTTTTGGGCTCTATTTATATTTGCAAAAAAAGAAATGCATGGGAATCGATTGGAGGTCAATGAAAATTCTCGAGTGCTAACCGATGACCACCACATCAAAATAAACAAATGAAATTTATTTTTCCTTTAATAGTTATTTACATAAAATGACAACCCAAATCAATCCAAACCGAATTTGCAACCCGAACCGAATCAGACTGTATCTAATCATCAAACCAAACAAAACTGAAATCAAACCGAACTCAAATCGAACCCAAATTTCAATCGATTTACCCCACCCCTAATAGAATCTATAAAATGCGTAGAAAAATAAAATGCCGACAAAATTGTCTTTAAAGCAATGTTTTAAAATTCGACCGGTCCATGTCCATAATAAATTATTATATATATTCAACTTAAAAACAAATAATAATTTTAGAGAACTTTCAATATATTTTCCAATTTTTAGCCATCGTCTTTACTGACCTTCCAGGTTTAGTATTTGTTGACGAATTTTTTAGTTCAAATGGCAGAACAAGGAATTCCCCCTTGAATAAACATCTATCGAACAGTGAATTTGTTTGGTTAGTAGGGAACTGAACGAACTCAGCAGACAGACAGATAATCACAAAGATATTTTACGTGGTTCGGCGGAGAGTGACTTCAACTTACGTCCACAGGAAAATGGGGGATAATTTTATACTCCTCGGGGCTAAGGCCAACCCGGGCTATAAACAATGGGGAATATTACAACACAAACATTTCTCACCTCGGGTCTTGATACGCCCGTTACAATTCACACAAGTGGTCGGAAAACGACCCACTTTCTCTCTCTATCTCTAATTTTATATTTAGCTCTCGATTTTTACAAGTGTTGTGAAATATAAAATTTGTTATTTCAACATCTTTATATAGGCCCCCAAATCTACTATTCCACCGACTCTAATGTCAACTAATATCACTTAATCATCATTACAAACTATAGCCACTGCTTCCACCTTCTTCTTAACCAATCAAACAAGCTCGTACAACTGCCACTACACCGGCCTATGGCGGTTGCTGCTCTGCCACTGCACCGGCCTATACCAGCTTGCAAGGCCTATGATCATTGTGAACCGTTACTTTATCTCTTTCATCATTATTCTTCTAGACGCGCTCCTCCCCATGTGGGGCATACATCATACTCTAATACTGGATATTGATGAAGATGATATTTCTCAAAGTTCCTCCTCTAACACTTTGATTGGTGTCGGGTGTTGGAGTTGGTGCTTGGGGTGCCAATCAAAATTGTACATTTTATTATTTATTAATAAAATAACTACATTCTCATTTCATACCTTATTAATGGTATTGTCATTATGTGTATTAGATTGATGTATAGATATACTAAGAATGACATCGACCTTAGAATAGTCTTGTAGTAATACTGGACACTAGGTGGTCTGACATTGGGATACGTATTACTATTGTAAATTATTCTTAAAGTGTGTGTGTATATTTATATATTCCTAGTCGTTAGTTTTGGAATACGGTCGAATTCCTATAACTTAAAAGACTAGCACATGTCGTATATTGGAATTGGAGTTCCAATGGTTTAACCTGATGTACCATGAGTTTTGGAAACTCGTATAGACGTGTGGGTATTGGTTGGACCGGATATTGAATGACTCACATGTGATTCCTAATAGTTAGAAGTACACACCACCGTCAATAGGAATCTCCTCGAGTCGAGTAGCATATATAATCCTTTGACTATAGGATAACATTGATTTTGTGTGAGATCATCCACACTTTGATGGCATGTATGTCAGAAACATTTCATGGTATGGCCTCTAGATGTTCGTTGGATGTGGACCGATGCACTCAGTAATCAAGTACGAAGCAAGATAGGATCTGTTGGCCCGTATGTGTACCATAAGAGGTTTAGGTATTCATGTAAGTAAAGTCACGATCCTTAAAGCTTTGGCCAAAGTCGATTACCTAGGGTGGATCACATCAGTTATGAAGAATCGTGGACATGTCGACATGAGATGTGCGCCTCGGAAACTTGACAGTGTATTCTATGTTTCCTAAGCACAACTCGGATAGCCTATGACGGAGGGATCGTTAAATATATGTGATGACCTCGACTTGTATAGTTTAGAAAGGTCGTTTATGTTCCTTAGCCAATTCGGAGGTGTCCGAATATGAAGTGTACTCATTGAGCACTTGGGTAGCCGATTAATTTTGATAAAAGATAATATTCTATATTATAATTATCAACTAAGATAATCAAGTGTTATTGGATTAATTGGATTAATTCAATAATTACACAAGGGTTTAATTGTAAAATCATAATTATCTCTAACATTTGAGGATATTATGGTAATTGAAAGTATGTAATAATAAGTGTTTTTGGCTTGATTTAATTGGATTATATACAAGTGGCAAGCATTGAATTAATCCATTTCCTAATCCTTATCTTGATTTAATTGGATTAAATCAAAGTGGTAGACAATGGAGATTAGTCACACATAATTATACATATTTGAACAAATTAGATTAAGCCCACCTAAAAGTTGATTACAACTTTTATTAATTAAAAATTACCTAAGTTTTGTTATAAATAGCAAGCTTTATGAAGGTTTTAATCAAGCTTGAGAAAGCTAAATACAAGCTAGAATTAGAGAACTTAGCCTAAGTTAGAGAAGTGTTTAAAAAAGCTTTGTGAGATCTCTACAACATTTCAATTAGGAGAAATCAAGATTGGATCTTGGAATGAAGCTTGCTAGCATTGGAATCAAGATTGGATCTTAGAGTCAAGCTTGCAAACCTTGGAAGTTCTCCAACCATTTCAACAAAGAGAATGAGATTGGATCTTTGCATCAAGCTTACTAGGTAAGTTTGAACTTTTCTTAAGCTATGTTCTTCATTAGTGAGTTTTCATTAGTGAGATATATAGTTATGAATTATGTATTGGATGCATGATTACATAGCTTAAAGTTGAAATAAGGCTAATAAATTATGTTAGGATGCTTTGGAAGTATAAAACACAATATGCTTGTAATTTGGTCAAAATATTTATATTAGACATGGACATAAAATTAGAGTTTGGAACTCTATATTAAAGCTTAGAGGTATGGCTACCATTCTAGAATCACTTGACCACCTTTGGGTGACCTAGAATTGTTCACGAGTCACTTCATTATGGGGTTCTAATTTGGTTTGTGTTTAGGATTCAAAATTTACGCAAGTGCGTATTTATAATAAATTTATGTTTTTGTAAAAATATTTGATATTTTTTGAAAAACTTAATTTTTATTCTATAACATGTGTTGATGTTGGTTTTGATGTTAAAAATTAATTTTGGGTGTTTTTGAAGTGTTTAGGGAAGATCGGAAGAAATTAGGGTAAAATTGTTAGAGTTTGTGAGTGTAGTGTCAATCTGAATTGTACATTTTATTATTTATTAATAAAATAACTACATTTTCATTTCATATCTTATTAATGGTATTGTCATTATGTGTATTAGATTGATGTATATATATGCTAAGAATGACATCGATCTTAGAATAATCTTGTAGTAATATTGGACACTAGGTAGTCCGACATTGAGATAAGTATTACTATTGTAAATTATTCTTAAAGTAAATATTTTTAGTTGTTGATTTTGGAATACGGTCGAATTTCTATAACCTATAAGACTAGCACATGTCATATATTGGAATTGAAGTTCTAGTGGTTTAATTCGATGTACCATGAGTTTTGGAAACTCGTATAGACCTGTGGGTATTGGTTGGACCGAATACTGAATGACTCACAGATGATTCCTAATAGTTGGAAGTACACACCAATGTCAATACGAATCTCCTCGAGTCGAGTAGCATATGTAATCCTTTGACTATATGATAGCATTGATTTTGTGTGAGATCATCCACACTTTGATGGCATGTATGTCAGAAACATTTCATGGTATGGCCTCTAGATGTTCGTTGGATGTGGACCGATGCACTCAGTAATCAAGTACGAAGCAAGATAGGATCTGTTGGCCCGTATGTGTACCATAAGAGGTTTAGGTGTCCATGTAAGTAAAGTCACGATCCTTAAAACTTTGGCCAAAGTCGATTACCTAGGGTGGATCGCATCAGTTATGAAGAATCGTGGACATGTCGACATGAGATGTGCGCCTCGGAAACTTGACAGTGTATTCTATGTTTCCTAAGCACAACTCGATAGCCTAAGACGAAAGGATCGTTAAACATATGTGATGACCTCGACTTGTATAGTTTAGAAAGGTCGTTTATGTTCCTTAGCCAATTCGGAGGTGTCCGAATATGAAGTGTACTCATTGAGCACTTGGGTAGCCGATTAATTTTGATAAAAGATAATATTCGATATTATAATTATCAATTAAGATAATCAAGTGTTATTGGATTAATTGGATTAATTCAATAATTACACAAGGGTTTAATTGTAAAATCATAATTATCTCTAAGATTTGAGGATATTATGGTAATTGAAAGTATGTAATAATATGTGTTTTTGGCTTGATTTAATTGGATTATATACAAGTGGCAAACATTGAATTAATTCATTTCCTAATCCTTATCTTGATTTAATTGGATTAAATCAAAGTGGTAGACAGTGGAGATTAGTCACACCTAATTATACATATTTGAACAAATTAGATTAAGCCCACCTAAAAGTTGATTACAACTTTTATTAATTAAAAATTACCTAAGTTTTGTTATAAATAGCAAGCTTTATGAAGGTTTTAATCAAGCTTGAGAAAGCTAAATACAAGCTAGAATTAGAGAACTTAGCCTAAGTTAGAAAAGTGTTTAGAAAAGCTTTGTGAGATCTCTACAACATTTCAATTAGGAGAAATCAAGATTGGATCTTGGAATGAGCATTGGAATCAAGATTGGATCTTAGAGTCAAGCTTGCAAACCTTGGAAGTTCTTCAACCATTTCAATAAAGAGAATGAGATTGGATCTTTCCATCAAGCTTACTAGGTAAGTTTGAACTTTTCTTAAGCTATGTTCTTCATTAGTGAGTTTTCATTAGTGAGATATATAGTTATGAATTATGTATTGGATGCATGATTACATAGCTTAAAGTTGAAATAAGGCTAATAAATTGTGTTAGGATGCTTTGGAAGTATAAAACACAATATGCTTGTAATTTGGTCAAAATATTTATATTAGACATGGACATAAAATTAGAGTTTGGAACTCTAGATTAAAGCTTAGAGGTATGGCTACCATTCTAGAATCACTTGACCACCTTTGGGTGACCTAGAATTGTTCACGAGTCACTTCATTATGGGGTTCTAATTTGGTTTGTGTTTAGGATTCAAAATTTACGCAAGTGCGTATTTATAATAAATTTATGTTTTTGTAAAAATATTTGATATTTTTTGAAAAACTTAATTTTTATTCTATAACATGTGTTGATGTTGGTTTTGATGTTAAAAATTAATTTTGGGTGTTTTTGAAGTGTTTAGGGAAGATCGGAAGAAATTAGGGTAAAATTGTTAGAGTTTGTGAGTGTAGTGCCAATCTGAATTGTACATTTTATTATTTATTAATAAAATAACTATATTTTCATTTCATATCTTATTAATGGTATTGTCATTATGTGTATTAGATTGATGTATATATATGCTAAGAATGACATCGATCTTAGAATAATCTTGTAGTAATATTGGACACTAGGTAGTCCGACATTGAGATAAGTATTACTATTGTAAATTATTCTTAAAGTAAATATTTTTAGTTGTTGATTTTGGAATACGGTCGAATTTCTATAACCTATAAGACTAGCACATGTCATATATTGGAATTGAAGTTCTAGTGGTTTAATTCGATGTACCATGAGTTTTGGAAACTCGTATAGACCTGTGGGTATTGGTTGGACCGAATACTGAATGACTCACAGATGATTCCTAATAGTTGGAAGTACACACCAATGTCAATACGAATCTCCTCGAGTCGAGTAGCATATGTAATCCTTTGACTATATGATAGCATTGATTTTGTGTGAAATCCTCCACACTTTGATGTTATGTATGTCAGAAACCTTTCATGGTTTGCCCTCTAGATATTTGTTGGGTGTGGACCGATGCACTCAGTAATCAAATACAAAGAAAGATATAATATTTCGGCTCGTATGTGTACCATTAGTGGTTTAGGTATCCATGTGAGTAAAGTCACGATTCTTAAAGCTTTGGCCAATGTCGATCACCTAGGGTGGATCGCATCAGTTATGAAGAATCGTGGACATGTCGACATGAGATGTGCGCCTCGGAAACTTGACGGTGTATTTTATGTTTCCTAAGCACAACTCGGATAGCCTATGACGGAGGGATCGTTAAATATATGTGATGACCTCGACTTGTATAGTTCAGAAAGATCGTTCGTGTTCTTCGCGAATTCAGAGGTGGCCGAACTGCGTACATATTAGCTAGGCTTATATGACGAATGTGTCTAAACTTAGAGAGTCCAAATATGAAGTGTACTCGTTAAGCACTTGGGTAGCCGATTAATTTTGATAAAAAATAATATTCGATATTATAATTATCAACTAAGATAATCAAGTGTTATTGGATAACATTGATTATTTACTTTGACCTAATTGGATTAATTGGATTAATTCAATAATTACACAAGGGCTTAATTATAAAATCATAATTATCTCTACCATTTGAGGATATTAAGGTAATTGTAAGTATGTAATAATATGTGGTTTTGGCTTGATTTAATTGGATTAAATCAAAATGGTAAACATTTAACTAATTCATTTCCTAATCATTGGCTTGATTTAATTGGATTAAATCAAAGTGGGAGACAATGAAGATTAATCACACCTAATTATACATATTTAGACAGATTAGATTAAACACACCTAAAAGTTGATTATAACTTTTATTAATTAAAAATTGACTAAGTTTTTCTATAAATAACAAGCTTTAGAAAGGTTTTAATTAAGCAAAGAAAAAGCTTGTGAAAGCTAAGTACAATCAAATTCTTAGAGAAATTAGCCTAAGTTAGATAAGTGTTTAAAGAAGCTTGTGAGGTCTCTATAAGATTTCATTTATGAGAAATCAAGATTGGATCTAGGATTGAAGTTTGCTAACATTGGAACCAAGATTGGATCTTGGAGTGAAGCTTGCAAACCTTTGAGGTTCTCCTCCATTTCAACAAAGAGAATAAGATTTGATCTTTGCATCAAGCTTGCTAGGTAAGTTTGAACTTCTCTTAAGTTATGTTCTTTTATGTATTGGATGCATGATCACATAACGTAATGTTGAAATAAGGCTAATAAATTAGAGTTTTGGAACTCTAGATTAAAACTTATAGTTATGGCTATCATTCTAGAATCACTTGACCATCTTTGGGTGACCTAAAATTATTCACAAGACATTTCATATTGGGATTCTAATTTGGTTTGTGTATTGGATTCAAAATTTACGCAAGTGCATATTTAAAATAAATTTATGTTTTTGTAAAAAAAAATATATATTTTGAAAAACTTGATTTTTTATTCTATAACATGTGTTGATGTTGTTTTTTATGTTAAAAATTAATTTTGGGTGTTTTTCAAGTGTTTAGAAAGACCGAAAGAAATTAGGGTATTAGACCCTAATTCCTTCAGCTCACTGATTTGAAATGAAAATAAAAAATAAAAAATAAAAAAAAATTTGATGGTGGGCGCACTGTAGCGCGTGCGTTGCCGAATTTTATTTTTCTTTGTTTTTGAGTTTCCGAACTCTGATTCAGTCCCGATTTTTTCCTATACACTCGTAATGGAATATAGTATTTTATTAAATTATTTAAAATTACACATATACTTTATATACATGGGTTAGACTCATTTCCGCTGCGTGAGGCACCGATCAAACCCTATGGGATCCACAACTGCCCCAACAAAAATACCATAATTCCGTCAGCTCTCTGGAAAGAGAGATGAAGGATAAAATGAAATTAAAAAAAATTGATGATATGCGCACAATGTGCACTATAACGCGCACTCAATCTTATTTTTCCCCGTTTTTGAGTTTTCGAACTCCGATTCAGCCCCGATTTTTTCCTATACACTCGTAATGGAATATAGTATTTTATTAAATTATATAAAATTACACTCATACTTGATATCCACAAGTTAGACTCACTTCCGCTGCGCGGGGTTCCGATCCAACCCTAGGGGTTCCACATTCGTCCCAACATCGGGGTCATACAAAATGACCTATCGGTCGATGTTGGAGTTGGTGCTTAGAGTGTCAATCCAAATAATGTATTATACAATATATTTTATTATTTATTATAAAATAACTATATTCTCATTTCAATCTTATTAATAAGAATGTCATTATGCATATAAATATGCTAAGAATGACATCGACAATAGAATAGTCATGTAGTAATAATGGACACTGGGTGGTCTGACATTAGGATAGTAGTACTACTATAAACTATTCTTAAAGTAAAATATTCTTAATCGTTGGTTTTGGAATACGGTCGAATTTCTATAACCTAGAAGACTAGCACATGTCGTATATTGGAATTGAAGTTCCAATGGTTTAACCTGATGTACCATGAGCAAAGGAAGCTCGTATAGACATGTGGGTATTCGTTTGAGCGAATACTAAATGACTCACAGATGATTCCTAATAGTTGGAAGTACACAGAATCATCAATAGGAATCTCTATGAGTCAAGTAGCATATGTGATCCTTTGACCATAGGATAACATTGATTTTTTGTGTGATCCTTCATACTTTGATGCCATATATGTCATATCAAGATAGAATCTGTCGGCCCATATGTGAACCATAAGGGATTTATGTATCAATATGAAGTGTACTCGTTAAGCACTTGGGTCGCCGATAATTTTTTATAATAAATCATATTTGATATTATAATTATCAACTAAAATAATTAAGTGTTATTGGATAACATTAATTATTTACTTTGACCCAATTAGATTAATTGTAGATTAATTGGATTAATCCGAAAATACATAAGGGATTTATTGTAATTTCATAAATATCTCTACCACTGGAGGGTATTTTGGCAATTATAAATATATAATAATAGGTGTATTTGGCTTGATGTAATTGGATTAAATCAAAGTGGTAGACTTTCAATTAATCCATTAATTAAATTTTATCTTGATTTAATTGGATTAAATCAAAGAGGTAGACAAAGATGATTAGTCACACTTAATTATACATATTTGGAAAAATTGTATTAAGCCCACATAACAATTGATTAGAACTTCTATTAATTAAAAATTGCATAAGTTTTATTATAAAATACAAGCTTGAGCAAATTTTTAAAAAAGGAAAAGTAAGCTAAAACAACCACTAAGCAAAAGAAAGAAATATTAGCCTAAGTAAAGTTTTTGTGGGAGAAGTTTTGAAAGTTCTTTACAACAATAAGGAGAAGAAGATTGGATCTTCATATCAAGCTTGCTAGCTTTGGAAGTTCTCTATAACAATAAGGAGAAGAAGATTGGATCTTCGAATCAAGTTTACTAGCTTTGAAAGTTCTCTATAACATTTCAATAAGGAGAAGAAAATTGGATCTTGGAATCAAGCTTGCTAGGTAAGTTTGATATTCTCTAAAGTTATATTTTTCATTAGTGAGTTGTTATCATTAATGAAACATATAGTGGTGTATTACGTATTGGACACATAATAACATACCTTGATGTATAAATTAGGCTAATGAATTGTGTATAGATGCTTTGGAAGCATAAACACCATATGTTTGTAATTGGGTCAAAATGTTCATATTGGATATGGAATATTAAATTAGAGTCTAAAACTCTAGATTATAGCTTGGAGCTATGGCTACCATTCTATAATATCTTGACTACCTTTGAGTGACCTGGAATTGTTCATAAGTCATTTATTGTGAGATTCTATTTTGATTTATATTTTGATTCAAAGAAATACATATATGTATATCTGGTGTATAAAATGTGTTGATGATGGTTTTGATGTTGAAATTAGATTTTAGGTGTATTGAAGTGTTTGGAAAAAATTAGAAGTGTTTTAAATTGGATTTAAGACAAATTTGCTCATTACCAACATTTTACACAGAGCAACATCGCGAATCCGATCTCCAGTGTCGCGACACTCACCTCCCAAAGTTGTGGGCGTCACGACACTCACCCTTGCCCGTCATGATGCTGAGCATACGTAGATTGGACTTTGTGACTCCTAAGCCTGCGCATCGGGACACGCCGAGAGTTATTGCTCATGAGCGCTGAAACTTTATTTTCTCCGTTCCGGGATTTACGGACTCTGATTCGCCCCCGAGTTTTTCCTATGGACTCATAATGGAATATAGTATTCCATAAAATAATTGAAAAATACACTCATTCTTGATATCCATAAGTTAGACCCACTTCCGTTGTGCGTGGTATCGATCCGACCCTAGGGGTTCTACAACATCCCCAACATAACAGTATCAGCACTGGTCTTAACCACGCAACACATGTTGCATGTTTGACATGTATTTGAATCTATGCCTATATAATTATAATTTAATTATGCATAAGTCATATTGGATATGCATAACATATTTTAAATTAAAAAAAAAAATTGACCTTAGCATATTTATAACTTGATTGTCATAAATCTTTTGTGATTATTTTATTTTAAGTAATAGTATTTATAATGTTGGAGCATTATTGGATGGTATGTCTTGTCAATACAGAGATGAATTAGTTCTTATTACTTATGCTCAATACTGTCATTACTGTGAGGGTATAAGTGTCGGAACTTAGTTTCCGATAAAATATTAGATGTACCGTGATGAATTGATGTAGTCACCCAATACCATCATTATTCTGAGGGTGTACTTACAAATCTCATTAGTACAAATTGATAAGTATACGTCTGGAACACGTCTTAATCCAATACTGTTATTATTGTGATGATAAGAAACAGTTCAGAACCAAACTTATGAGTCATATGAATGTGATTGACCTTTGAGGTCTATCTAATAAGTTTATGAAGGCCAAGACTGTTATTATTGTGAAGCTGGAGTAAACGTCATGGGATCCACTTCCCGTTATGAAATTTGATTGTCAAATTTTTATTTTTCGTTAAGGGAGATTACAGAATTGCGTAAAGTAGTGGAATGGCACTAATATATTTAAAATTCATATCATATTAGTGTTTTTATATTGAAATGAAGATGTTATGCTAGTGTTTAATTGTTGTCTTGTAGATGGCTATCGCAAATCCATTAGCTCAACTTTTTTATTCAAATAAATTGAGAGGATTCGAGAACTATTTTGAATGGGAAATGAACATCTACCTTGCCTTGTAGTTAGAAAAGTTGAGTTTTGTGACTATCAATCTATTGCCTATTGAAATCGATCATAATTCCACTCCCGAAGAGCGAGAGATTTTTGACAAATGGAAAGATGATAACCTAAGGGTGAAATCCTATATTTTAGGATCGATGGTTCTAGATTTACTAAGACAGTACATAGAGGTATCTGATGCTTGGAGCATTATGAGAACACTCAAGGAGTTGTTCGAAGCAAATCAAGAAATTGAAATATATCGGAGATCTAAGGAATTTTTTCATGCTACGCTCAAGGATGGAGGAGCGGTCAACATTAATGTTTTGAATATGATAGACCAGATCTGATGTTTGGAACGACGGGGCATTATGATCGATGAATGGCTATGCCGAAATTTGATTCTATCTTCTTTACCTGGTACTTACGCTGGCTTTGTTTTAAAATTTCGTATGCATTCGATGCAAGCCAGTTATAAAGAACTTCATAACATTGATTTGAAGAAAAGCAATCCTACTTTGTACCTCCATGGTGGAGCAAGCTCTTTGAATACTTCTAGAAAGTCGAAGAAAATCAAAATGGGAAAGAAGAAGATATCAAAGAGAACTCCAAGAAGCACAAAGCTGCAAGACTGTATGTAGCTCGTGATGTATTGCTTTGTATTTTTCCTATTATTGACATCTCATTAGCCTTATATGTGAATAGTAGATAGGTGTTAGACACCAGCAATCCCACTGATATTTGCAACTCCATGCAGGTCATGAGGGTTAAAAGAAGGCCGAACAAAAGGGAGATCCATCTTATAGTTGAGAATAACGAGATATTGTATGTCAAAGTCATAGGAACAGTTGTTCTAGATCTCCATAATGGGTGTATATTATTTTTACATGACTGTTATTATGTACCATCTCTTATCAGACATATAATATCATTATCGATATTGGATAAAGAGTGGTATAAAATAAACATTAAAGATAGTGCTTTATGTTTATATGTTAAAGACAACCGTTTGATCTGTGAATGTTCTTTATCTAACGGTCATTATATTTTGGAAACATATAGAAACGTCTTTAATGTAGATGAAAATAAAAGTAAAAGATCTTATTTACATAATACTGAATTATGACATATGAGATTGGGCCACATAGGTGTTAGATATCTATCAAAATTGGTTAAGGATGGTTTGATTGAAGATCTTACCTTAGATCCTTATCCAATTTATGAGTCATGTATCTAAGGGAAAATGACAAAGGCCTCATTTCTTGGTGTTGGACACCTAACTGAAAATTTATTAGGGCTAGCACACAGTGATGTGTATGGTCCATTAAATCATGCAACTCATGATGGTTCAACATACTTCGTGACTTTAACTGATGATAAGTCAAGGTATGGATATGTCTATTTGATGAGACATAAATCAGAAATATTTTAAAATTTTAAAATATTTCGAAATGAAGTTGAAAAATAAATCGGTAAATTCATCAAATGCTTTCGATCAGATCGAGGTGGTGAATTCATGAGTAAAAAATTCAGAAGTCATTTAAGGGAGAATAAGATTCTCGTCTAATTTAGCCCACCAGGAACTCCTCAACACAATGGTGTGTTTGAGCGGAGAAATCATACTTTATTGGATATAGTACGATCTATTATGATATATACAGATCTTCCCTATTACCTTTGGGGTTACGTTTTACTTACGGATGCCCACATACTTAACAGAGTCCATCGAAAGTTGTTTATATGACCTCATATCAGATATGGTACGATAGAAAACCAAGTCTTAGCTATTTAAAGATTTGGGGTTGTCCTGCATATGTTAGAGTTAAGCAAAGGATAAACTAGCACCCAAGGGGTATTAGTATAGGTTCGTTGGATATTCTAAAAATTCTTTGGGATATCAATTCTACGATTCTGAGCAACAAAATGTATTTGTTGCTCGTTTTGCCACTTTTCTTAAAATTTAACTTGTGAGAGAATGTGAGAATTGTAAGAAGATTGAACTTGATGAGTGTGATCTCAACATTAAGGAACCTGAGATGGAACTATATATCTGTGGAGGCTGGATTTTGTCCGAGGTCCACAATCGAGAATTTAAGTTGTGGGCGCTAGCGATCCTGCAAAACAAGGTAGAGTGAGCGGGAGTCCTGCCCACCGGTGTGGTGGGTGCCGGGGGCACTCCGACGCTCAAGTCAGTGATGGAGACGAGCCGAAAGTCATGGAAACAAGGGTAGAGATTACATTGATACTCGTGATCTGCCGTGAGGGCGGTTGATGTGAGATATTGAAAGCTATGGAGAGAATATGTTTGAACTATGAGAGTTCATTCCCCTTTCCTCTTGGATACTCTTCGTTTATATACACACACCGTCGGGGGGGTGTATTTACTGCTGTTTGATTGCTTTGTCCGTTGGGCGTCAGTTACGGATGACTCCATAAATGGTGTTTATTGTGTTTGCCCGTTTGTTGGCTGGTAACATTATGAGTGGTGTTCGCGAGCTTGGGCATTATGTAGACTGACCTTTGGAGGATCCTTCGGTTGTGGGTGATGGTGTTCACTGGGCTTGGGCCTACGCCATGCCTTTGGGGTTTGATTAGAGAGTTTTGGGGGTGTATTTAGCGGTGGACCTGGAGCAAAAGGTCGAAATTGCCCTTGGCCCAAATTTGGCCCATACAGTTTGTCCCCTACTCTCTAAGTCAATGAGTCATTGGCTTGGAGAGTACTTGACGCATGGGTCGCCTGGGACGATGCCATATTATGTTGGTGTACTCGAGCGTTGATGCTGCCTTCTAATTGAACTAAACGAATGTCAAGTTATCAACTTGAGTCTACAGGAGCCATTGGGGAAGTACCCAATCGATTGGACCAGATGAAGGTCAGAATATCAGTCATACTACATGTGCCTTCCATGTCTACAAGTTGACTCGAAATGAGTCTATGGGGGATGTCCCCAGTCGACTGGACTTGATGAGGCCATGAAGATAATAGTCATACGGCATGTGGAATCCATGTCTACAACTTGACTCGGCATGAGTCTATGGGGGATGTCCCCGGTCGACTGGACTTGATGAGTCCAGGAAGATATAAGTCATACGACATGTGTAATCCATGTCTACAACTTTGACTCGACATGAGTCTATGGGGGATGTCCCCGGTCGACTGGACTTGATGAGTCCAGAAAGATATAAGGCATACGACATGTGTAATCCATATCTACAACTTGACTCGGCATGAGTCTATGGGGGATGTCCCCGGTCGACTGGACTTGATGAGTCCAGGAAGATATAAGTCATACGACATGTGTAATCCATGTCTACAACTTGACTCGGCATGAGTCTATGGGGGATGTCCCCGGTCGACTGGACTTGATGAGTCCAGGAAGATTAAGTCATACGACATGTGTAATCCATGTCTACAACTTTGACTCGACATGAGTCCATGGGGGATGTCCCCGGTCGACTGAACCAGATGAAGGTTCAGAAGTTGTTTCACACGACATTGTCGTATGGACTGTAGGAAGTCTATGTCTTCATTTGATTCGACATGAGTCCATGAGGGATGTCCCCGGTCGACTGAACCGATGAAGGTTCATGAGTTAATTTATACGATATTGTTGTCTGTACTGAGGGAAGTCCAAGTCTTCATTGACTCGACATGAGTCCATGGGGGATGTCCCCGGTCGACTGAACCAGATGAAGGTTCATGAGTTAATTTATACGACATTGTTGTCTGGACTGAGGGAAGTCCAAGTCTTCATTTGACTCGACATGAGTCCATGGGGGATGTCCCCGTCGACTGAACTATATGAAGGTTCAGGAGTTATTTCACACGACATTGTCGTATGGACTGTAGAAAGTCCATGTCTTCATTTGACTCGACATGAGTCCATGGGGGATGTCCCCGGTCGACTGAACCAATGAAGGTTATTAATCTTCATACTACGGGTCAAATGACCAGAGGACTCTTCAATGTCGTTTGGACCAGATGAAGGTCTATGAAAGTCTTCACTCTACAGACCTGACGATGGTCCAAGAAGGTCATCACTTCTCACTCTACTAGACCTGAAGAATGTCAATGAGGGTTCTCATTCCTCATTCTACAAGACTTGACAAAGGTCAATGAAGGTATAATTCCTCATTCTACAATACCTGACTAAGGTCAATGAGGATATAATTCCTCATTCTACAGGACTTGTAGTCTGAGACCATGTCGTCTGAAGACCATGAGACTACAGTCGAAACCCGATGAAGTCCATGAGGTTCATCATCCTACTAGATTGGATGAAGGTCTATGAAGGTTATCACCCATTCTCCTGATGAGGGTCCATGAGACTACGGTCGTATGGACCTGTCGAATGGACTTGATAATGGTCCAAGAAGGTCATCACTTCTCACTCTACTAGACCTGAAGAATGTCAATGAGGGTTCTCATTCCTCATTCTACAAGACCTGACAAAGGTCAATGAATGTATAATTCCTCATTCTACAAGACCTGACTAAGGTCAATGAGGATATAATTCCTCATTCTACAGGGCTTGTAGTCTGAGACCATGTCGTCTGAAGACCATGAGACTACAGTCGAATGAACCCGATGAAGGTCCATGAGGTTCATCATCCTACTAGATTGGATGAAGGTCGGTCGACTGGGCCCGATTGAGGTCCAAAGGATTCTTCATACTACCTAATCTGATGAAGGCCGGTCGATTGGACCTGATGGAGGTCCAAAGGATTTTTCATACTACCTAACCTGATGAAGGTCGGTCGAGTGGACCTGATGGATGTCCAAATGATTTTTCATACTACCTAACCTGATGAAGGTCGGTCGAGTGGACCTGATGGAGGTCCAAAGGATTTTTTCATTCTACTAGGCACGATAAAAGATTCCCTATGTATTCTGGAGTTGGTGATATTAAATCAATGTCGTATGGAGATGATGACTAACCTCTCTTATCTTCTGAGGAATGAGACATCCATGTCTTGTCGAATGGGATCTAAAATAAGTGTAAAGCCTCATACGTGTCATGTCGAATGAGACATTCGCCTCATGTTGAGTGTAGTGTCCAGTGGGACATTCACCTCATGATGAACCTTCATTTGGACATCCTTCTTATGCCTACTCTTTACAGTGTCGAGAAGCCCAATTAAAAAGCTCATGAATCCCACATCGGTTGTTGTAAAGCCAGCAACAAAAAAGAAACAAATTTCCCTTTTGCTGAGATCCCTATCAGCCAAAGCAACTTTATCCTAGCCGAGGCATGCGTGGACAGAATAACCCCTAGCCCTCACAAAGTCGAGGCATGATGGAACAGAATCCACCCATGCCATGTCATCCCTCATCAGCAGAGCTACAAAGTCTCAGATCTAACATGAGAGGTTAACTCATGCCTAGGTATAAACACTGAAGCTGATGGACGTTCTGATGAAATTATTGTTGAAGTATCTTCTTCGAGAGATTCCATTACTGAATCTGCCAAAGTTGCTGGTCCAGATCCGAGACATGTCGAAGCAATCAGACCGTTTTTTTTTTTCAAAGCCAGCAGACAGCAAACTTATCAACAACAGATGATAGTGCTAGCCGATATCCCGGTCTCACTCATGGACATGTTCTAAGTATGGATTTAGGTAATGTTGCTTCTGACACAAAAGAGGTTTCCGAAAATTCCTCTTCAAATGACGGTGCTGCTACAACTTTAACATTGGAGAATGCATCAGTAATACGATGCATCATGTGGCTGGGGCAGCTGCTCCCAAGACTCAGTCAAGTTCTACTTCTGCACGTGCAGCTTCTCAGTCTACCCCTCAGCCTTCTACTTCTGTTCCAGTGAAAAGGCAGGGTCGTAAGACTCCAACCATAGCAGAAGCACCTCCATAAACCTTTCCAATTGAACCTAATTTAGCCACGAAATGGATATAATCCCATTACAAGTTTGAACCTTGTTCCAGATAGCAACAATGAGCCACGACAGCAGGCCCAAGACCCACCCCTAAGCAACACTTGAGACTTGAAGTAATCACAAGAACAAGCCCGAAATTTGAGCTATCAGGCCCAAATCAACCCAAAAATGAAAACTCTCATTCAACCGGTTTAGTTGTGAAAAAATTCATAGTAATTCCTTCAAATCCCGAAACAAGTCAGAAATTGAAGTAGTCAAGCCCAATTACTCTGGCCCAAACTCCAAGGAACAATTTCCCGAAAATCCTGCCCTAATGGCCCAATTACAACAACCAAACGAGCCCTCCCACCAAGGTATCAAGAATTCTAGCAAACTTAAACCCAGGTCGAGTCTGCACAAAAGCCAGCCTCACTTTTTTCTTCATCTTCAAAGTGTTTACAATGCCAGCGGTACTTCAATGTGCAGTGTTGAGCGTACATTAAACACTTACAAATTCGTCTATCTTCGGTTTGTCGTGTCGAGTGGACCTATGACTGGTGTCACATCTTAATTTGTGTACTGTTGAATGGTATCGCTGCCCAACATCAGAGACCTTGATGCAGAGTCGCATGGTAGATCTCCTTGTTTGCCTTGTCGAGTGACATTTCTGTATGATTCCAAACCTTGATAAGTTCTTTGAAAAATTGACCTGACCATGCTAAACAGGCGTCTGCGATTGGTCCTGGACCACGACATAGCTGATTATGTCACTGCAAAGAACAATTTTATCTTGTCTTACGAACTCTTATGGCCTTATATGTGGTCTTCAATTTGCTACTTTTGTGGTCCAATATTATGGACTATTGTTGGATCTCTTGCTCCTTGGTTTGACACGAGCCAGTGAGATCGTTGGACCCCCACACATGCCAAATGAATTCATCACATACTGGGACACAAAATTCGAGACCAGACATCCCATACGACTATATTCTAAGTATATTGATAAGATGCATATTTTGTTCCGCTTCACTCATGAGGAGGCACGAGATTTTATCAAACGTTATCTCATTGAGCATCTTTGTTGGATGTGACTCCTGATCATTGATGAATCTTCATATGCGAATGACATTTTTGCCTTTTGAAAGCTTTGGGTTTTCAATTAAAACTGTGGCGAGAACGGGAGCTTTGAGGTATCCCTAGGTGGGAACTTGAGGAGCCAAATTGAGAGTGGTATAAAAGAAATCCTTTGTAGCTTATTTGTCTCATGTCGGATCTTCATTTGGATCATCCTCTTTAAGCTGAATCTTCATCTTTACAGTGTCGAGTGGATCACTTATCTCAAGATGAATCTCTATTTGGAGTATTCACCCTAAGCTAAGATTACATCTTTGTAGTGTTGAGTGGATAGTATCTTCCTGATGTGTATCCATGTAATGTTGATCGGAACCTTAGGTCTCAGCCTATCTATTTGTCATGTCGAATGGAACATCAGCCAATTGCTGATCTTTCCTCCATGTCATGTCGACTGGATCCTTAGCCTCTAGTTAAGACCTCTTCCTTGTCGTGTCGAGTGGAATCTCAACTCTAGCTAGGACTTCTTCATTGTCCTGTGGAGTGAAACTTCAGCCATCTAGCTAGGATTTTTTCCTTCTTACGTCGAACGAGTTCATAGACAAGTGTCATGCCTCATATGTGGAGTGTCGATTGTGATTTTTAGTAAGTGACAAGCTACGTCTAGAAAAGTTGATTGGGAAGTTGAGGAGATTTGTTCCAATTGCTTCTGGAGGGTTGTTTTGGAGCTTTGCGTGGCTTGATTCTCCTTCTAAGGTGCGTAATCGTTCTTCGAGTATGGCCAGCTGTGTGGTCACATGATCTAATGTTTGCTCACTGCCAGAAGTCATGGTGGATGTGTTTTAGGAACCATAGACTGAGAGATCTTTGTCTGCTATGAATCGCTAAGGCCCCACGGTGGGCGCCAAATTATGGAGGCTGGATTTTGTCCGAGGTCCACAATCGAGAATTTATAGTTGGGGGCGCTAGCGATCCTGCAAAACAAAGGTAGAGTGAACGGGAGTTCTGCCCACCGGTGTGGTGGGTGCCGGGGGCACTCCGACGCTCAAGTCAGTGATGGAGACGAGCCGAAAGTCATGGAAAAGCAAGGCTGGAGATTACATTGATACTCGTGATCTGCCGTGAGGGCGGTTGATGTTAGATACTGAAAGCTATGGAAAGAGTATGTTTGAACTATGAGAGTTCATTCCCCTTTCCTCTTGGATACTCTTCGTTATATACACACACCGTCGGGGGGTGTATTTACTGCTGTTTGATTGCTTTGTCTGTTGGGCGTCAGTTACGGATGACTCCATAAATGGTGTTTTTATTGTGTTTGCCCGTTTGTTGGCTGGTAACGTTATGAGTGGTGTTCGCGAGCTTGGGCATTATGTGGACTGACCTTTGGAGGATCCTTCGGTTGTGGGTGATGGTGTTCACTGGGCTTGGGCCTGCGCCATGCCTTTGGGGTTTGATTAGAGAGTTTTTGGGGTGTATTTAGCGGTGGACCTGGAGTAAAATGTCGAAATTGCCCTTGGCCCAAATTTGGCCCATACAATATCCAACTATGTGAAGGATCTACAACACGGGTTCTACGTAAGTCGAATAGAATATCAAGGCCTCCTGAGATATTAATTTTAACATATGATGTGAGCTTGGAGGAAACGGATCCGACTACGTATAAAGAATGAATATTGGATATCGATTCGGGAAAATGGCAGGAAGCCACGAAATCTGAAATGGATTCTATACATGAAAATCAATTCTGGGACTTAGTTAAACTTCCTGAATGAGTTAAACCTACTGGTTGTAAATGAGTTTATAAAAGGAAACGAGGGCCCGATGGAAATATGAAAACTTTTAAGGTCCAACTGGTAGTGAAAGGTTACACTCAACGTCCTGGGATTGACTATGAAGAAACTTTTTCACCAGTAGGCATGCTAGATCCATTATGATTCTTTTAGTCATTGATGCATATTACGATTATAAGATATGGAATATGGATATGAAAACCGCTTTCCTAAATGGATTCATCGATGAGGATATCTATATGGAACAACCAAAATGTTTTGTATCCAGTTAGACTTCAAACTTGGTTTGTAAGCTCAAGAAGTCTATTTATGGACTAAAACAGGCATCCCGAAGTTGGAATCATCATTTTGATGAGATAATTAGATTATCTGGATTCATCAAGAACGAGGAATAATAATGTGTTTATAAGAAAGTTAGTAGAAGCATGATAGTATTCCTTGTATTATATGTAGACGATATCTTTATCATTAGGAATGATATAGGATTGATGCAAAATGTGAAAGCCAACATTTGCAAGAACTTCTTCATGAAAGACATGGGTGAAGCTTCCCATGTACTGGATATAAGGCTCTACCGGGATAGAGTTAGGAAGCTTATAAGGTTTTCGCAATCCACGTACATAGATAAAATATTAGAAAGATACAGTTTTACCAACTGCAAGACAGTAAATGTACCTTTCTGATACAACATACATCTTTCGGAAAAAAATGTCACCTCGGACTAAGGAATAGAGAGTTAGAATATCTAACTTGTCATATGTTTCTTGTATCGGAAGCATTATGTATGTTATGTTATGAACATGACTTGATATCAGTTTCGACATTAGTGTTACTAGCTGATATCAATCTGATCCGAGTAATGATCATTGGACAGTTGTGAAACATATCCTACAATATCTTAAGGGCACTAAAGATAAATTTATCATATATGGAGAATATGAGCTACAAGTTAAGGGTTATACAGACCCCAACTTCCAAGGAGATCTGGATGATAGAAAGTCTACATCCGATACATATTTACCCTTAATGGCGGAGTGGTTAGTTGGCGATGTTCAAAGCAAGACTCAATAGCTGATTCCACTACTGAGGCAGAAATTTATAGCGACTTCGGAAGCTGCTAAAGAAGCTGTTTGGATTAGAAATTTTATCACAAAACTTGACATTGTGCCTAGTATTGAGGATCCAATCCCATTGTATTATGATAATAGTGGATCCATTACGTAGACTAAAGAGTCGAGAACGCATTCCAAGTATAAACACGTGAAAAGAAAATATCTTGTTATTAGAGAAACATTGAACGAAAAGACATAATGGTCTTGAAGGTTTAAGGACAAGATAACATAGCAAATCCGCTTACTAAGGCCTTACCTCTTAAGTTATTCGATAAACATATGGATGAGATGGGACTTCGGTACAATCCGGATTGGCATTAAGCAAGTGGGAGTTTGTTGGATTTGGTGTTTGGAGCGCCAATCCAAAAAATATATTGTACATTATATTTTATAATTTATTAATAAAATAACTACATTTCCATTTCAACCTTGTTAATGGTAATGTCATTATGCATATAAATATAGTAAGATTGACATCGAACTTAGAATAGTCACGTAGTAATACTGGATATTGGGTGGTCTGACATTGGGATAATATTACTACTATAAACTATTCTTAAAGTAAAATATTTCTAGTCGTTGGTTTTGGAATACGATCAAATTCCTATAACCTAGAAGATTAGCACATATAGTATATTGGAATTGGAGTTCCAATGGTTTAACCTGATGTACCATGAGCAAGGGAAGCAAGTACATACATATGGGTATTCGTTCGAGCGAATACTGAATGACTCACTGGTAATTCATAATAGTTGGAAATACATACCACCGTAAATAGAAATCTCCACGAGTCGAGTAGCATATGTGATCTTTTGACTATAGGATTGTGTGTGATCCTCCACATTTTGATGTCATATTTGTCAGAGACCTTTCATGGTCTGACTGATAGATGTTCGTTGGGTGTGGACCGATGCACTCGTTAATCAAGTACGTATCAAAATATAATCTGTCGGCCCGTATGTGAACCATAAGAGTTTTAGGTATCCATGTGAGTAAGTCACGATTCTTAAGACTTTGGCTAAAGACGATCACCTAGGGTGGATCACATATATCAGAAATGGTGTTCTGATTAGTTGTAAAGAATCGTGGACATGTCGACATGAGATGTGCGCCTCGAAAACTTGACAGTGTAATCTATGTTTCCTAAGCACAACTCGGATAGCCTATGACGGAGAGATTGTTAAACATATGTGATGATATTGACTTGTATAGTTCATAAAGGTCGTTCGTGTTATTCGCAAATTCGGAGGTGGTCGAATTACGTACATATAAGCTAGGCTTATATGACAAACATGTCTGGACTTAGAGAGTCCCACAATATGAAGTTAAGCACTTGGGCAGCCGATAATTTTTTATAATAAATAATATTTGATATTATAATTATCAACTAAAATAATTAATTGTTATTGGATAATATTAATTATTTACTTTGACCCAATTGGATTAATTGGATTAATCCAAAATTACACAATGGCTTTTGTTGTAATTTCATAAATATCTCTACCATTGAAGGATATTCTTATAATTGTAAATATGTAATAATAGGTGCATTTGGCTTGATTTAATTGGATTAAATCAAAGTGGTATATATTCAACTAATTCATTAATTAAACTTTGTCTTGATTTAATTGAATTAAATCAAAGTGGTAAACAAAATTGATTAGTCACGCCTAATTATACATATTTGGACAAATTAGATTAAACCCATATAAAATTTGATTAGAACTTTATTAATTAAAAATTGCATATGTTTTACTATAAAAGGCAAACTTGAGCAAGTTTTAAAAAAATGAAAAGTAAGCTAAAACAAGCACTAAGCAAAAAAAAGAAATATTAACCTAAGTGAGATTTTTGTGGGAGAAACTTTGGAAGTTCTCTACAACAACATGGAGAAGAAAATTAGATCTTCATATCAAGCTTTCTAACTTTGGAAGTTCTATACACCAACAATGAGAAGAAAATTGGATCTTCAAATCAAGCTTGTTAGCTTTGGAAGTTCTCTACAATATTTCAACACGGACAAGAAATTGGGTCTTGGAATCAAGATTGCTAGGTAAGTTTGATCTTATCTAAAGCTATGTTTTTCATTAGTGAGTTGTTTTCATTAATGAAACATATAGTGGTGTATTATGTATTGGATATATAATAATATAGCTTGATATTGAAATTAAGCTAATGAATTGTGTATGGATGCTTTGAAAGCATAAACATAATATGCTTGTGATTTGGTCAAAATATTCATGTTGGACATGGAACATTAAATTAGAGTTTGGAACTCTAGATTATAGTTTGGAGCTATGGCTACCATTCTAGAATGACTTAACCACCTTTGAGTGACTTGGAATTATTCATGAGTCACTTTATTTTGGGATTCTATTTTGGTTTATGTTTTGATTCAAAGAAATACATATATGTATTTAGAATACATGTATATTTGTTGTATAACATGTGTTGATGTTAATTTTAATGTTAAAATTAGATTTTAGGTGTTTGAAGAAAATTGGAAGTGTTTTGAATTGAATTTAAGACAAATTTGCTCACTGCCAATATTTTACACTCACCTCTTAGATTTGCGGGCGTCGTGATGCCGAGCATATGCAGATTGGGCATTGTGACTCCCAAGCCTGGGCATCGTGACACGCCGAGAGGTGTTGCTCATGAGCGCTGAAACTTCATTTTCTCCGTTCCGAAGTTTCAAAACCATGATTCGGCCCCGGTTTTTTCCCACGGACTCATAATGGAATATAATATTCCATAAAATAATTTAAAAATACATACAAGCTTGATATCCATGAGTTAGACCCACTTTCGCTGCGCAGGGCATCGATCCGACCCTAGGGGTTCCAGAACTGTCTGAACAGTCGAGCCATATGATATCTCAGTTCGGGTCACTCTTCCATCAATTGTCTTGTCTTCATCATACTTTACTCTCTGGATGAACATTTCTATATCGTGTGGTCGGGTTACTATTCCACTTTTTATCTCACTTCTGGGTTATTGGGCCTTGCTATCTATTTTTGGCTAATTATAAGATTCTTCTACCCTTGTTTAGGCCTTTACCCTCATCGGGGTAATGGTCCTCTGAAAAACCACCATCAACATATGTCTCCCAGTTATTGGTATCAATAAGTTAACGAGTTGATACAGTGAACTTTACAAAAGATGGTAGTGCATGCAGACGAAGACCTTATGGCCATGCCACTGAAGCCACTCTACTCTGATAATATTCCTCGGGTAACATATGTCTTCCCCTTTCTCATTTCCCCGAGTGCTTCACAACTTAACATCCACGGGATGAGTTGCATTCTCACTGCCAAGAATGTCATTCTTCTGACGAAGGTTAGTCTTAGGGTTTTACGCCTCTTTGAAATATGTGAAAGCATAATGACCCCTTTTAAATATTTCATCACATCCATAAATTCACTGTTGTTTCATCTCCCCGACGTGCCATATGTTAGACATCTGTGGCTAACTCGCCAAAAGTTTGAATGGTTAAGATCTAACGAGCACGTGGCCATTATCTGAACCCTTAATTTGAATTCATCAGTGGTGATCGACCCGAGACGTAGCATTCATCCAACACTATAATTTCAAATCAACGGTCAAGATTAACCAAAATAACCTATATAAAGCCCTGAAATTCTGAAACAGTGACATCCTATAATCCTTGAGATAGAAAATGAGCAAATACCCTCTGATCTTCCCATCTGGTGCAAATCTAGCAACATCCCAACACTTAGGAAGGTCTTCTTGAGCCAGACAACATAAAGGTACGACTTGAATACACTTTTTTATCACTTTTTTAGCTTTATCTGCTATACAGTATCTCTGGCCGACTCTAGGACACGTCCGACTGGACATGCATATCAACACCCACATATCTGTCACGTAACTACAACATTCGGTCTGACTCCTCTGAGGCCAGGTCGAAGAGTATGCACCTTATGTTCTTTTATTTTAATTGCTTGCTTTTACATCTGTTTTTATCATATATATTACTACCTAGTCATTTTATTGCTCTCTTATTCCCATTATATTCACGTTAATTATTTTTAAGTATTGATTGTTTATCCATGTTAATTAGTTCACTGTGGATTAGTTATTCTATTTGTTTGCATGTTATGATTTGTTAAGGATATACGGTCTGATCTATCATAAATCCGGCCAGACATCCCTAAGAAACATACATCCAATTGTATGATCCCTTGATATATTGGATGGAAATCCGAACATAAATTTCATAGCTGATTCTGAATGGACTGTAATATGGTTTGCATTTTGGATACAACTTCACGTACTATTGGGAGGATGGTAATTTCATGTTGTTTCGTGACTACTATATCATTTCTAAAAATATATGTTTACTGTCTCCTGTTTCTTGCCATTATCACTCCTACTTAACCATTTGTAATTTCACTGCTCTTACAACGGCTCTATGATATCTGTTATTGTAGACATGTGTTCATGCGTCTCTGGTTTGCGCAGTATATCCAATCAGACTTCATGCAAGTCTAGTCAGACATAAACAATGACATCCTGCCTGTTATGACCATGTCCAGCCAGGCCTGTGAGATGAATATTTTAAGTTACTTAATAGTTATTTTATCACTATTGTAATAACTTATTTATGCACTCCTACATTTTATTTACTTCGTTGTTATTTGAGCAATCGTATGTTATATAGATTGCGTTGCATGTTACTACATTATAAGATATAATGATATCTCTCTTCGAACCTAAATATTATACTAGCATCAGTAAAGGACCATTCTGAACCCAAACAAGTTTAAGATCGGACCTTGCGAGGGGTGTAGTGCGACCTTAAATCATTCTCGATGTCTTATACTAGGTGGCGACTCTTTTATTCTATGGTCTGTGAGCCCAATAATGTCGTGGTCGCCGACGTTATAGGCATAGCGGTAAACCTCGCTTCACTCCTAAAGATGACGACTCCACTAGGGATAACTAATCGACCCTGAAAAAAATACTTTGTAGTATTTATGGCAAGATTGAGGTTAACCATGTTGTTTGAGACTATCTATTTAATCTACCGCTAGATGATCGAGACTAATATCTCTATTTAATTATTATTTCACAAATGTGCTAAATTAAGGGGATTAATGATACTGCAAGTGTAAAATGAATAAATTTTCCTTTTAATAAATATACATTTTTTAGTGTTCATCACATGTTGTCATCTTTCATTCAAGGCAGTGGATTGATATGTAATATAGCCATCACTTGTTGGCACACATCCTTGGATATTGGTGCGTTCATTTGGTCGATCGAACCCTTAGGTGAGGAGACCTAATTATGGACAAACTATATCCTTGGGTATAAAAAAGGTATGTTTACTGGTCGTTCGAACCCTTGGGTGGAGAGACCTAGTTACAAACAAGCCTTCGCCGATGAGAGGTTAAACATAAACCCTTGATAAGTCCACATATGAACCCATAGATGTCCCTAGAAAAAGCCTCATTAATGCTTGTGATTGGGCCTTAACCATTTAAAGTCATTTGCTCTTTTTTATCGTAGGATGTAAATTCGTTGAGCCTTTTCAACTAGGACAAGTTTGCATTCCATGATAACTAGGTCAAGGACTTTGAAATGTTATTGGGCCACCTTGTATGAAAATCTTGTTGGGCCCACAGTGTTTAGTTATAATCCAAAAATACCAAAACACAAGTCTGATACCTAAACTGACTTTCATCCATAAATGTACGTCTTGTTTTGGCCCATTTTGATATTCCTAAACGTATCTAAGCCCATTCCAAAAATAATCATGATTACCGAGAGTCCAATTCGTCATTTTTTATAAAAATTAACATATCAATATAAATATAAATATTTTGTATTTTTTTCTTTATATTTATTTTCTATAAGTTTGCCCCCACTAACTTGATTTTATGGCTACTCCACTGGAAAGAAGTAATAGAAAAAGCCCAAACAACTTAATCGTTCAATCGGCTAGGCAACCGAATCGCCCAATCAGCTATGCAAATATCAAATTAAGGAGAAATTGGAAGGCAAGTAAAACATTGAGAAATTGGATCACGTTCCTAGCAGTTATCACAAGTGACAGGCTAATGAAGAGCACGACCTAACAGTTACCACATGTGCCAGGAAAAAGTATAAGAAGTTATTGAACGTGGGATAACCATTTTTGCCATTATCATATAGTTATTTATTAGTATATAAGCTCAAACTCAAGTCTGGAAGAAGACAGTAGAATAATGTAACGACCGGTAATCTCGACTACTGTTACACTGTGGGATGAGTGTCACATGATATAAATTATGTTCGGATAAATATACTCGTATGAAATGATTTTGTGATCGATCGAAAATTTCTTCGGGATTCTGATACTAGATGATACGATGTTCTACTCTGGACAACCTATTGTATTTGGGCCATAATTTTCTCATACGAACTCCGATTTTTATGAATTTTATATCGCCAGAAAGCTGAGATCAAGGCCTACAATTTTTGTGTTGAATATATTTCCAAATGTGAACCAAAAACAGGTTTAAATGCATGTCAAAAATCTAGATGAATAGTATTTAGGATGAATCTAGAGAATTCTCCAATTCTCTCAATTTTTTCAACACTTTTTATTTTAAAAGTTTTACAAATTATTCATTTAACCCCCTATTATATACAAGGGGTACTATTCCCAAATCTAAAAAAAAAAAATGTAAGAAGAGAAAGGAAGAAGAAGAAAAAGAAGAGAGGAAGAAGAAAGAAATAACAAGAAACAAAGGAAAAATATTAATGCATCAAGAAAAAAATGATTGTAGCAATCATGGGAAGCTTGGAATATGAAGGAAACAACAAGAAATGAGGTAAGACCAACATGACCCAAAACTCGGATTGTGAAATTTTAAAATTTTGATGCCATGTTAGAGTAATTGGCAAGCTAGGAGATGCATTTAAGTGTTTAGTAAACAAAGAAATATATGGTATGATGAAATATCCAAAATTTAGGAATCCTAAGTATTGGGTTAAAAACAAAAATGATTAGATTAAGAGTTGTTTGATGACGAGATGGTGGTATAGAGTATGTGAAATTGAAGTTTAATGAGATAGATTGTGTATTGGTTTTGGATGAAGTGTTGGTAATACTCTTGGATAAACTAGATGTGTAGAAGCAAGTGTTGGAAAATCTGAAAAACAGGTTCGCGTTGCGATGCCCAAGAGGTTAGCGTCGCGATCCTTATTGAAAAATTTAAAAGACAGTAATTGTACTTGTACCAACGAAGAAATCAAAAGTGCAGAAGAGTAAATTAAACCAGTTTTACCATAAAGGTACACAAAGTTAGGCTTAGTATGGTAATTTCGATTAATTTACTTATCGACAGTCGGAGAAGGGCGCTTGGCAATTGCGCGGGAAGGTGGCATCCCATCTCTTGTTGAGGTAGTTGAATCAGGATCTCAGAGAGGAAAGGAAAATGCAGCTTCCATACTGTTGCAGCTGTGCCTTCATAGTCCCATGTTTTGTACCCTGGTTTTGCAAGAAGGAGCGGTTCCTCCTCTTGTTGGCTTATCTCAATCAGGCACTCCAATAGCAAAGGAAAAGGTATGGAGCTCCGTCTTTTTTCCCTTCTTTGTGGTACTTTAGCACTTTCACTATCGTTTTAAGAAACACTAATATGGTTTCTACTCGTAGCCATATCTAATGGAACTCTGTAACATTATAGCAGTATCCCAGGTGATATTGGTATTATTTGCCAGAAAGAGAGAAACATTGCCATTGAATCATGTTTATTTTTCTCGTCATGGTTTGATGTGTTGTTAGTTGTGGGTTCTTCACTTTTGAAACTCGGAAAACGGCCACGACACACTGTTGACGGTGTTTTCAGGTACTATGGCATTTAAAGCAGCACGACAGGGGCAAAAAGGTAAATCTCATTCTTGTTCAGGATCATTGATGCTGACCCGACCCATAAAAAACCAGCAGCAAGGGCCCGAGCACTTTACAATAAGAGGCCGAGCACTTTATGGTCGGCAACCGATCACTTTGGTTCGAATGACCGAGCATTATCAGATCGACAGCATCATTCTCAGTTCAAAGAACCATTATGACCGACCACATGAAGACCGAGCATATGGCAAAGCGTGCACCAGAAGATAAGATGTCATGTCCCTACAGGGTAAGGAGACAGTCCTACCTTCATAAAGAATACTGATGAAACCAGTATCCTAGAAGGATAAAGGGAATAGAGGTAGATTTGATTAGGAATCCTTGTGGGAAAATGAGGTTGCATCAATTAGGAATCCACATACTAGAAGGAATCTGATTTCTTCACTATTATAAATAGAAGGGTAGAATATGTGAAGAGGGCATCAGAATCAAAACTTGCAAAAAGCACAAGAAATACGAGTTTCAGCAATAAAAGTATAGTCATGTTTGTGTCCGTGGACGTAGGTCGGATAAAAATCCGCTGAACCACGTTAAATCTCCTTGTTTGATTGGCGCATTATCTACCTTCTGCTAAGTTTGCTTTTGGTTTCCCCCATAACCAAACAAATTCACTATTGATGGAGGATTACCTCGGGAGTGATATTCCCATATTGCCCTGAGACCAAAATCCACCGTCAACAGTTGGCGCCGTCTATGGGGAATTCGAAACAAAAAGTAGTTCGCGAGAAAGACAATGGCAGAAGGCGGAAATCATCAATCTTCGGGGAGTCCAGCGACATACTGGATGAAAAAGGTGGAAGAGAGCATGAAATCCATGATGGATCGGCTGGAGAGAATGGAAGGAACGAACAACGAGAAACCAGACGTCGGAACCAGTCGAAGAAGAAATGAAAAAGCAGAAGGGAAAATGGTGATAGATACAAGTGAAGATGATGGACCCAGGAGGAGGGGCCCCTACGGGATAAAATCCGTAGTTGTAGAAAAAGATTCACAAACAGAGGACACATGGGAAGAAGAAGAAGGAAGACCATCACCAGATCCCTCATATGATAGTCTCCGCGACTCCAGAAGAGAAGACAGGGAGTATAGCGAAGATGTGCGGGAAATTCCAAGGCATGAGGAACGCCGCACACGGGGCAATAGACGCACAGAGGGGCAAAGAAGACGACATGGCGGCACTACCAGTGAGATAAAGTCTTGGTTAAAAAAGGAGATGACCAAGTGGGGGGTAGGTCTCAATACCGATGCAAGTGATGCCCGGGACGGTGAGGAGGAATCTCCCCTCATGGAAGAAATAAAGTCGGAAAAATTCCTAAGGCGATTCAACATGCCGACCATGGCACCTTACAAAGGCCACTCTGACCCGAAATCCCACATCGAAAGCTTTGTCCTGTTGATGGAAGTCCAGAGAGTGGTAGGAGATGTCATCTGCAAAGTGTTCCCCCTAACTTTGGGTGGACCCGCCATCCTATGGTACAGAAGTCTGGCCCCGGGGAGCATCAGAAGTTTCACACAGCTTAAAAGGTCGTTCGTTCGACACTTTAAAGGGACATGCGTCCCCAAGAAGACGATTGGAGAATTGAGGCTTATGAAGCAAGGAGATGACGAGCCCCTAAAAATTTTCATCGAGAGGTACCACAATATGGTGCTCGAGGTTGAAGGGTACGAGTCCCAAGAGGCCCTGGAAAGTTTAAAGGGAGCCCCAAGGATTGGAAAACTGTGGACTCACCTAAGAATCCAAGACACACAAGATTATGCCACCGCTCTGGAGGTAGCGCGGAAATTTGTCTTGTTAGAAAGCGAAGAAAAGATCTCCCGAAGGGGGACGGCCATTCGAGAAAGAACAACAAGAACAGAGGCCCCCCGACAACCGGACAGGGAATTCAAAAAATTCAATCCGAGACCCAAGAATTCAAACCAATGCCTCAAAGGGATCAGGAAAGAGGGGTCGCGGTCCAGGTGAATCATGTAGTCCGAGAAGAAGCATATATTCCCCTGAGCAAGCCACCAGGGCAAATCATCATGGAGATACAGGAAAAATGCCTCTTGATAGAACCCGACCTCAGGAGATTCCCCCCGGATAAAAGGAACCAGAAGTCTTACTGTGTACATCATAATCTGAGGGGGCACACAACGGACGAATGCAAGGATCTGCGGGAACAGATGGAGGACCTAGCCCGAAATGGGTATCTAAATAGTTATATCAACCATGAGGCCATGGCCGCCAAACAGAGGGCACGAAGCCGGCAGGTGAACATCATCGCATGAGGGAAAACACTGGCCGGAGACTCTAACCGGTCAAGAAAAAGCTATAGCCGAATACAGGGGACAGAAGTGCTGGAAACGGAAAGGTCCCCAGTACCACGAGGAAGTCGGTCGGTACCCATAATGTTCACCGATGAGGATGCTCGAGGGGTGAGTTTCCCCTATGACGATGCGCTAATAATCAAAGCTACAATCAGCGGCACAGAGGTAGATAGAATCCTGTTAGATCCCGGAAGCGCGGTAGACATAATCTCCAAAGAAGCTTTAGAAAACATGGGAGTGGAGTACGTAACCCTAACTAATGACGGCACCCCCATGTACGGTTTTGGAGGCTCAACGGTCATCCCGCTGGGGAGAATACAACTGGCAACAACCATCGAAACTCACCCCAGGACCCGGACAGTTATGGTAAACTTCACTGTGGTGGACTGCCTGAGCAGTTACCAAGTCATTATCGGCCGACATTTTATGATGAAAACAAAGGCTGCGATGTCCTGCTATCACTTAAAACTAAAGTTCCCCACCCGGGAAGGGATCGGAATCGTGTGCGGGAGTCAGAAGATAGCCCGTAGCTGCTTTGCCACTCTCTCACGAGAGACCCTCTGCATTGAAGAAGGCACCAAGAAGAGGCAGAGGGGCGAGAACGAGAGGAAAGAACCAGGTCCCCGCCCGGATCAAGTTTCCCGGCTAGGAACAACTGAAGAGTTAGAAGAAATAAAACTGTTCAGACCGAAAAAAAGCATAAAGATAGGGGGAAACTTGGACGAAACCCTAAAAAATGGCCTGCTAGAATGTCTACGGGAATACCCCGACATCTTCGCGTGGGGACACAATGACATGCCCGGGATTGACCCAAAATTCATCAGTCACCGCTTAGCAGTAAACCCGTCACTCAAACCGGTCAAACAGAAGATAAGGATCTTCAATCAAGAACGGTGCAGAGCGGTGGCATCCGAGGTGGAAAAACTGTTAAAAGCCGGCTTCACTAGAGAAGTAAGGTACCCCGAGTGGGTGTCAAACGTAGTATTGGTAAAGAAATCCAATGGAAAATAGAGGATGTGTGTAGATTTCACCGACCTCAATAAGGCGTGTCCAAAAGATAGCTTTCCTCTACCAAATATAGATCAACCGGTAGACGCAACTGCCTGCCAATGACTACTAAGCTTCATGGATGCCTTCTCAGGGTACAATCAGGTCAGGATGCACCCTGCAGACGAGGAGAAAACCATTTTTATCACCAATCAAGAACTGTACTGCTATAAAGTAATGTCTTTCGGACTGAAGAACGCAGGGGCAACTTTTCAAAGGTTAGTAAACAAAATTTTCAAACCACTCATCGACACTTCAATGTTGGTATATGTGGACGACATGATAACAATAACCAGAGAACCAAGAGATCACGTAACTGACCTAAAGAAACCTTCGAATTGCTGAGAAAACACAATTTAAGACTCAATCCAGAGAAGTGTGCAATCGGAGTGGCCTCAGGAAAATTTCTAGGCTACATGGTGAGTTCCCGAGGCATAGAAGCCAACCCCCAGAAGATACAAGCCGTGCTAGATTTAACATCCCCCAGAATAATTAAAGAGGTGCAAGGTCTAACAGGCAGGGTCGCCGCGCTCAACCGATTCATCTCTCGGGCGACCGACAAATGCCACTCCTTCTTCAAAGTCATCAAGAAGGCCCAAAAAGGGATCGACTGGGCACTGGAATGTGAGGAGGCCTTCCAGCAGCTAAAACAATATCTAGCACAGCCCCCACTCCTGGCTAAACCTCTCTCAGGAGAGATATTATACTTGTACTTGGTTGTTTCAAAACACGCAGTGAGTTCGGTATTGGTGCAAGAGGTCGACCAGATCCAGAGACTAGTATACTATGTCAGCAAAGCTCTATTGGATGTAGAGACCCGATATCCCGTGCATGAACTAGTCGCCCTATCCTTGATCACTGCAGCACGGAAATTACGACCCTACTTCCAGGCCCACCCTATCGGAGTTTACACCAATTACCCTCTGCGGAAGATCTTGCAAAAACCAGAAACCTTAGGAAGGTTAATGAAATGGTCTGTGGAGCTCAGCGAACACGACATTTCCTACCTCCCAAGGATAGCAATAAAAGGGCAGGCCTTGGCAGATTTTGTTGCGGAACTCGCAGAACCCCAAATATTGACCACGGAGGAAAGCAAATGGGAAATGTCAGTAGACGGGTCTGCTAGCTCACAGGGCAATGGGGCAGGAATCGCACTGAAAAACAGTGAAGGAGAAGAAGTGTTGCTTGCCTTGAAATTTGCTTTCAATGCCACAAACAATGAAGCCGAATACGAAGAAATTTTGGCCGGATTAAGGCTATGCACAGTAGTGGAAGTCCACAACGTGGTAGTAAGGAGTGACTCTCAGTTAGCCATTCAACAACTAAAGGGAGAATTTCAGGCCAGAGAGCCGACTATGATAGCTTACTTAGCCGAAGTAAAAAAGTTGATGGAGAAAGTGGGGAACATACGCTTCGAACAAATCAGACGAGAAGACAACTGTGAAGCAAACTCCCTGGCCTGGCTCGCATCCTCAATGAAGACCGAGGACCCCAGAATAATCCCTCTCATATGCCTCCGAGAAAGAAGCATAGGGGAGCTGAAGGTAGATATAGTAGAAGAGGGAGGCAAAAACTCATGGATGCAACCGATTAGGAGATACCTGGAAACAGGGGAAACCCCTAAGACAAAAAGGAGGCCAAGAAACTAAAATTCAAGAGCACCAAGTTCTCCCTGATCGAAGGGGTGCTCTACCGGAGAGGCTATACTGTACCCCTCCTGAGATGTTTACAGAAGAGGAAGTAGATTATGTGCTCAGGGAAATTCACACGGGCATCTGTGGAAGTCACGCCGGAGGAAGATCAATCGTTTTTAAAGCCTTAAGACAAGGATTTTACTGGCTGACCATGCATCAGGACAGTGTGAGGGCAGCTCAGAAATGAGAAGGTTGTCAGAAAAATGCCAACATCCACCATCAACCGGCAGAACAATTAACCACCCTGTCCAGCCCATGGCCATTCGCGCAGTGGGGACTAGATATCATAGGGCCAATGCCAAAAGGGCGAGGGCAGGCGAAGTATGCAATCGTGGCCATAGACTATTTCACAAAATGGGCAGAAGCTGAGCCGCTATCCACCATCACGGAGAAAAGGCCACAGAGTTTGTAAAGAAGAATATTATCTGCAGGTTCGGAATCCCCCGGGCGATCGTCACCGACAACGGGAAACAATTCGATAGCAAAGGATTCAGGAAGCTCTGCGAAGACCTCCAGATCGCTTTAAAATTCGCCTCGCCAGCCCATCCCAAGTCAAACGGACAGGTTGAGGCAACAAAAAAGACCATCAAGGCAAACCTTAAAGCTCGGCTCGGATCATGCAAATGCTTATGGGTCGAAGAATTACCAGAAGTGTTATGGGCACATCGGACGACCTACAAAGATTCCACAGGGGAGACACCATTTTCCCTATCATACGGATGTGAGGCCGTCATTCCAGCAGAAATCGGGGTAGCAACTCACCGGGTCAGCCACTTTAGGAATGAGCAGAATGAAGAACTTATCAAAAACCACCTCGACCTGGTCGAGGAAAGGAGAGAGAAATCAGCTATGAAAGCGGCAGTCTACCAACAAAGAATGGCCCGCTTCTACAACAGAAGAGTTCGAACCTGATCCTTCCTCCCGGGCGACTTAGTATTGAGAAGGGTCACCTTAAACACCCGACGTCCAGAGGAGGGCTCGTTAGGTGCCAAGTGGGAAGGGCCCTACAAAATCACAGAGGTGATAAGGCCAGGGGCTCACATCCTAGAACAGCTGGACGGCACAAGATTAAAAAAACCATGGAACGCCGAGATGTTGAGAAAATACTTTCAGTAAATTCTCTCTTCCTTCTTTTCTTTTGCAGCAACCCAACAAGGGACGAAAATTCAATATAAAGCCTCTCTCAAAATGGCCCGCAGAGAGTTGTAAGAAGGGCAGTATGTCCCCGAATATAAATAAAACTTTCTTTTCCAAAATTTTCACCCACTCTTCTAAAAATAAAAATTTTGTGAACCATATTCAAAACTCCGGGACATACTCAATACAACGGTCCAGGGTCAAAAGCACAAAACCCGCAACTACGACCACGTCTACCACCATAAAGAAGCACAAGTCACACCAGAATCAGTCGATTCCATACAAGCATTAAACAGTAGGGACGAAAGTGAATCAGAGTATAGATCCGTGAGGAGCATAGCACGGGGAGGGATGATACCCCCGTGGCGATTGCTTACTCCAGTGTTACCAAACATAAGGAGGAATATGCCCTTAATGTTAAAAACACCTCGGGGCCGGATTACGTTCCGCCGAGGCCATTGCGATAATCGGCTCGGGGCTGGATCTTGTTCCGCCGAGGCCACTTGACTATTCGGCTCGGGGTCGGGTTACGTCCCACCGAGTCATGCTCATCGGTCTGGGGACGGGACATTCGCCCAGAACCAAGTGTCTCTCTTAGCTCTGGGTCCTCGGAACATTCAGGGACATACTCGATGCATAGGATCCGTGAGAAGCATAACACGGGGAGGGATGATACCCCCGTGGCGATTGCTTACTCCAGTGTTACTGAACATAAGGAGGAATATGCCCTTAATGTGTCGAGCACTCTTTGATCCTCACTTACCCGATGTAATGGATCCGTGGAAAGCATAGCACGGGGGATGATGATTCCCCCGTGACGATTGCTAGCTCCAGTGATGCCGGACCTAAGGAGGAATGTGCCCTTAGTATCCCGGACACTCTTTGATCCATTCATCATTTAGATCCAAGAGAGGCGCAGTAGGGGATGCGTTGTGCCCCTGTAGCGTGTGCCTGCTCCAGCGTGGTAAGGAGGAGCCCCGTACAATACACAGGCTCCACAGTGACCCGACGTATAGAGGATGTGCCCTTACCATTTAAACGCTCTCTGATCCAAATCCTGGTTCGCCGGGACACTGAATTGAAAGGTTCAGAATTATGTTTTGGAGGCCTCGGACATGACGCTGTTCTGAGGTATCCGTGCTATTGTTTACATTTTTTTTTTTTTTTCCAAAATTTTGTTTTTGTTTTTTCATCGGTCTGAAAATGGGACGCCCAAGACAGATTCGATAGGGCTTCAAAGGTTGATTCCCTTCCCTTCGGAGCAAGTCCCAATGATTGTTCGGCTCGGGCCTGGACTCGTTCCGCCGAGGCCACTTTATTAATCAGCTCAGGGTTGGATTCGTTCCGCCGAAACCACTTGGATATTTGGCTCGGGGCTGGATTACGTTCCGCCGAGGCCATTCAGTTATTCGGTTCGGACCTGGATTTCGTTCCGCCGAGGCATCTTGGTTATAAAGCTCGGGGTCGGGCCACATCCCACCGAGTCTATCTTTTGGACTGGGGACGTAACATTCCCCAGGGCCAAGTGTTCCTTACAGCTCGGGGTCGGGCCACATCCCACCGAGTCTATCTTTTGGACTGGGGACGTAACATTCCCCCAGAGCCAAGTGTTCCTTACAACTCGGGGTCAGGTTACGCCTCACCGGTTGCATCTCACCATCCACAACTCAGAGTCAATCCTCGACCACTGAATAATTTGGGTCTCGGTTCGTATTATCCCCTCACGAACGAGCCTTGAATAATCATTTGAAGAAGAACACCCAGAACAAGGAACAGAAGAGAAAAGCAGAAAACACACACAATATATAATATATATATATATATATATTCGAATAAAATATGAAGTGTTATTACAAAAAAAAAAAAAGACAAGTGTACACAGGGCCCCGTCCGGGTTACCTCTTTTTAATCAGCCCGTCCCCTTTTTAATCAGCCCGCACAGGGGCAAGAAGTTCTTCCTCGGGCCGCTCAGACGACGGATGAGGCCCTGTGTACCTTGTCTTTTTTTTTTGTAATAACACTTCATATTTTATTCGAATATATATATATATATATAAATATATAGTGTGTGTTTTCTGCTTTTCTTATGTGTTCCTTGTTCTGGGTTGTTCTTGTTCAAATGATTATTCAAGGCTCGTTCGTGAGGGGATAATACGAACCGAGACCCAAATTATTCAGTGGTCGAGGATTGACTCTGAGTTGTGGATGGTGAGATGCAACCGGTGGGGCGTAACCTGACCCCGAGTTGTAAGGAACACTTGGCCCTGAGGGAATGTTACGTCCCTAGTCCAAAAGATAGACTCGGTGGGATGTGGCCCGACCCCGAGCTGTAAGGAACACTTGGCCCTGTGGGAATGTTACGTCCCCAGTCCAAAAGATAGACTCGGTGGGATGTGGCCCGACCCCGAGCTGTAAGGAACACTTGGCCCTGGGGGAATGTTACGTCCCCAGTCCAAAAGATAGACTCGGTGGGATGTGGCCCGACCCCGAGCTGTATAACCAAGTGGCCTCGGCGGAACGAAATCCAGCCCATTTTTCCACATATTCTACCCTTCTATTTATAATAGTGAAGAAATCATATTCCTTCTAGTATGTGGATTCCTAATTGAAGCAATCTCCTTTTTCCATAAGGATTCTCAATCAAATCTACCTCTATTCCATTTATCCTTCTAGGACACTGGTTTCATCAGTATTCTTTGTGAAGGTAGGACTGTCTCCTTACCCCGTAGGGACATGACATCTTATCTCTGGTGCACGCTTGCCATATGCTCGGTCTTCATGTGGTCGGTCATGATGGTTCTTTGAACTGAGAATGATGATGTCGATCTGATAATGCTCGGTCATTCAAACCACCAAAGTGATCGGTTGCCGACCATAAAGTGCTCGTCCCTTCCTGTTGTGGTCGGTCTGTAACCATAAGGTGCTCGGCCTCTTATTGCAAAGTGTTCGGGCCCTTGCTGCTGGCTTTTTTTATGGGTCGGGTCAGCATCAATGATCCTGAACAAGAATGAGATTTACCTTTTTCCATCTGTCGTGCTGCTTTAAATACCATAGTGCCTGAAAACATCAACAAAATATATGATGATGCAGGCGCAACAACTTCTCAGTCATTTCCGGAACCAGAGAGAAGGGTCAACGGGGGAAGAAGAAAGAAGAAATCATGAAATGCGAGAAAATTTTACCGAATCCTTTAATTTTTCCCTTGGAGAGTTTTTGGTATCACAGTTGATATATAGCCCTCCATACATTCTTTAGTTTTCATCTACATCAATTTGCAGGTTCATTTTCTTTGTTCTTTCTTTAGATAGGTTACCTTAGCACTTTATTTTATATTATTTGGTAATTGTTGAGCATTGTAGATATGCTGTAAATATATTATGGGTCTTCTGTAATCGGCTTTGCAATTTATGTTAATTTTTTCTGTGATATTTTATATTAATTCTCCCTGTATCAGTATGTAAATTAGAAGTTTATTATCAGTACACAGAAATATATTTTGGTCGAGCTTTTTCAATTTAAATCTTTTACCTTAAAATTTTGACGTTAATTTAAATTATTCGTTTGGTGCAATTTAATGATGGATTAATGATATCAATTTATCCATCATTGGAGTGGATTATAAATAGATTAGCTTAAAATTTATTTTTAAAAAAATAATAATAAATTGATATAGTCCAAGCTATTGCTTTAATTATTGCTGTATAAATTATCTTTTAACATGGATCTCTCTCTCTTAGGACTAGGAGGCTTTGGAATTTCGAGCAAGCATTTATGAAGCTGTATAACACAGTACTGGTATAGTGGTATACATCCATTAGATAATGAAGACATAATCTATATGTATCTATATACAAATTTAATATATAAAAAAGGACGGGAGTTTGAAAAAATTGAGTTGGGCCTTGAATTGGACACAATCGGGTACCAGGCCCAAGGATCAGATCAAAGGGTGCTCATTCGGGCCAAGTGGTACTCATTCTCCTCTTTCATCCCACATTGCTAATCTAGAGTAACAAAACAAGGTATTTATAAGGCGATGCATGCAACTCGGGTCACGACCTTACTTGAACAGGATCTGTTCTATAGGCTCGTACCTCTGTATCCTTGAGTTCTAAGGAGACAGGATATCAAGTCTGGTTGATGAATCAGGACCGTGTGATCAGAGCGTGATTATCGGCACTTGGATCAGAATATGATGATCGTTTGGGCTGTAGAGGATCGTACTCAGTCACATGTTGGCTGAGGTGGTCACACGGTTGTCTGACAGACTCCCAAATATTTTTGCAAACATTATTTATTTATTTTATTTTTTTATAAACAAACATCAATGATCAATCAGTGGTTTTGCCAAGGATATGAAAAACTAATGAACAAAGCTGGTAAAAGACAAAGACTGAAGAGGAGGAGAGAAGGGAAAGGGGGAAAGGTTTCAAAGTAATAAAAATCCCACATCGACAGAGTTAGCAGTGAGCTACAAAATTAAATTATGGCAAAGCTGCCTCTTAATAACGGGGAGACTTAATTGATAATATATTTATTTATTTACTATTTTTTTTTATCCTTTATTTATAAATAAAATGCGATAAATTAAAAGTTTTTTTTTTTTTGTCTCTCCATTTCTCCTCTCAAGGTTTCAGCTCCATTATAATTTATAATTTTTTTCTAATATATTTTTTCATTTCAAAATTTTTATATTTATTTAGAAAAAATATTATTTTCTTTTTTTATAGGGTTGAAATATAAGTGTAGGCGGCTGTTTATGAACTCAAAGTTAGAAAAAAAAAATCATAAAAAGACTTGTATTTAAATAATCTGAAAGCCTAAAATTAGGCAAATTGATAATTTCTTCTTTTTTAATTAAAAGATAATTATTATGAAAATTAATCGAAATTACCTTATAAAAATTTATATTTAATTTTTTTTTTTATGTTTTTAATATATCATATGAGTCTCATAATTATTGATATTAGAATTCTTTTTTATTGTTTATAATTTTGATAAAGGAAAACAACAAACTCTGAACTTTTATCAAATAAGAAATTATAGAGATTACGTGGTCCCTCGTGTCTTATCTCAGTTGGGCCACTTCTCGGACAGTGCAAATCACTTAACACAGTGTGAAGTAATTTAGGTATTGTTGGTAAATAATTTGGTTGTAGATAGAAATTATGTAGGGTTCAAATTAATTGGATCTGTCCTCACATTCTTTCTATGGCTTAACTCGTAGATTTATCGTGGTCGAGGATATTTAAAACCTCTGGAAATCTCTTGTCATACTTGTACATACTACTCCAAAGTTCGTGGGCCTTAATGAATAGTTTCTTGAATTCCTGCCTAAAAGGTAATTCCTTAACCTCATTCCATGAACCTCTGCTCAGTACTCTACACTTATCGCCATACTACCACTATCTCTATACATCAGAGAAACTTTATTTCTAAACCTCCAACTATATTCAACATCCTTTCTCTCAATCTATTTACATGAGTTATCATCTTCAAAATTGTACTATATTCGTGGTCTGTCATCTCATTTATCTTAGTTTCATTCTGATTTGAAACCCTAATACCTCTTGCCATGACAACAATAATTTCTAGTTATCTTTAGGAACTTTAGTTAGCCTTTACGTTTAAGGTATCCCCATTGTACTTTATACTATAGCCACTAACCTTCACTTTCTGTAGGACACAGAAATCGGTGACGCTGTTCCAGGCTCGCGGCCCGGTCGGGAGTACGGAGTAGCCCGCGAGGGACTAAACCGGAGAATAAAATGGAGTCGCCACCCAGTGTGAACTGGGAAATGATTTAAGGCCGCACTCACCCTCGCAATGGAAGACCTCAAACCGTGGGTTTGGAATGATCCCTTACTTATTTCATTTGTAATGAACGGATTTGTACAATAATATAACCAAGTCTACGCAACATACATTCTCAAGAGTAATCTAAATTCCTAGAAGGCCTAAATCTAAGTTTGCATGCTTTAAAAGCAAATTCTCATAGCGGCAACATACAATATCACACAATAAACATGTTGAATTATCAAACACAAAGAATAAATAACATCATAAACATAAACGTAAATTGAACTCCTATTGCGAAGGTAAATAACTAAGTCATACATAAAGAAATAACGTACTAGACTAAAAAAACAAATAACCTTCTAACGGCCTAATCATGCTTGAATACAAGGTTGGATGAAATGAAATATGTGAATCTCTCAAGTGGTACGTGACATTGTATCCCGAGTGCAAACCGCAATACCGTCCATTCGGATTCGGCTACGGAATTTATGTCTGGATCCATCCGATATACCGCAAGAGAGAACACATATTTCGTTCACCCGGAATCACATCATGCACCAATCCACAATACTCATGCGAAATAAAGTAATAAAATAACTAAAAATAAAAGATAATAAATAAAAGGGGTGCCCTCAGGCATACCTTTTTTTTCGTCTCTCGAAAGTGCAGTATTCGGTTGTCGGAAGGGTCGATGCTCCGCAACTCCTCCGGTTTACTGGTTCAACATTTTCCTTCACTGTTTCGCTGTTTGGGCTGCTGTTTTTACTCTGTTTCGCTGCGGTTTCAGGTTGCGGTATTGGCTTACTATTTTACGGTGATACGGGGCGGTTTTGGTTTGCGGTTTGCGGGGCAGTTTAAGGATGAATTCTGGACTGTTTCGGGGGCAGAATATGCGGTAAAACTGGGCAATTTTTGCGGGTTTTACTGGGCAGAATTTACGGTAAAAACTGGGCAGTTTTGCGGGTGCAGTTTGCGGGTTTCGATGGGCTGTTTAGGCAGTTTTCACGTTAATTTGCTGGGTTGTTTTTGGCAGTGTCTCACGGTAATTAGATGCAGTTTTTTGGGCTTGAAAAGCTTGGTCACGTGGGCTATTTGAGTGTGGCTGCTGTGTGTGTGTTACGTGGAGGGAGGGACGTGTCAATGGCCTGTGCGTGTGTGCATCCTTAGCGTGAGTGGGTTGTTTGTGAAGGGTAGTCAATTTGGTCGATGTGGGATGGGTACTTTTGGTAAATGAGTGGGTATTGATTTGGCGAGATAATGTGCTAGTGGGGTCGTGGGGTGTGTCTGCATGAAGGCTATAATTGAGGGAGTAATGGCGTGAGGCAAGGCTGTTGAAGGTATATGTGGCGTGAAGTTGCTGGTCAAGTGAGTGTTTATGCGTGAGTCAATTGAGTGGAATGCGTGAGTGAGGGTTGCTTCCTGGTCGATGTGGGATTCTGGGAGAAATGGGATGTTTGGCGTGAAGTTGCTGGTTCACTGGCAGTGTTTTGGACGTGAATGGGGGTGTCTTCTAAAGGGGAATTGGCGTGAATGGAGAAGAAAAGAGAGTGCTTCTGTTGTCTATGTGCTAGGGGTTTCAATGGAGCTAAGGGTTTCTTTTTATAGGCAAAGGATGAGGCATTTATTGGGTAGGCTATCATTGATGAAGGTCATTAATGGGAGGCTTAATTTCTTTGAAGTTTGGTGAATGTTAATGTTGAAAGTGAGGTGTGAGATGTTTGTCAATGGGCGTGGGGTTTGCTTTGTTAAATGGCGTGGGGTTGTGCGGGTGGAGGCTTGATGTGTTGTGTTTTGACTTGGGGGGGGGAGGCCATTATTAGGAGGTGGCTTTGGAGGAGACTATTAAATGGCTTGAATAAGTGGGGTGGAGGAGGTTAATGGCGTGGACTTTGGTCTCTTGGGCTTGGTGTGTGATTTGGTTTGGTTTAATGGGCTTATGGGTGTGGGCTTGGTGTTTTAGTGGGCTTAGTGTGGGTTGCGGGGGTTTTGGGCCAAGGATAATTTTGAAACGGAGGTCCAACGAGCAAACCCGAAGCTAAACAGACGAATTAAGTCCAACAAGAAGTCAATTCTTGACTTTTTCCCTTCCGACGTCCCTTTCCCGCGACTTCCGCGACTTAAAAGGTAGTACCTCCGCACGAGGCTCATCATCTGGACTTATAGGCAAAAATGCAGTGCCTACACTTTCCCTTAACTTGTATATACTTCAGGTTCTTTAACTATTCTTCATAATGTAACTACTTAAATGACTTTATAAGATAAATCCTACTGAATATCTTATTGGCTCCAATCTTAGCTAGCTATTTGATCCTTCTATTTTCTCTTTACTAAGTCCTCGTTACTTATGAGCTTCTTCCTTTGAGTTCTCAAATATATAACTATTTATGGGTTTAGGATTTCCTAACTCATAACTAATCTTTTCATGTACTCTCACGGTCAATTGTGGCTCCCATACTTAGGATGTTACCTTGAGGTAGTTTTCTCTGGCAATCCTCTCGGTTGGCTAAGGAGTTTGGGACAAAATATTTACTAAGCCTAACGAAATTACCTTTATGGTAATTTCGATTAATTTTCATAATAATTATCTTTTAATTATCTTTTTATGCTTTTTTTTTTTTCTAACTTTGAGTTCATAAACAGCCGCCTACACTTATATTTCAACCCTATAAAAAAAATAATATTTTTTTTCTAAATAAATATAAAAATATTGAAATGAAAAAATATATTAGAAAAAAATTATAAATTATAATGGAGCTGAAGAGAGGAGAAATGGAGAGACAAAAAAAAAAAAACTTTAATTTATCGCATTTTTATTTATAAATAAAGGATAAAAAAAAATAGCAAAATAAATAAATATATTATCAATTTAAGTATTATGAAACGCTTTCTCCCCGTTTTTAAGAGGCAAGCTTTGCCATAATTTAATTTTGTAGCTTACTGCTAACTCTGTCGATGTGGGATTTTTTTTACTTTGAAACCTTTCCCCCTTTCCCTTCTCTCCTCTTCAGTCTTTGTTCTTTTACCAGCTTTGTTCATTAGTTTTTCATATCCTTGGCAAACCACTGATTGATCATTGATGTTTGTTTATAAAAAAAAAAATAAATAAATAATGTTTGCAAAAATATTGGGAGTCTGTCAGACAACCGTGTGACCACCTCAGCCAACATGTGACTGAGTACGATCCTCTACAGCCCGAACGATCATTCTGATCCAAGGGCCGATAATCACGCTCTGATCACACGGTCCTGATTCATCAACCAGACTTGATATCCTGTCTCCTTAGAACTCAAGGATACAGAGGTACGAGCCTATAGAACAGATCCTGTTCAAGTAAGGTCGTGACCAGAGTAGCATGCATCGCCTTATAAATACCTTGTTTTGTTACTCTAGATTAGCAATGTGGGATGAAAGAGGAGAATGAGTACCACTTGGCCCGAATGCGCACCCTTTGATCTGATCCTTGGGCCTGGTACCCGGTTGTGTCCAATTCAAGGCCCAACTCAATTTTTTTATATAGATACATATAGATTATGTCTTCATTATCTAATGGATGTATACCACTTTACCAGTACTGTGTTATAAAGCTTCATAAATGCTTGCTCGAAATTCCAAAGCCTCCTAGTCCTAAGAGAGAGAGATCCATGTTAAAAGATAATTTATACAGCAATAATTAAAGCAATAGCTTGGACTATATCAATTTATTATTATTTTTTAAAAATAAATTTTAAGCTATAATCCACTCCAATGATGGATAAATTGATATCATTAATCCATCATTAAATTGCACCAAACGAATAATTTAAATTAACGTCAAAATTTTAAGGTAAAAGATTTAAATTGAAAAAGCTCGACCAAAAGATATTTCTGTGTACTGATAATAAACTTCTAATTTACATACGGGGAGAATTAATATAAAATATCACAGAAAAAATTAACATAAATTGCAAAGCCGATTACAGAAGACCCATAATATATTTACACCATATCTACAATGCTCAACAATTACCAAATAATATAAAAATAAAGTGCTAAGGTAACCTATCTAAAGAAAGAACAAAGAAAATGAACCTGCAAATTGATGTAGATGAAAACTAAAGAATGTATGGAGGGCTATATATCAACTGTGATACCAAAAACTCCCAAGGGAAAAATTAAAGGATTCGGTAAAATTTTCTCGCATTTCATGATTTCTTCTTCCCCGTTGACCCTTCTCTCTGGTTCCGGAAATGACTGAGAAGTTGTTGCGCCTGCATCATCATATATTATTGCCAAAGAACGCATCATTTACTTTCCCCAGCACCTCCAACCAAATAACAAGTGAAAAAAATATATTTTGATGATTTCCAGAAGGATTAAAAGTATCTAATTAATAGTGTGTCATGGCCGTTTTCCGAGTTTCAAAAGTGAAGAACCCACAACGAACATCACATCAAGCCATGACGAGAAAAAGAAACATTATTCAATGGCAATGTTTCTCTCTTTCTGGTAAATAATACCAATATCACCTGGGATACTGCTATAATGTTACAGAGTTCCATTAGATATGGCTACGAGTAGAAACCATATTAGTGTTTCTTAAAACGACAGTGAAAGTGCTAAAAGTACCACAAAGAAGGGAAAAAGGACAGAGCTCCATACCTTTTCCTTTGCTCTTGGAGTGCCTGATTGAGATAAGCCAACAAGAGGAGGAACCGCTCCTTCTTGCAAAACCAGGGTACAAAACTTGGGACTATGAAGGCACAGCTGCAACAGTATGGAAGCTGCATTTTCCTTTCCTCTCTGAGATCCTGATTCAACTACCTCAACAAGAGATGGGATGCCACCTTCCCGCGCAATTGCCAAGCGCCCTTCTCCAACTGTCGATAAGTTTGCAAGAAGAGCAACAGCCTTGTCAACCATCCCAGTGCTTGGATCCATCAAGTCAACGAGATGCTTCACAGCCCCTGCTTGAACTATACGAGCCTTGTTTTCATGAAAGATTGAAAGGTTAAACAAAGCAGTGGCAGCATCTTTTCTACCTCGTAAAGTCCCAGAGCCTAGAAGATCTACCAAGGCTTTGACTGCACCAGAACGGCCAATCTTTGCCTTGTACTCTTCTAGAACCGAGAGGCTGAACAGAGCTGCAGCCGAATTTTCTTTGGATCCATCATTGCCTGATTTTAAAACATGAATAAGTGGTTCTATTGCCCCTGCTTCCGCAATCATGGCCTTGTTCTTATCATTAATTGATAAATTCAGAAGGGCTGTGACAGCATGCTCTTGGGTTAGCTGTGATTCCGAGTATAAAAGTGTAACCAGCGGTGGAATAGCACCACAATTGCCTATAATTATGCGATTCTCCATGTTGTGCTTAGCAAGAAGCCTCAAATCTGCTGCAGCTGAGGTTTGCATTTCGTTTGATTGGCTGTTGAGGTCTTCAATCAATTTCTTGACATCAGAAGTTGTGGTCACTTCATCTGATCCTGATTCAGAACGTGGAAGAGAGTGCATTCTGCTATAGTTATTGTGTCCACTCCCAACAACTTCTACTTTAGGTTTGGAGCCGTGGAAGTTTTTTCCTGATAACCATGGAGAAAATCCTAGTTCCTTACATGAAGGAGAAGCAGCAGAAAACTCGGATATGATTTCTCCTGACAGCTCACTCAACTTTTCATTCTTACTGGTTCTCCTCGACAGCTCATTTGATGTTGGAGGCATATATTCGATACTCGATATAGCACTTGAAGCTGATTCGCTCCTGCTATGTATATATGACTGTTCGGGGGATGGGTGGTTAGACATTTCAGTATCCCTACTTCGACATCCATTGGATTCTTCCCCCCTTAATCTGGAAGAGACGTCAATCTTCAGCTTCTCAAAACCATTTCCAACATCAAGAGATGATCTTGACGTGGGATTACAACCACGTAGTGAACGGAAACTATCTGTGCGGACTAAGTCTTGAGCAGACACATGATCTAATGGGGATAGGACTGAAGCAATATTTCTATGTTCAGAGTAACTGTAAAGTCTTAGATTGTTTTCGTCACACCAATTTTCTATCATAGCTTTGACTGTGTAATTGGGAATGAGATTTGCGTGTGTCAATGTTTGTCGGGTCTTGGGGCAAATGGTCAGCCCCTGATCAAGCCATTTTTGGATGAAAGTCCTCTCATAAGTTTGACCAGAAGCCACAATCACAGGATCTATCATGAGTTCCAAAGATAAAGGGCAGCGGAAGTAGGGTGGGATTGGGATACCACTTGTTGCCTCAAAACGCTCAACTCTCAGCATGCGATCACGAATATGGGAGATTAGATCCACTATGCGATTAATTTGATCAGAATCCCCTTCATTTTGATTTCTTTGAGCATTTATCCTCTCCATTTCCACAGCCAAACTTTCTTTCAATAGTTCCTGGTTTGATGTCAAACTAAGTGATTCAATAATTTTTATAAGATGATCAGTGCAAAGAATGGCATCATCTTCTAGACCTCTCAGAGCCTTTGTTATATGCTCAGTTATTCTTTCCTGCTTCAAGCAGTTGATTTCCTGCATACAGTGCTGAAACAGATATACTAGACATTAGTTTTGCTAATTGAGAGGAAAAAAGCGGCAAAATTGGAAAAAAAGAAATAAAAGGCAGTAATCATTCCGGAGAAAACTTTCATCACAAAAAAAGAGGTGTCCAAGAAAACATAATTTAACAGTCTACACACCTGAACAGAAGACATACTTGAACTGGATGGAGATGATTGTAACAATCTATAGAATATGTGACAGATTTCGAGTGAAGAGCTCTGGATTTTCATCAACAGGGGCTCACTGTGCAAAACCTGGACAAGAGGAAAAAATAAAAACATGATGATAAATGAAGCAACGATCCATTTTCATAAGCTCCATGATACACATGCTATGATGGGGAAATGTCAACGAAAAGGAAGTTTGGGAGCAACAATAGGCAGGACTTATGGCAGTTATCAGACTCTAAAAATCTTCTTCTAATAATGATCTTTTAAGACTCATCAGGAGCATCGCAAAATTTCAAACAATCTGTGATGATAGTTCCACAAACACAAAATAGGAAGAAACTTTTCTTTCCCTGAGAGATGCGGGTAAGGGGAAGAAATCTTCACCAACTACAAACAACAAATAGAACATTCTATCCCTAAAGCTGGTTAAAGAAACTTCATGAACTGTATGAAGTAAGAAACAATAAATAAAGATAAATAAACCAACTAAAGACAACCTCTTATATTTCTCTTTCAAACATTATTATTGATCAAGTAAAAAAAAAAAATAATTAAATAGTTTTTCCTTTTGGAATAATTGCAGATCTGGCAAAGGAGAAAGATCTAATAAAGATAACATACACTGAAAATCTTGCTCATCTTTGGACTCCAGTTCTCCATGAACTCCCTTGCCCCATTAACAACCATATCCAGTTCTTCACACTCTTTGTTAAGAACTTCATCTGAAGGTATTTTGTAATCAACCACTTCGTCCAGCAATGGTTTCAACAGTTTTAATGCGCCAGCCATAGTCTTGTAATCCTTTTGAATAGGTTCAAGTTTTATTGTCTGGCAAGAAACAAGATGAATGAATCGGGAAATACTGTTGATAAGACATCTTTCAGATGTTGTGTCCATCTGACCTGCATTTGATCAAAAATCTAAAAAATAATTACATTGAACAAAACTTCAAATGCAAAACATTTCCACAAGTCTTTGCAAAAACAGTTAATATCAAAAGTTCTCTTTACAAAGACTTCCTTAGATCATAACAATGGCAGGGTTTTGCGGTTTTAGAGGAAAAAATCTTGTTACAACAACTAAATTCACTCAACAGTTTTTTAAACCAGTAAACACATGACAAGTTGTGTCTTTTCTTCCTTTGAAAAATCAACAATTGGTTCATCAAAAATAGAAACAACCAACGAGCATGTTATTGCTGAAATTCATGACTGATCGCATTGAAAAAGATATGCTGAAGCCTGAAGCAGGATACTTCGATAAAAAAACAAGAGAATTCCATGGCCAGACTTGTGAACAAGACAAATAGACTTAGAGCTATCATCCCAAAAAGACAGCCGTTATGAGTAAATGAAAGTAGCCTTTTGCTATCCCTCTTGAAAACAATAAATAAATAAGCTGCTCCATGGAGTTTTCCCATATTGACTTTCTCCCATTATTTTGTGGAAACCCATTTGACTAGATTATCAAAGAAGGCAAAAAACTCTCTTGGTTTTTATTTTTGACTCTTGCATGTCTATCACTCAAGACTCGGACACAAACATCTTACAAGGATTTGCAAAATGTTCATAGCTCCTCATATACAAAACCTTCATATGGAAACTAAAATCAAATCTCTAAATCTCAGATTTCACACTACTTTAGAATAGAGAATAAAAAAGCCTTCACTAACCAGAGTGTAGCTCCACCATTTGCACAGCTAATAGAGGTTTGAGAGTTTTGGTTGAAAATTCATTTTCAGGAAGCCAAATCCTTGTGAGATCCAAAACTCCATTACCTCAGTTTTCTCGGGAACCAAACAGAAAGTTTGCTTATTTACTCAACCAAAACAATTTCCATCCAATCTATTAACCAAAAACTCCATAAAAATCAACCCATTAAGACTAAATTTACAAATGATCAAAATATAATATGATCCCAAAACAACAAACCACAAGAACTCTAAAGTTAACAAATCCAAACATATAAACCCAAACTTTAAATGATATAATCAGCAACCCATCAAAGTGTGAGTGAAAACATTCACAAAAAAAGCATATTTAAAATTTAATTAGAAAGAAAGATCAAAACTTTACAAACAAATTTAAAACATTTATTTCATCAAAACATACCTTACCTGTGATGAAATGGCTTAAGCTGTTGCCCTAAACAAATAACATTGGTTATGAATGTTGATTAAAAATTTAATCTTTAACAATCATTAGTACTGTCAAAGGCTCTGCTTTGCTTTGTCTTACAAAGTTGCATGAGAGAGAGAGAGAGAGAGAGCATTTGATGTTGTTGGCAAGAATTGGGAATAAAATTGGAAATTAAAAATTAAAAAAAAAAAAAAAGAATTGGTAAATTGGGTGGGACCCATATTAGTTACAGATTTGTTGGGTAATGTGGGCAAAAAATAATTTAGGATCATAATGAAATTTGGAGGATGGTGATGACTCATGAGTTGGGAAATTAATTATGGTTTTGTTAAATCATAATTACAAACACATGTTATATTTGAATTAATGGAAGAGAGTGATTTATAATGGAATGTAATTCAATGAAACTAAACGGAATGAAATGAAATGAAGTATAATGTATTGTAATCTTATTTGGAAAAAAATAAGAAATTTATAATGTAATGTTCCAAAATATTATTTGGTAAATAAATAATAATGAAATGAAATGTAACTAAATGAGTTTTAAAGACTATTGTGCATTTTAGATTCTAAAAACAAATATATATATATATATATATATATATATATATATATTAATGTTATTTTTTAAAATGATAAATTTATCTTTACATGTAATATTATTTTTTTAAAATTATATTTCATCTCCAACCCCCGATTTGGGCGGCTCATTTTTTATGACTTAATATCTCTTTTTATTACATTCTCTTCCATCATTTTTCACTTCATTCCATCTCATCCAAATAATAAATTTTAAATATTTTAAATTACAACTATATTTCATGAATCCAAAAGAGTGAAAGGCAAGTAAAAGAATAATTTTTGTTGTTGTATGATGTATATGTTATGAACCCCAAGGGGTTGCCTCAGTGGTAAAGACTTTGGGCTTGAGTGGTTTGTTCCCTCTCAGGTTCAAGGTTCGAATCTCACTAGATGCATTTCCTTGGGGCCATGCCCCCTGGTATAAAAAACCAACGACTTACCCTGATCTGTGTTGGGAAACTCTGAGGGCATGGGACACAGGTCCCGGGGATTAATCGAGGTGCGCGTAAGCTGGTCCGGACACCCCGGTTATCCAACAAAAAATGATGTATATGTTATGTCCTATGATGGTCGTATTTAATTATTTTTTTTTTTTTAAATTGGTGTATGTATTAAGAATTTCAAGATGATTAATTCACCCTCCAATCTAATTATTGCGTTTATGAGAAAAGAATAGGATTAGGAAATTCACAGAAACACTCAAAATCAGGATCAATCAATAAATAGTATTTTGAAATTTGAACAATAATTTCGCCTCTAAATATTATGGCAAGCTAACCAGTAACCAGGTACATATTTGGGAAAATAATCATCCAAAACATTTTTCTTTTTTCTTTTTTCCTTTTTCCTTTTTCTTTTTTCTTACAAAGTTAATAAAAAAATATATACTTAAATTCAGCTAGTTTTATAAATTATGCCACTTGTGAAAATTTCTTTAAAGAACACAACAAAAAATAGGAAAAGGTGTATATTCCTCAAACTGAATCTTGATATATACAATTTGTCATTTCTTCTTACTTTGCTAAATGATACTTTGTGTGAACTTTGCCATTTGTGTACCAGGATCCAGAAATAAAATATTATAGAGTGAGTCATAGCTGTTGATTTTTTTTTCTTTTCAAAAGAATCTTTCAAGACTCAAAAATATATATTAATTGATAGTGGAGGCCTTGCACTCATACATCTATATCATGAATTGGTTCAATTTATTTCACACATAAAAACACTTGAAAAATAAAATTGGTGATAAGACAATCAGGATGACTGAAAGAAACTGTTAATGACTAAAAACAAATTTGCTGGTCTAGTTTTCAGAGGCTTGGACACATGTAACAATGGCTCATTTAACCAATAATAACAAATATTATATACAGCTTTGAACAAGGTTCCTGGCAAAATTTTAGTATGTATTTTACAAAGTACCTAATTGTAGATACTAAATTTCGCATTCGGCCTATAATTGAGAATTTGTAAGATGGGGACATCAGCGATCCTGTAAAATAAATGCAAAGTGAATATTGAGTAACTACTCACTGGTGTTGTGGATTACGTAGGCACTCTGACGCTTAAGTTGGTAATGATGATGAGCGGAAAGAAAAAGAAGGGCAAATGGTTACCTTAATCTTCGTAAATTTTCGTGAGGGCGGTGGACTGGTGTTTAGGGAGTTGTGTATGCTTTGAAAACTCGAGTGTGAGAGCTAAAGCTTGAGTCATTGAATCTTGAATGAATCAATCCTTTGGATCCCCTCTCCTTTTATAGGTTGTGAAGTAGCCTTTTAGTCGGTTTAGGATTCCTTAGAAGTATTGTATTTCAATCATATTTGGGAAAATGTAGTAGAGTAGGGACTGAATTAGGAGTGCCTAGATTTATGGGATTAAGTGTAATCCTTATTGTACTTGGATTATACTAACGTGTTTGTAGGTGGTTTGCCTCGATCCAAATACTTAGTTTCCTTATTAAGAAATGATTAGTCATGTATAGACTAGCGGGCAATGTCTACTGGGATATTACATGATATGGGGTAATGTCGGTTGGGTCATTGCTCAAGTAATGTCGGCTTAGACATTAAGTAACATGATTATGGTCTGCTGGAGACCTTCTGAGTCGCGTGGGATCTTGGAAGCCTTTAGGTCGTATGGGCCTCTTCCTCTTGGGGTATGAGCTTATGGGCCCTGTGTGTAGGCTCAGGGCTGTTGCGTTGGTGCATAATTAACCCAATATACTTGATGTCATCTGGAATCAATGTTGACTGGAATGCCAATGTCGAGTAGGGCTCTGACTGTTGGATCTCGTGCTGGTTGGGCCTTATTGGCAGCCCATGATGCCGCTAGGGCCAGATGAAAGCCATAAGACGCGATCTTATGCGAGTTTATCACGTGGGCCCAAGTGTCGTCTGAGACACAGTGACATTTGGGTCCTTAGCCCAAATTTGGCACGTACAGTTTGTCTCATACTCTCTAAGTCAATGAGTTATTGGCTTGGAGAGTAATCAACGAGTATGTCATATAGAGTCTTCATGTCGTTTGGAACACTGATGTGGCTTAGACCAAACGAAGGTTATGCTACGTTGACTGGATCAGTCGAAGGTCCATGAGTCTTCAAGGTTAACTGGACCAGATGAAGGTCCATTAGATTCTCTGACCCGACGAAGGTCATATGGAGCATTCAATGTCGTCTAGACCGAAAGAAGGTTCAGGATTTAACCTGTCCCGATGAAGGTCATGGGTAATGTCTCGTCGTATGGACCAGAAGAAGGTCCATGATAATCTCCAATCGAATTGACATGAAGAAGGTCAATGTGAGTCTTTAACGTCATCTGACCAGATGAAGGTCTAGGTCTTCAACCTGATCCGGCGAAGGTCAGTGGGAATATTTCTGTTGACTGAACCAGATGAAGGTCCAAGGTAATCTTCAGTTGACTAGACTTGAAGAAGGTCTAGGGGAGTCTTCGATGTTGTCTGGGCCACATGAAGGTCCAGGTCTTCAATCTGATCTGACAAGGGTCATGGGGAATTCTTCCGTCGACTGGACCAGATGAAGGTCCAGGGTAATCTCCAGTCGACAAGACCTGAAGAAGGTTCAGGGGAGTCTTCGATGTTGTCTGGACTAGATAAAGGTCCAGGTCTTTAATCTGACCCAATAAGTGTCATGGGAATGTTCCCGTCGACTGGATCAGATGAAGGTCTAGGATAATTTCCAGTTGACTTAGACCTAAAGAAGGTCCAGATGAGTCTTCAACGTCATCTGGATGAAGGTCCAGATCTTCAACCCGACTTGACGAGGGTTATATGGAATGTTTCCGTCAAGTAGACCAGATGAAGGTCAATGATAATCTCTAATCGACTAGAACTGAAGAAGGTCCAATGGAGTCTTCAATGTAGTTTGGACCAGATGAAGGTCCAGGTCTTCAACTTCAACCTATCATATAACCAACGTTGACTGGACTCATAGTGCCATAAAGGGATGATGTTGATTCAGTCTGTGTCGTCGACTGAGTTTGCCATGTCGACTAGAATTACCAGGTCGTCTGGTATTACTTTTGTGTCAGAAACCACAAACATGATTAGTTGTATTGATAATAAACACTTTTACTTGTCGACTGAAGATCGAGTAGGCCAAACCGGTTGGTAGTCTTTGGATGTCTACTAGAGCAAGAACCATGCAATATCGTCTGGATCAAACGGATAACTCTACTTGTCATCTGGATCAGATGGAGGTCATTTGATGTCATCTGGAGGGATGATAGTTAATATATGTTGTCTAGAGTATATGACAGTCTTTTCAGATCTTCTAGACCAAATGAAGGTCATTCGATGTCATTGAATGCCCTTCCCAGTCGACTAGGAAAAGTTTCATTCATTTTATGCCATTTGGAGAAGATATCATTGATGGAGGGTGCCTCTCTGTCGACTAGGTCTATTGGAATTCAATGAGTGTATTTCTATGTTGACTGGTGCGATAGACTATTTCGCGTATTGTCTGAGCCAAATGGGCACCTTTCCCATATCGTTTGGAGGGGGTGGGTGTCTCTGACCTTGGTTCTGGGTGTTGAAGATTACTTTTCCCACGTGACTGTGGTTACATCTTCGGAGGATGGATTGTCCCCAAGCGACGGTGATGTTTGCCATCACCTATGCATTGAGCTCAGTTGGGTTCTACAGATTTAAGAAATGGGCTCTCATGGGCTTTGGGCCTCTATTTAATGGTTTGTTACTATAGCCCTAGCATATGTTTTGAGGCAGCTTTAGGCGGGAAAATGAAGCGACATTGAGAGATAGGCATAAGTGGGGTTTAGAGGCTCATTTGCTCGCATTCTCAAAAACCTTCTCATTTCGCAAGTTGGAAGAGATTTCAACCCCTTTCAATAAGGTTAAATCTTGTTCTTCAGTTTCTTCAATTTTTTCATAGAGTATATGCAAATTGTTCTTGAATACTTAGGTAATTTGATCAATAAGGTTTTGGTAAGATAAAAAAATTATGTTTGATGATTATGGTTGTTTAATCCTTAGGACATAGAGATTTTGAGGTATTAGCTTTTTGTAGGCTTGGACATAGTATAGTCGATTGAACCAATGTTGAGTGAGAGTCCAATGGGTTCTAGTGATACCCCTATAGAGATGTATGTTGGATCCCCTTATAGGTTTAGTTCATCATCCTTATTGTCTAGGAGTGAGGGTGATCATGATATGTTGAGTGGCTCCTTTATGGAGGTCAGGACGTTGATGGTAGTCGAGCCATCCTTAGGAATTCCCAAAAGGACGTAACCTACTGCAAGGGAGTCGAATGAGACTGCAAGTATAAGTGAGCCGACCAATATCCTAACCATGAACCCTGCTAGTAGAGTGACTGAATAGTTGGTGAGAGAGATGAAGTTGAGGTATAGGTTCCCTCCGTCGATTGAGGTAAGGCTTGCTATGTCGAATGGGAGGATTAATTACAAGTTCCATGGATGGATAAGGTTTTATGAGCGCCTCTGTAGGACACAGAAATTGGGCGACGCTGTTCCGGGCTCGCGGCCCGGTTGGGAGTACGGAGTAGCCCGCGAGGGACTAAACCGGAGAATAAAATGGAGTCGCCACCCGGTATGAACCGGGAAAAATGATTTAAGGCCGCACTCACCCCTCTCAAGGGAAGACCTCAAACCGTTGGGTTCGGAATGGTCCCTTACTTATGCCACTTGTAATGAACGGATTTGTGCAATAATTTAACCAAGTCTACACAACATACATGTATGAGATTAACCTAGATCTAATTCACATTCATAAAGGTAAACATACAATATCACGCAACGAACATGTTACATTATCAAACATGAAACTAAATAACAACCTAAACAAACATAGATAAAAACTCCTATTGCGAAGTAAATAACTATAACATACATAGGGAAATACATACTAACAACCTAATCATGCTTAAGGAATAAACAACATACTAGCAACCTAATCATGCTCAAATACAAGGTTTGGATGAAACGAAATACGTGTGTCTCTCAAGTGATACGTGACATTGTATCCCGAGTGCAAACCGCAATACCGTCCATTCGGATTCGGCTAAGGAATTTACGTCCGGGTTTCCATCCGATATACCACAAGAGAGAACACATATTCCGTTCACCCAGAAATCACATCATGCACCAATTCACAATAATCATGCGAAATAAAACAATAAAATAACTAAAAATAAAGGATAATAAATAAAAGGGTGCCCTCAGGTCTTACATTTTAAGTCGCTTCCGGGAGTGCGTTCCACGGTGCCGGAAGGGATATCGTTTTGCTGTTTTCACTGGTCCGCTGTTTTCTACTATTTTCACAGGTTCGTTGTTTCTACTGTTTTCACAGGTTCACTGTTTTCGTTGTTTCCGCTATTTTCACTCGTGTTTTTCGTTCGCTGTTTTCTCTGTTTTTCTCACAGTCTTAACTCGCCATTTTCTCCGATTTTCTCAATTGTTTTCAGGCTATTTTTGGGACGATTTTTGGGGCGATTTTTGGGACGATTTCCGGGGATGTTTTGGTCACCGTTTTGGGGCAGTTCGTTCACGGTTTGTGGGTTTACACGAGCAGTTTAGGTGTGCAGTAAGGTGGATTTTGAAGATGCAGTTTCGGTGGTCAGGGGGACAACTTATGGTGTGGTATGCGGCAGTGTTTGGAGGCTGTGAACTGCTGGTGCGTGTTCTGTGTGAGGAGAGGGACATGAAAGGGACTGCCGAATAAAGAAAAATAGGGGTTGTTAACGTGAGCTGAGTGATTTTTCTTCGTGAGGGCTTCTGTGTTGAGTGAGAAGATGTTTTGGTTCAGTTATTGCGTGAAGGAGCAGAGGGCGTGGATTGAAGGGCTGTCATGCATGGGAGTTAGGGTTACTGGTTCATGTGTTTTATGAGAGGGAGTGAGGACTGTGTGAGTGGCGCATGTGGGGGAGCTGGGAGCAGCGTGAGTGTATGAGCGTGAGGGGTGGTGTGTTTACGTTGAAGGGCTGCTGGCAGTGGGGGGCGTGGTTTACGTTGAAGGGCTGCTGGCAGTGAGGGTTTGTGACGTTTTGGAGCAGGTTTTGTGAGTGGAGTTGAAGGGCGTGTTGAGTGATGGCTTGAGGGTTCACGTTAAAGGAGCAGGTTCACGTTAAATGAGTAAGTTTTGGTGTCGTCAGTGGGCGTGAGTGTAATGGGCATGAAGTAGGGATGCTGCCGTGAGAGGTGTTGAGTGCTAAGGCTGATGGCGGGAGGGTGTAGGGTTTTGCCGAAAGTTTTATCTTGATGAATGAAGGCAGTTTGGGGTGGCTTCGTGTGGGGTGTTCAGGGTTGTGGAGGTTCAGTTGTTGATCGTGAAGGTCAGTGGCTTGGCTTCATGCAGCCCAGGGATGTGAGGTGCAGTTTTGTTTCATGGAGAAGGGTAGTGGAGGCGTGAATTTGGCGTGAATGATAGAGGCTTAGGGAGGGCTGTGAAGGTTGTTTGAGGGTAGCTTCCAAGGTGCGTGAACGTGTCCAAATGGTGCCTCCAAGATGCGTGAATTATGATGAATAGGGCAGTGAGCTGTTCGTCGTTGAAGGTGGGGGCTGTTACGGATTTATCAAGGCGGTGAGCTGTTGTTCAAAGTGAGGGCTGATAAGTTCAGTTTGGTTCGTTTTTATCATGGGAGAGATGGAGACTGCTTCACTGTTGCATTTAACACATGCATGTGGCTACATGGCTGAAGGTTGGGTTCGGCAGTGAAAGGTGAGGGGCTGAAGTTGGGGATGTGGCTGAGTGTGAAGGTCTTGGGTGTTATGTGAGCTAGGGTTTGAGGGGCTGTTTTCCGTGAAAATGGGAGGAAATCAAATGGATAGGGAGAGAGGCCGAGTGTATGATGTTGGTCAGATGGCTGTTGGAGTCATGCTAGGGGCGTAAAAGGTTGCTGCTGGCTGTGTTAGGTATGTGCGTGAATGGTGATGAAGATCAGGGCTGCGTGTTTGGTGATTGTTGGCTGCCTCCCCTCTGTGGGCTGTGAAGGTGAATTAACGTGAGTTAGGGTTGAATCAAGCTGAGATCAGGGTAGAGAGGGGGGGCCTGAGTGTATGATGTTCGGTCGTGAAGGATGAGTGCAGCTGTCTAGGTAAGTTTACGTATGGGTAGTTGGGAATAATGGTTGTATGGGTAGTTATGGGTATTGCATCAAGAGATCTCTGGCATTGTATGGGTGAGAAAAGCAAAAATGATATACACACCAATACTTTACTCACAAAAATCCAAACCCCCTCACTGTAGTTACAGTGAGTTACTGTAGCTCACTGTAGCTACAGTGAGGGGGTTGGGATTTTTTGTGAGTAGAAGTGTTGGTGTGTATATCATTACTCGTGTAGAAAATGTGTTATATGGTTGGTTATGGTGTTGTGTTTTTTTTTTTTTTATTATTTAGTGTGTGATGGGAGGTGATACACGTGGGAGTAGCATATGAGGAATGGGTGCATGGGTTTATTGATTTTTTGTATGTGGCTTTTTGGCTTGGGGAGATGCATGATTGTGTGGTGTGGCATGGCTCACGTGGGAGTGTATGGGGTGGTATGTGCTTTTGTAGTTTAGTGCTTGTTTGGTTTATGAAGGAATGGGTTTTTGAATCATACATGTGAAGGAATGGTTGTTCACGTGGAGTTGTGGGCTTTTGTGATTTGTGAGGCTAGTAGGTGGCGTTTGTGGTGAGGTTTTTTTGTGAACCGGGCCGAGGATAAATTTAAAATGAGACCGAACGAGCGAACCCGAAGCTTGAACAAGCGAACCAAATCCAATAAAAATGTCAATTATTGACCCTTCCCTTCCGACGACCGCTTTCCGCAACTTCCGCAACTAAAAAGTAGTGCCTCCATTCGAGGCTCATCATTGGGCTGATATGCAAAAATGCAATGCCTACAGCCTCTTCACTAATGGACTGAGAATCTCAGTGCCTAGGTTATTATGGGAAGTATTGAATCACTATGAGCTGACCATCTCACAGTTGATGCCTAATACTTGGAGGATATTATTTTCGATTGAATGTATTGTGTTTGAGTTGGGGATTGATTTTAGAGTGAGAAGTCTGATATATATTTATTATCTCAATAAACACATGGCCGAGAAGGGAAGTATCACTTGTATCTTCGCCAAAAGAATGAGCATCTAGTGTTGAGGCTTATAACAAATGATATGGGAAACTAGCGGAAGCCTTATTTTTTATGGGGGAAAACGTTTTCAGGTCGGCTAGAGCTGGCCGAATCCCTGAGCATTAGAGTCCGTCGAGTGAGTGATTTTCTTTATTTATTTTGTTGACCGGGGCTTATTTCCTTTTTTTCTTACAGGTTTGCTATGTAACCGTGCATTCGACACTACAAGCGGCGTCATCTCAAACACTAAGTGCATCATGTCCTTGAGGCTCACCCCCCATGTGGAAGGAAGTCTTTGACACAAAAAGTACTCTCTTGGCACCTAATAGGCTCTTTTTGTTTGTAGTAATGGTTATATGGTCGTGTCGACTACTCTACAAATGACTCATATTTTTAAAGCCGCTAAAGCATGAGGAAATTTTATGCGCAGCTGAAATTATGTCGGGTCATTTCAAGCTCCATTATTTTGAAGAGATGAAGGCCAATAGGAAGAGTAAAAAGGCCAATGGAAAGAAATTAAAGACAGAGCCTGTTTCTCAGGAGTTGCAGGTGTTGGGATATATGCCCTAGAGCTTCATGTAATGTAAATGGTTTTATATGTTATGAAATAAAATGATGCATTATTCATTTATCAAAGTGTTTTTTTAAATTTTACATAATGTAAATTATCTTGAATACCCTAGATTACACATGTACCTTCAGACTTAGTGTATGAGTGTCATACACAAGAGGATTTAAGTCTGAAATTAGTAATCTAAAATAGTCCATAGAGAGCAACCAAAGCGGGTACTTTGTTTGTGGTTTATCTATAGTTGCAGTCTATTCTATAATTGTATGGCGACCTTGATCTGGGATCGTCATGTGGAGATATGAGAATGAAGGCGCCTTGTATGATGTGATCATATAAGACTGGACCCAGATAGAAATGACTTTCTTATAATATCTGTTAAATAAATAAATTTATTTCGATCTACTAGATGGTCATATATGGATTGATCTTAATCATGAGTGTACTACGAACTTCTGCATGGCAGACTATGTCCTTTGATTTACAAAGGTAAGGTCGATGTAGCAGTCCCGACTAATAGCTATGTACTTTGGGGGCATGGTCTGGTGTGTAGCTGAGGACGTTTTACATAGACATGGAGCTCACTCCTTCTTGCGAGAAGTAGATGAGTATCTTCCTTAAGGGTTGTGTAGGCATTGTATTTTCGCATGTGAAACCCGATGATGAGTCTCAGTTGGAGGCACTACCTTTTTAGCTAAGGATATTGCGGGAAACGGAGGTCAGAATGGGAAATTCGAAGTAAGTACGTCATCAAGTTCATTTCACACGCTCATTGTCTTCGTTAGTGCTGCGTTCGTTACTTCGTTAGAACGTCAGGCAGATTGCGGACGTTCATGTAGCGTTCGAATTGGCGTTCGAACGGCGTCGGTGTTTCTGGTTTTGCTGCTAGCCTCGCACCCCAGCCCAAATAGCTCCCCAAAGCCCATAAAACACATCCCAATTTAATTAAATTAAACATTAAATAAAATATTTAAACCATTTACCAATTAAATAAAACATAAAATATAAGCATACCTAATAAAGATAAATCAAATATATTAACTTCCTAACTAAATAAATCACATACTAAATTAATAAGATGTCATGCCTAATTAAAATCAATCATAAACAATTTAAAGATATTGACTTCCTAATCTAGCCAAGATTGTCCCCCCTCAATCCTTGACTTTCCTTGCTCAACACCAAATCATATCTCTCTTTAATGCACCAAATCCCTTCCTTGTGAGACAAGGTGAAGCCCTAACCCTTCTCTATATAAACAACCCATAGCCTAAGCCATCCTCTCCTTCACACAAGATCATTCACATTAATAGGATAAGAAGTAAAAATAATTTCTCTCCTACACCTCTTTCAATAACCGAAGCACACATATCTCTTAAATCACGCCTAAGCCATCCCGCTCATAGTTCACGCCCATCACAAGAAATAAAGAAGAAAAGAATTTCCAACCCCTAGCTCATACATATAATATACACACAACTCACACAAATCACAAGAGAAAAGAAAATAACCCCAAGCCTTCACATTAAAAGCACCTTCACAAACCAATCAGCCCAAACACGCTCATAACAGCCGCTAAAGTACCCCCAAACAGCAGCCTATTTTCCACCCAAACAGTAGAAAAATCCTCTTAAAACATTCCCTAAAAACCTTAAAAACAGTAACATAAAAACTGCATTCATAATCCTTAAAATAATCACACAAGACTGCATTAAGAACCCACAAAAAACTTGGAACAGTCCGTTAAAACGTCAAACAGGTGACCTGAACAGTGAGCAGTGAAACAGAGGCCGAACAGTAGCAGAACGGAGTTCAAACCGCAAGCAAAACAGCAAAGCAGTAAGCTAGGACGCTAAACCAGTGAACCAGAGAAGTTGAGGAGCTGTACCCTTCCGACGTCTGTGAAACGCAAGCCTGAAAGTTGGCAAAAAGGTTAGACCTGAAGGTATCTTTCACACTCGCTTTTTTTTGTACTATTTATTAAATATTGCTTGTATGATTGTCATGTTGAAATGCATGTTGTGGCCCTTGAGTAGATAAATATGCATGAATTGTGAGATGTTGTATGTTGTGGCTGTGGAATAAAATGAGAGATGTGTCAACTCTCGCGGTATATCGGATGGAAACCCGGACATAAATTTCATAGCTGATTCCGAATGGACGGTAATATGATATGTACTCGGGACACAACTCCATGTACCGCTTGAGTAAACGGCACTCTCTTTTTGTTTTGTGTTGCTTTGGTTTATTTACTTTTCATCATTTGAATTTTGCATGTTGCTTAGGTATGCATGACTCAATCGAGCGCATGGGCTTAGTAAGTGGAATAAAAGATCCCCTATGGGGAGGGGTTAAAGCCCTTTACCACGATGCTTTGCCGCGCCGGTTGATGTGTGTTCGGTTGGATGTAAGATGTGTTCAATCGGGCATACTTAGTTTGATATGATTGTCTTTATGTTTGCATGCATGATTCAATCGAGTGCATGGGCTTAGTAAGTGAAATGAAAGATCCCCTATGGGGAGGGGTTAAAGCCCTTTACCACGATGTTTTGCCGCGCTGGTTGATGTGTGTTCGGTTGGATGTAAGATGTGTTCAATCGGGCATACTTAGTTTGATATGATTGTCTTTATGTTTGCATCCATGATGCGATCGAGCGCATGGGCTTAGCAAGTGGGATGAAAGATCCCCTATGGGGAGGGGTTAAAGCCCTTTACCACGATGTTTTGCCGCGCCTCGCATTGTATTATTCGTCATTTATGTATTGCGTCCCATTTCATGCATCAGGTCTGTTCCCGTTCGAACGCGTTTACGAACGCAACTCGAACGCGCAAGCATTTTGCCTTATCATGCATCAGGTCCCATTTCTGTTCGAACGCGTTCACGAACACCATACGAACGCGAGTATTCTGTTTCATTTCTGTTCGAACGCGTTCACAAACGCCACACGAACGTGAGTATTCTGTTTCATTTCCGTTCGAACGCGTTCACAAACGCCATACGAACGTGAGCATTCTGTTTCATTTCCGTTCGAACGCGTTTACGAACGCTACTCGAATGAGAACCTTCTGTTTACCGTTCGAACGCGTATACGAACGCTGTACGAACGCCCACGGTAAACAGATCCTCTTGCATCACATTACGACATGTCCATCTTAGCACATAGTTACCCTTTTTACGTTATGCATTGGTATTACCTCTCTAGTTGTCTATTTCTGTTATGCGCTTAAATATCTTTTCTTAATATGCATGCTAGTAAGAATGCTATTTGTTTGCGCTTCTGTGTCCACCAATGCGTTCATTAACTTGTATGCTTGCCGTATGATAATCCTTATGTATGCAAATTGAGACATAGATTACATGCAAATAGGCTGTATGCAAATTCGAATATGTGTTACATATAAATTTAGATGAACTTGTTGATGTATGTATGTGGATTTAGAAGCATGATATTCTTATAAATAAGTGTTACTTAAGCCTGATTAAATTATTATATAAATCCTTTCATTACAAGTGGCATAAGTAAGGGACCATTCCGAACCCAACGGTTTGAGGTCTTCCCTTGCGAGGGGTGAGTGCGGCCTTAAATCTCATTTTCCCGGTTCACACCGGGTGGCGACTCCATCATTCTCCGGTTTAGTCCCCCGTGGCTACTCCGTACTCCCGACCGGGCCGCGAGCCCGGGCAGCATGCGTCGCCCAGTTCCTATGTCCCCACAGGTTGATTCGGTACTTGAACTGTTAGAGCGCTCATGTCTTTCTATTACAAATAGAAGATTAAAATTTATAATGGTTATGAATAAATCATTCATTAGAGAATCAATGGTACTTAAAGGTAAAAATAATTAGGGGTATAACAGACATTATGACCCGGCTCTAATTATGAGATACACGTGAATGGTTAATCTGTATGTAGTGACTATATCGATGGACACCGACGTGGTTCCGCTTAATAAATTATCTGCGGCAACGAGAGTGCAACTTCGATTTTTTAGTGGAATAATCCGGAGTTAATAATTCAGAATATTTAATTAAAATCTTAATTAATATTTCGAGATTATTAGAGCTCAAAACCGTATGTCCATTTGGTCCCAGTGCTAGCTCAATATACTGTAGTGAATTTAGTATAATTGGATAGTCCAATTATATACTCACAAATGTATAAATATTATTAATATGATTAATAATATCATTTTTCACACTTGAAACTATATATTAAAAGTTAATGTATGGTTTTAATAATTATATGATAATTATTGAATGCATAATATTAAATTATATATGATATAATTTAATGAGGCCAAATTTAGAATTTCCAAATCTTGGGTTTTGGAAACCCTTGGTGAGTTATGCTAGGTTGCAAAACTCTTGCATTAATTTGGAAACCCTTGGTGAGTTATGCTATGCTGCATAACTCTGGATTTTAATTTTGGTGGTTACACTTTTTTAAAGGTAATTGCAATTTTAATTTTGTAATATATCTTTCATTATGGTAATTGAATTTGATGTTGCAAAATTAATTCAAAATAAACACTATGGCCGAAACTTGCATATGGTAGAAGGGGATATGGTTTTATTTTTTCAAAATAAAATAACCCTAAGTATAAAAAGAAAAATATGTTTTTTTTATAGAGCTTTCATTCTAACCCTAGCCTTCATCTACTTCTTCTCCAAAATTCTCTCAAAGTGTTGAGAAAATAAAAATAAGAACAAAAAGAAAAATAAGATTTTTCCTTTGTGTGACATTAATCTCTAAATAGTTTAGAGATTAATTTTGTGAGTCTAGCCCACACTAGTCAACTTTGGGAACAAGATATAGCTCGGATGACTTTGTGGTGTTGAACCAAAACTCATTCTATCCATCACTTTTATTTCTCTTTGACTCACTGTAGGCACTGCATTTTGCATAAGTCTCTATGATGAGTCTCATTTGGAGACACTACCTTTTAAGTCACGGAAGTCGCGGGAAACGGACGTCGGAAGGGGAAATTCAGAACGAGCATGTCATCAGATTCATTTCACAAGTTCACTGTTTTTCGTTCGTGCTGCGTTTGTGACCATGTTCGAACGTCAAATAGATTACGGGCATTCGTGTAGCATTCGAATCAGCGTTCGAACGGCGTCGGTATTTCTGATTTTACTGCTGGCCTCACGCCCAAGCCTATTTAGCCCACCAAAGCCCATAAAACACATCACAATTAATAAAACACATATTTAACACATGGGGAATTAAATAAAATATTAATTAAATCATATACCAAATTAAATAAAACTTTAAAATCAATCAACTAATTATATTCCTAATCAAGAATATTGTATTCCAAACTTAACAAATATTATATGCCTAAACAAACAAATCAAATATATCATATTCCTAATCTAGCCAAGACATGTCCCCCCAATCAAATATTAGACTTTCCTTGTGAGACACCAATTGATTCCTTCCTTTCAAACAAGGAGAAACCCTAGCCTTTGTCTATAAAAGAAACTCAATTCCAACCCTTGAGACCCCTAGCCAACTTACGCACACACAGCAAACAAAAAGCTCTCTCAATTCACGCCATATACGAGAATAATCACAGCCATTAAACACTCTCCATAACCGAAAACAGCACCCCCCCCAAAACACCCTTGCATTACCAAAATCACAACCCTAAACACCATCCACCAACAGCCTTTAAATCACCTAAACCAGTAACTAGAAAACTGCACTTTTAATCCCTAAAACAACAACCAAAAAAATGCACTTAAAGCCTTTAGAAACACCCAAAAACAGTAGCCTAAAACACCAAAAATAGTGACCAAAATACAGCAGAAATACAGTAGCAATACAGCAGCGAATCGGAGTCGAAACAGCAGCGAATCGGATTCAAAACAGTAGCTTGAGCAGTGGAACAGTGAGGAAAGGCGTGAACCTGTGAACCGGAGGAGTTGCAGAGCATTCCCCCCCCTTTTCGACGACCGTGCACCGTACTTCCGAGAGTCGACATAAAAGGTTAGACCTGAGGGTACTTTTCCTATTATTTTCATCTATCTTTTTAATTGTTTTATTCATCTTTGTCGCATGAGAGTCGTTTATTAGTGTATGATTGTGGCCCTTGAATGAATGAATGAAAAATGTGTTGCCTCTCGTGATATATATGATGGAAATCCGGACATAAATTTCATAGCCGATTCCGAATGGACGGTAGTATGATCTGTACTCGGGATACAACTCCATGTACCACTTGAGTACACGGCACATACTTTATTTTATCTTGATTTGTTTATTGTCGTCATTTATTTTCTGCATCTTATTTGTTTGAGTAATGATGAGGTCAAGCGCATGGGCTTAGTAAGTGCGATTAAAGGTCCTCTATTTCGAGGGGTTAAAATCCTTTACCACGATATTTCGCCGCGCCGGACGATGTGCATTCGTTTGAATGTGGGATGTGTTCAATCGGGTATACGAAGTCCGATATCGTTGTTTCTATTTTTATATGCATTATGATGAGATAAAGTGCATGGGCTTAGTAAGTGCGATTAAAGGTCCTCTATTTTGAGAGGTTAAAATCATTTACCACGATGCTTTACCGCGCCGGATAATGTATATTCGATTGGATGTGAGATATATTCAATTGGATACACGAAGTCCGATATCGTTGTCTTTACTTTTATATATGTCTTGTGATTATTTGCGCATGGGCTTAGTAAGTGCGATTAAAGGTCCTCTATTTTGAGAGGTTAAAATCCTTTACCACGATGATTTGCCGCGCCGGATGATGTATAATCGGTTGAATGTGAGATATATTCAATCGGGAATACGAAGTCCAATATTGTAGTCTCTACTTTTATATGCATTATGATGTGATGCGCATGGGCTTAGTAAGTTGGATTAAGGGTCCTCTATTTTGAGAGGTTAAAGAACCTTTACCACGATACTTTGGCGCGCCTTTTAGCCCGTTATTAATGATTAGGTTTCATATATTCATCCGTTCACGTAGGTGTCATGTTGTTTACTGCATTTTGGGGGTCACTGATGTAACCCCGTTCAAATGCATTTCCGAACGCCATACGAACGTGAGCATTCTGTTTCATTTTCGTTCGAACGCATTTACGAACGCTACTCGAACGCGAACCTTCTGTTTACCGTTCGAACGCGTCTACGAACGCTACTCGAACGCGCATGTATTTGTTTCATCAGGTCTGGTCTCGTTCGAACGCGTTATCAAACGCCATACAAATGAGAACCTTATGTTTACCGTTCGAACGTATTTTCGAACGCTACACGAACGTGCATACGCTGAACTGAGTCCTCTTCATCATATTTTATGCATAATTGCCCCTATTGATTATCCATTTGTATTACGAACCTGATTGCTTCTCTTTAATATGCATGCTTGTATAATTATTGCATGTTTGCGCTTCCATGATTATCAATGCAATGTGTTTGTGAAATTATGCGTTTGCCATCATTCTGGTTCAATTTTATGCATGCTTGTATGATCATTGTTTGCTCGCGTTTCCGTATCCATGAATATAATGCGCTTATGAATTTGCATGTTTGTCGTATTTCAATTTACTTTTATGTATGTAAATTCGGACATAGATTATATGTAAATAGGTTGTATGCAAATATGAAAATGTGTTGCGTGTGAACTTAGATGAACTTTTAGTGTATGCATGCGAACTTGGAAATAGATTATCTTTGGAAATATGTTGCTTAGGCTTGGTTAGATTATTGCACAAATCATTTTATTACAAGTGGCATAAGTAAGGGACCATTCTGAACCCAACGGTTTGAGGTCTTCCCTTGCGAGGAGTGAGTGCGGCCTTAAATCTCATTTTCCCGGTTCACACCCGGTGGCGACTCCATTATTCTCTGGTTTAGTCCCCTGCGGGCTACTCCGTACTCCCAACTAGGCCACGAGCCTAGAACAGCATGCGTCGCCCAATTTCTGTGTTCCCACAGTCTGGCGACTCCACTGGGGATAGAGAATCGGCCCCGAAATAATATCTTGTAATATTATGATTTGTGCTTTAATTGACCGTGTCTACCGTGGGTTAAAAGGGGTTTAATCAAAGGCATTTTGAGGCTAGGTAATAGTTTGGTGTCTTCCTTCACTCACTACCTTTCTAGAAGGAAAAGTTGTGAAGGCACCTAGATAATCATCTACTCGTAGCCTACGGTGATGGACTAATTTGGGGACTCGTTGTTTATTCCTGACACCAAGCGATAAGAGCCTAAGAGGCTTGGGTACTTAAGAGAGCCTCGTTCCACCCTCCCTCTCGGGAATCTACAACGGGAAGCCCATTTGATAGTCAGTCACACACCATAGCTCGTTGGCACGTACCTTAGTGTATAAAAAAAGGTGCGCTCACTTGGTCACTCGAACCCTTGAGTGGGGAGACCTAGTTGTGGGCCATCCTTCGCCGGTGAGAGCCTTTGTCTACACTCTTGTGCACCCACACGTAGACCGGGGTTGTATGACCTATATCAACTATTTCCTTGTGTTTGTGGGCCATCCTCATTTGGATGCAGTTGGACTTCTTGTCAGAAATGTGCACTTGTTGGGCCATTTAAACTGGGACGAGTTCGTATCCTATGACAATTGGGCCAAAAGCTTCTGAAATATCGATGGGCCGCTCTGTAGAAATTATTGCTTTATGACTGGATTATATGCTTGTGTTTGGGAACATTGTCGTTTGGATCCATGCGGACCTTTTTGTCATGAAGTATGGGCTTGTTGGGCCATTTAAACTGGGACAAGAGCGTATCTTATGATGTTTGGGCCAAAAGCTTCTAAAACGCCAATGGGCCATTATATGTTTGTGTTTAGGAACATTATCATTTGGATACGGTTGGACTTCTTGCCATGAGATGTGAACTTGTTGGGCCATTTAAACTGGGACGAGTTCAGTCATATGGCAGTTAGCCCAAAAGCTTCTAAAATGTTGATGGGCCGATTTGTGTGAAAATTTTAATGAGTAGATATATTCCTTGTATTGCATGCATCTCATTCATCTCATGCATACATATATCCTGTTAACACCCCCTATGTCTATAAAAGATATCATAGAGTCCCGTTGGGTTAGGGAAGAGGGAAGACTCACCAAGAGGCCAATAACAAATATGAGTGGATCAGAAAATGAAATATCTCGCGTGGATCAGTTGGAAATTGGTTTCGCCAAAATGACTGAACAACTGCAAGCTTTGACTGCTGCCATGTCTAATATGGTTGTGCCCCGCGCTGCGGGAGGTTCTGAAAATGAGAGGCGTGAGGGCCCTCCAAGTGGATTGAATGATGATGCTCCGGCGTTTGATGATGATATGGCTGAATATGCCACAGGGAAGATGGCCAAGTCTCAGGCTGAAATACATAAACTCCGTGATCAGGTGGAGTCAGTTACCCATAAGATGAAGGGTAAGGACGAAGACTTACTAGACTATGAGGTGATGACCTTTGAGGAACAGCTGCCGGCTCAGTTTAAAATGCCCGATATAGCCAAATTTAATGGAAATGGGGACCCGAGGGTCCATCTGCGGCAATATGTCTCGGTGATGAGTTCAGTGGGCCTGACACAGCGCCAAGTCCAAAAGATTTTTGGGATGTCACTTGAAGGGGCACCTGTGGTTTGGTACCACAACCTTGAGAAGAAGGTTAAAAAAGATTGGAGGGAGTTGGCTGATGCCTTCCTGAAGCAGTATGTTACAGACTTAGAGATCGACTTGTCGCTCCGCGACTTGGAGAATACTAAGCAAAGGCCGGAGGAGAACTTTAAGGAGTATGTGGACCGCTGGAGAAGCCAACTGCTAAAGATGCAGACAAGGCCCTCGGAGAAGGACCAAATAAAGATGATCATTAAGGGTACTAAGCCCTCCATTTAAGGAAAATTGAGGAAGATGACTTTCATAATTGCAGATTTCCGACAGCTGAGGGAAACTGTCATGGACATTGAAGAAGAGGAAGCCGAGAACCGGAAGTTTTATGGCCAGAATAGGAGGAATTTCGGGGGGCATTCTGAAACTAAGCCCGCTACTGCCGAGATTGCTGCCATCAAGAAGCAGCATTTCTCCAACCTGGGTAGACCCTTGTCCAAAGTGTTTGAGAAGCTGACCAGGCAAAGACTCTTAAAACTCTTGGAACCTAGACCACTCCCAAATCCTCCCCCACCAAGCCTCAATATGAACCGTTACTGCCACTTCCACCAACAACCTGGCCATGACACCGATAGTTGTACCCATCTCCGCCATGAGATCCAAGACTGAATTGACTCCCATAAGATCCTTCACCCTGAAAGAGAACGGCCAAACACACACATCAATCCTTTACCAAATTACCACTCTGTTCCCCTACCCACCTACATGATCAACTCTGGCTTGCCCGAAACCTTCGTCCTCCAAGCTCTCAACCACCAAGCTTCTTACATGGGGATAAAGGATGACAACGATGAAGAACCATAGGCCGAGGAAGAAGGCAGTGCTGCGAATGATGAAGTTGTTCCTTCTAGTTTGTTTGATCCTGCATTTTTAATATAGACATTGATTTCCCGTACTCACTTGAATATGCAACATGAGTATATTTGAAGAAAGCATCCAACCTTGGTACTATGATACTCAACGATGCTTAGAACACGGGGAATCCTCGGAAGAAGTAATCAGAAAAGATAAGATAGTCATTCAAAAACTGGGAAACGGGGGCAGTGAGGCTGTCAGACTTGGAAGGGAATGAGTTCACCGATCCGATCAATGTCGACAGATTGAAGCTGCATTTTACCTGAGATCGAGCAGTCACCAAGAGAATTGGCAGAAGACCTAACCCGACGGGATGGGAACATTCACACATACATGCATACACGTAACACATTTTGCACCCTTTTGTGTTTGTTTTGTTTTGTGTTCACAGATTTTGAAGAAGAAAAAAAGAAAGTGGCGAAGACAAAACAATCAGGCATAGCAAAAGCACAGTATCGGATTCGGGTAGTAACCCCAGGGTTGAGGCCCATAATGGTACTAGATTCGGGTAGTAATCCTGGGGCTGAGGCCCATATTGGTGTTAGATTCGGGTAGTAATCTGAGGGTTGAGGCCCACATTAGTATGAGTCCCAGGGTTGAGGCCCACATCAGCGTCAGTTTCAGGGATGAGTCCTAGGGCCGAGGCCTACATCTTCATTAGTATCAGTTTCAGGGATGAGTTTCAGGGTCGAGGCCCACCCCAACATCAGTATAGTTTTGGGGATGAGTCTCAGGGTCGAGGCCCACATCAGCATAAGTTTCAGGGACGAGTCCCAAGGCCAAGGCCTACATCATTATCACTATCAGTCTTGCCGGGTATGGCATTCTGGGGGCGAGGCCCACATCATTATCAGTTTCAATCTAGGCCGGGTGTAGCACTCTGGGGCGAGGCCCACCTCAGATCAGTTTTTGCCAGGTACGGCACTCCGGGTATGGAGACACCAGAACAGTTTTGCCAGGTACGGCATGTGGACTATGTTGATTACCGTGGACTACCGAGGGTTACCGTGGACTATGTGGATTACCATGGACTATCGTGAAATATTGTGGACTACCGTGGACTACCTTGAAGTGTTGTGGATTATGTGGACTACCGAGGACTATCGTGAAGTGTTGTGGACTACCGTGGACTATCGTAAAGTGATTTGGACTACTATGGACTACCGTGGACTATTATGGAGTATTGTGGACTATATAGACCACTGTGGACTATTGTGGAGTATTGTGGATTATGTGGACTACCGTGGATTATTGTGGATTATCGTGGACTATGTGGATTACCGTGGACTATCATGGAGTGTTGTGGACTATGTGGATTACCGTGGACTATCGTGGAGTGTTATGGACTATGTGGATTACCGTGGACTATTGTGGAGTGTTGTGGACTATGTGGATTACCGTGGACTATCGTGGAGTATTGTGGACTATGTGGACTACCGTGGATTACTGTGGATTACCGTGGACTACCGTGGATTACCGTGGACCAATGTGGACTATCTTGGACTAGTGTGGACTATTATGGACTACTGCGACACCCTAGGTACGGGGTTTAGCACGACAAGAATGGCAAGTCATCAAATTCAGTTTAGAGCGACAGGCAAACCATGTGACAGCTGGCGAGCCAGGTAAGTGAAAATGCATTGCACGTACTTTGATAGGATTGCCACTGTTACACCTTACATAAGTCCCATAAAAGTGGGGGCGACTGTAGGCACTGCATTTTGCATAAGTCCCTATGATGAGTCTCATTTGGAGACACTACCTTTTAAGTCGCGGGAAACGGACGTCGGAAGGGGAAATTCAGAACGAGCATGTCATCAGATTCATTTCACAAGTTCACTGTTTTTCGTTCGTGCTGCGTTCGTGACCACGTTCGAACGTCAAACAGATTACGGGCGTTCATGTAGCGTCGGTATTTCTGGTTTTGCTACTGGCCTCAAGCCCAAGCCCAATTAGCCTACCAAAGCCCATAAAACACATCCCAATTAATAAAACACATATTTAACACATGGGGAATTAATAAAATATTAATTAAATCATATACCAAATTAAATAAAACATTAAAATCAATCAACCAATTATATTCCTAATCAAGAATATTGTATTCCTAACTTTACAAATATTATATGCCTAAACAAAAAAAATCAAATATATAATATTCCTAATCTAGCCAAGACATGTCCCCCCAATCAAATATTAGACTTTCCTTGTGAGACACCAATTGATTCCTTCCTTTTTCAAACAAGGAGAAACCTTAGCCTTTGTCTATAAAAGAAACTCAATTCCAACCCTTGAGACCCCTAGCCAACTTACGCACACACAGCAAACAAAAAGCTCTCTCAATTCACGCCATATACGAGAAAAATCACAGCCCTTAAACACTCTCCATAACCGAAAACAGCACCCCCAAAACACCATTGCATTACCGAAATCATAACCCTAAACACCATCCACCAACAGCCCTTAAATCACATAAACCAGTAACTAGAAAACTGCACTTTTAATCCCTAAAACAACAACCAAAAAACTGCACTTAAAGCCTTTAGAAACACCCAAAAATAGTAGCCTTAAACACCAAAAACAGTGACCAAAATAATGCAGAAATACAGTAGCAATACAGCAGCGAATCAGAGTCGAAACAACAGTGAATCGGATTCAAAACAGTAGCTTGAGCAGTGGAACAGTGAGGAAAGGCGTGAACCTGTAAACCGGAGGAGTTGCGGAGCATTCCCCCCCCCCTTTTCGACGACCGTGCACCGTACTTCCGAGAGTCGACATAAAAGGTTAGACCCGGGGGTACTTTTCCTATTATTTTCATCTATCTTTTTAATTGTTTTATTCATCTTTGTCGCATGAGAGTCGTTTATTAGTGTATGATTGTGGCCCTTGAATGAATGAAAAATGTGTCGCCTCTCGTGGTATATATGATGGAAACCCGGACATAAATTTCATTGCCGATTCTGAATGGACGGTAGTATGATCTGTACTCGGGATACAACTCCACGTACCACTTGAGTACACATCACATACTTTATTTTATCTTGATTTGTTTATTGTCGTCATTTATTTTCTGCATCTTATTTGTTTGAGTAATGATGAGGTCAAGCTCATGGGCATAGTAAGTGCGATTAAAGGTCCTCTATTTCGAGGGGTTAAAATCCTTTACCACGATGATTTACCGCGCCGGACGATGTGCATTCGTTTGAATGTGGGATGTGTTCAATCGGGTATACGAAGTCTGATATCGTTGTTTCTATTTTTATATGCATTATGATGAGATAAAGCGCATGGGCTTAGTAAGTGCGATTAAAAGTCCTCTATTTTGAGAGGTTAAAATCCTTTACCACGATGTTTTGCCGCGCCGGATAATGTATATTCGATTGGATGTGAGATATATTCAATCGGATACACGAAGTTTGATATCGTTGTCTTTACTTTTATATATGTCTTGTGATTATTTGCGCATGGGCTTAGTAAGTGCGATTAAAGGTCCTCTATTTTGAGAGGTTAAAATCCTTTACCACGATGTTTTGCCGCGCCGGATGATGTATAATCGGTTGAATGTGAGATATATTCAATCAGGAATACGAAGTCCGATATTGTAGTCTCTACTTTTATATGCATTATGATGTGATGCGCATGGGCTTAGTAAGTTGGATTAAGGGTCCTATATTTTGAGAGGTGAAAGAACCTTTACCACGATACTTTGCCGCGCCTTTTAGCCCGTTATTATTGATTAGGTGTCATATATTCATCCGTTCACGTAAGTGTCATGTTGTTTACTACATTTTGGGGGTCACTACTGTAACCCCGTTCGAACGTGTTTTCGAACGCCATACGAACGTGAGCATTCTGTTTCATTTTCGTTCGAACGCGTTTACGAACGCTACTCGAACGTGAACCTTCTGTTTACCGTTCGAATGCGTCTACGAACGCTACTCTAACGCGCATGCATTTGTTTCATCAGGTCTGGTCCCGTTCGAACGCGTTATCAAACGCCATATGAACGAGAACCTTATGTTTACCGTTCGAACGCGTTTTCGAACGCTACACGAATGCGCATACGCTGAACTGAGTCCTCTTCATCATATTTTATGCATAATTGCCCCTATTGATTATCCATTTGTATTACGAACCTGATTGCTTCTCTTTAATATGCATGCTTGTATAATTATTGCATGTTTGCGCTTCCATGATTATCAATGAAATATGTTTGTGAAATTATGCGTTTGCCATCATTCTGATTCAATTTTATGCATGCTTGTATGATCATTGTTTGCTCGCGTTTCCGTATCCATGAATATAATGTGCTTATGAATTTGCATGCTTGCCGTATTTCAATTTACTTTTATGCATGTAAATTCGGACATAGATTATATGCAAATAGGTTGTATGCAAATATGAAAATGTGTTACGTGTGAACTTAGATGAACTTTTATTGTATGCATGCGAACTTGGAAATAGATTATCCTTTGAAATATGTTGTTTAGGCTTGGTTAGATTATTGCACAAATCGTTTTATTATAATTGGCATAAGTAAGGGACCATTCTGAACCCAACGGTTTGAGGTCTTCCCTTGCGAGGGATGAGTGCAGCCTTAAATCTCATTTTCCCGGTTCACATCGGGTGGCGACTCCATTATTCTCTGGTTTAGTCCCCCGCAGGCCCGCAGGCTACTCCGTACTCCCAACTAGGCCGCGAGCCTAGAACAACATGCGTCGCCCAGTTTCTGTTTTCCCACACTCACGGTAGTGGGGGGTTTATTTTGCCTACTGCCGAGCACTACTTCAGTGATTCAGGGCTCGTTTTGTGTTCGTTTTAATTCGAAATTTTTGAGAAACACATAAGGGTATTTTGGGACTGTGTTGGGGCTATTTTCAAGAAAAAAATAGAACTGAAACACAGCCACTACCCAAGTATTTCAAGGGTTGTTTCGGCAGCGCGCTGGGTGTGAATCGGGTCCAAAACAGTCCAGTTTTTATGCGGTTGTTTAGGGCTATTTGGGGACTGTTCCGAGGCTGTTTCTGTTAGGGTTGGTGCTCGTAGTGCCTATCCGGATCGTATTTATCTCCGATTCATGAATACGAGTAATTCTATTTTCCATAATATTACTAATTTAATGGTAGCACCCTTGTCTTTTATACACTTATTCGATCTAATTACGATTAGATATCTGATTATGATTAGATTGAAACTAAATCTGGTTTAGTGATACGTGTATATTAGAAAAATACCCTAAAATTTATAATATAGTGCGCAGTTACAACGTAGTTTGTAATTGACATTGACATTGGGAAGCACACTATAAGATGTATATCCTTAAATAAAGTTCCTGGTCAAGATTTACTAACACGGGTCTGTTAGTAAAATTCGTTGAGATCAGTACATGTCGTATATCGTGACTTGGTCTGATGGTCTATCCCAGTGAACCATGAGTATCGGGAGACTCGTATAGACATATAGGTGTTTATTTGATAGACACTGAACAACTCACTAAAGATTTAATAATAGATGGTACACCAACGTCAATAGGAATCTTCTCAAGTTGAGCGAGCATAGTGGTCCTTTGACTTGAGATACCGTAGTAGGATATATGAGTTATCCTCCACACTTTGATGGCAGTCACGTCACCGATCTATTTAAATCATACCTCCATCTGTTCGTTGGGTGTGGACCGATGCTCATGATATCCAGTGCGTATCAAGATATAATTCATTAGTCCTGTGTACAGGGCATAGGCATCCGCACGTGTTTACGATCTAGTAAATCCATGACCGTGGTATAACTTCATAAATCAGTTCTAAGTGTTATTTAGAGATCGTAAATTGAAAGTCGACTATATTATACTGAACAGATTTGACGTTCTTATCTATATCCCGGGTATAATATGGATAGCCTGTGACGGAGGGATTATACGTATGCAATGACCTCAGCTTGCATAGTTTAGCGAGATTTTATGTGGTCATCATAATCCATGAGTGGGTGGATTATGGACACGAAATTGGATTTCTTGACGGATAAGCCTAAACTTAGAGAGTCCCACAATATGAAGTGTACTCGTTGAGCACTTGGGCAACTCGATATGAATAATACAGATTATTCATAATACTTCATCGGATTAAGTGAGTTAATTCGGATCGTTTAATTGGTTAAACGATAACACATGCATTAGGGGATTTTGTCTGATAATAATTATTGTGTATTTGTATTTGATACATAATACGATTAGATACACATTAATTATTCGTCAAATGAGATTTTGACACATGCCATAAATATATGTATTTGTTATTTATTGTAAATAAAAATACATATATGATAATAATTATATTAATTGATTATTTGAATATTTAATTGTTAAATATTTGAATGATTAATTAATAAACTTTTTCATAAATGTTATGAAATTTATCCAATTATCATTGGTGCAAATGTCATGAATTAATTAAACTTAATGTGTGCAATATTGATTGGATAACATAAAGTTTAATTTTATTAATTGGATTAATTTTTTGGAAAATGACAATAATGTCTCTCCAAGTCGGTCATGCCATTTTAAAAAGTTAAATTTTTTTTTTCATTTGCTTCTAATGGAAGCTCTTAGCCGAAAGCTTCACCAAAATAAGCTCTCAAATATTTTTTTTGATGAATCAAAGTGGAGAAAGAAGAAAAATCAAGAAATAAAGTTAAGGAATCATAAGATTAAAGGTAATTCTAAAATCTCTAAGCTTGGAAAATTATGTTTCTTGTTTCTTGATGATATAGTGATATCTAGAGTTTCTTCTTTTCCATAAGATTTGAGGCTTTTGGATTTGGATGATGGAATTGGAGGTGTTATGCATGTGTGAAGTCTAATTGGTTGATATTATTGTAATATTAGTCCAATTTATTCATTTGATGATGAGTTGTTATTCTAGAGTGTTATGACCACTCTTGTGGCACCTAGAATTGTTCTTGGGTTGTTCATATGTGGTGACTTTGGTTGGTGTCTTGATTAATTAGATTAATCTTGAAAATTTAGATTTAAAGCATGAAAATTGTTAAATTTCAGTTCTGGATCAGATCTGATGAAACTGGAAATTTTGTGATGAATTTGATGTCATATGAATGTAATGGATGTGTTTTGGGAGTTGGAACAATTACCGGAAAGTGTTTCAGAGTTGAAATAAGCGAAAACGGGCAAAAAACGGCGTTACCGGGTGACTTTTAAGCCAACCGGGTGACGGCTGTCCAAACAGTGAGTTCATCACTGTTCGGGCAGCCCATGAACTGCCATTATACTATTGTGGCTGACCTGGGCAGTTTTCATAAGTGTCGGATGGTCGGTTCGGTTAAAAAAGTGGTTTGCGCCATTTTGCGGAAAAATATTTTTCGTAAAAGTTTCACGAAGTTTCCTTTATATTTATGTCGCTATTTGATATCGAATAAATAGGTTTAGGTGAAATATGAATAAATTATTCATATTAGATATTGAATAATTTATTCGGTAATTTTGAAAAAGTTTTAAATTACGATTTCGCCTGAACCGCGCTTCCGATACGCCCTTCGCCCAAAACCCCAACAGTTTCAGGGCTGGAATTTTTTCTAAAATATAAACAAAATTTCAGTGGTGGTACTGGTTGCATTCGGCCACTCAAAGAGAATGGCAGAAAATTTTTTTAAGTCCGATCCGTATGCCTAAGGCTTTTCCGCTGCGCAAGGAAAGCGTTTCCTACAGCAGGGGGTCGCCTCTGCTCAGCCTCAGACTGTGGTGGTAAAAGGGTCGTCTGGGGCCATTGCTTCCTCAAAGAAGCGCATGGAAATCGTCGAGCCGGGGGAGGACCTGGAGAATAAGATTATCAAGATTCTGCACGGCACCATCGTGATTTTGGACGCTTCCAACCTTTTTAAGTTCATTCAGGGGCTGTTACTCGAGAAAGACGATATTCGGCTGGCTGACTTGGGCCCCTTGTAGTCGATCAAGAAGGCCGTGACCCTCAATTATCAAGTTAAGTTCTTAAAGTTGGTTTTCTTCTTTTAGTATTATCGAATGGGCACTGATTTATTTATCTTTCCAAGCCCTTGAATGCAATATATTCCAACAGAAATACTGTGAGGAAAGAGAATTCCAAGTTGACGGCGGCGCTTGAGATTGCCTAGAAGAGGGTGAAAAAGGCTAAAAATGAGGTCGAGTCAACTCAGACGACCTTGAAGCTAGAATGAGAGGTGTCGAAGTCTGAGATAGAGTCATATAAGGAAAGTGTGGAGTTCCTTAAGAAAGAGAAGGATTAGCTGATGGAGTGACTGAAGGGAGTCGCCTATGAGGCCATGCTAGCCGAGAGGAGCAACCTGATGAAATAATTTTTGGCCGGGATAAAGTTTGGACTCCTAAGAAGTGGATCAAGGAGCACGCTAAGTTTGAAGTCGGGCTCTCTTCGTCGGATGAATAGGGTGAAGAAGATGAGAATATCGCTCCAAATGGTGAAGGAAGCGACGAGACCGAAGGGAGGAAGTCTACTGGAACGGAGGAGGTTCTTAAAGACTGAAAATAAAATCATGGAGACTAGAGAATAGTCTGTTTGGGTGGAAGAGGCAGCTCTAGCTCCAAAGGCTGGACCGTTTACTGGTATTCAAGACGTCTCTATCGTTGACATTGCTACTGAAGTTTCAGATGTTGAAGACTAGTTTTTTCCCTTAATTTAGTACTTCTTTGATCGGTAACAATTTGACATTTTGAATGAATGGAAAGTCTTTCTTTTTTAGTATTCTTTTCTCTCTTATGTGTGATCTTTTTGCTTTGTGAATATCTCTTTTCAAAGCACAAGTTATTTTGAAACATGAAGCTGGTGAGAGTCCTTGCCGTTTGGACTTAATGTTAAAGCACAGATGAATAGCGAGTCTTTGGTCGCTTGGTCTTCACATCAATGAATGGGGGTATGGGCTCATGGGCCTTGTGTGTAGGCTCAGGGCTCTTGTGTTTGTTCATATTTAACCCAATAGACTTGATATCGTTTGGGATCAATGTTGACTGGAATGCCCATATCGAGTGGGGCTCTGATGGTTGGATCTTATGCTGGTTGGGCCTTGTTGGCAACCCATGATGCCATTAACGCCAGATGACGCGATCTTATGTGAGTTTGTCGTGTGGGCCTAAGTGTCACCTTAGACACAATGATATTTGGGTCCTTAATATAAATTTGACTCGTACACCAACATAATCCCAACATAATAAAAGCTTACACTATACACAGATTTTGCATGAGTATGACCCTTTACAATTGTTGTCAATGTCGTTACATTATTATGGGTTTTGATTTATGTTCTGAATAAGGGAGGTCAAAAATGAGAATATATCATAGACAATGTTTAATACTTGTCAATTTTGATTAAAAGTTAAGCACTGGTCAATAAATTTCAATCCCAATTAAATTATTCAATATATTATTATGGTAGCCCAAATGGTAGATTCCTACTACTATGTTATCGTACCTCGCTCCCTACATAAAAAATGACTATTTGAGGTACGAAGTGTCCCATATTCCATCCGAATTTCACAGTTAAAAACATCTATGAACAAAAATAATATTAAAATGAGCGACTTCTTGAGAAATACTCGTGTTGAACCTCTCTTTAAATGATGATATGAGGACTAAAGATGTCAACTTCCTTATTTTTCATTACCTTAATGGTAACCTACCCCATTTTTCCTTTGATATTCTCTTTAAGAATGAATAAATGATCAATTGCCAGATATAATCTTGGTTTTGAGATGTACTGCTCTAGTAATATCCAGGGCCTGCCAGCACCAGTGGCATATTCATGGGCTATCCATATCAAACAAAAACTACAGAGACATTACTCACATTTAATTAAAATGATAGCTCAGTAAAGCAGCTAGAATCATTCATTACATCCTCCCATCTTTTTCATGAAAAGAGAAAAGCAAATACTCCAAAATTGCTTGGCCACCACTTGAGTAAATTGATGGCCAAGGCCAACATTTAAAAGAAGTTCAAACTTTTCCCCCCTTCAAAACTTTCCACCACCTTTCCAAATTCCCAAGTTAAAATTAGAAGGCTTTGTCTAGTTAACTTGGGTGTGAGACTAAGATCCCTGTTGAATCCTACAATCTTTGCCAGAAGCAAAGAAACTTGTCACTTCTGAAAGCAAATCACAAACATGATTAAGTTTGTCACTCCTAATTGATTCAATCAGTAAAAATTTTAAAAACGATATAAAATTTTATGTCGAAGTAAGAAACGACATATATGTTGGGTATAGATTTCATTTTGAGAGAGTTGAAAAAGCATTGTCTCGTTTAAAATACATCTGTCATTTCTCAATACATATCTTTGAATAAAGATTCTGATTGGAATCGAAAAATTTATGTTAAATGTAATTAGTGGTGTTAATTGATCTGAAACCAAATTTTTGAAAAATTAATCAATAAAAATATTAAGATAAAAATATTATTCTCTTTTCATCTGAAATCCTAACGCAGATCTAAAATACAATATCCTCATAAAGATAAAGCGAAGACGATATGAAAAATTTAAGGTTTGAATCCGGCTGATTTCAAAACCACAAGCTTGCAACTCCCAAATTTAATTAATGACTTGTTTATCTTAATCTATCATCACAAGGTCAGTCCAGCAAAACCTTAATCAATCAATATCTTTAATATTGTCTATATTTGCGTACACGCCATGTTAAAGGAATAGATTTATAAAGGATTTTGTGTTTCCCATTTAGGGTATGTACTTGAAGAAAAGTTTTAAAGACATTATAAGGACTTTGTTGTCTAATCAATTTGCCCACGCAAAAATGACAGATACCCACTTGATTTAATGCGGTTAAAAAAATAAAAAAATAAAAAGCCTGAAGAAAATTTTCTCTTGGATCAATGAGATTCTGTCAAGCATGCCATGTGCTATTATTTCACCATTTGGGTATCAAAGAATATGGATGGTAGGGTCTTTGATGTTGGCAATGGTGGGCTCTTGTCTTATGGGTTATAAGAGTCCCAAAAAGAGGTGTAAATTTAAAGCAAAAGAAGATTAATTAAAGCTTAGACCACAATTGGGCAAAAGATGAAAGCATTCATATGAAAATTCGGGTATAGTTACTAGGCTCTTGGCCCAGTGGTGAGCTTGTGCTCTCCCAAACGGGAGAGCACAAGTTCGACTCCCTGCAATGGCATGGAGTCTAAATCTCTCAATTGAGAGATTCTCTCCAAGAGTGAGAGTAGAGTTCTCCACATATTTGAGTGGGAGTAGATATTTCGTCTCTAGTAGGCGTAAAATTCTGGATGTGCTATAAATATTTGTATTCAATATTCCAGTAGATTTCGGATTATATATCTGTAGAATTGTATTGTAATCAAAAAAATTCGGGTATAGTTTGATGGCAAATAACTTAATATTTAATTGTTAGGTCATATGTTCAAGTTTAGGAAGTGTATTTTTAATAAAAGTTTAGGGCAGCCGATAGTTTTATTTGTTCCGCTTAAATTCGAGTCGGGTGATTTAGCAATGAGATTTCCAACGTTTCCAAAAAAAAATCATTTGTAAACTATGTAATTTTTCTTTATGCAAATGTCATTTACCATCACTAATACTTGAGCTTCATTTGGTGGAGCGTTTTGTTAGTATTGGAATGCGTTTTTTAACGCTCACAAAACCATAATCTCACAACATGAGATTATTTTTTGACACTGACTTATACTCCGATGTTTGTTCCATAATTTATAAACTAACTTATACTATTCGTGCAATACTCTTTACTAAATGCGCCCTTAGAATATCTATGAGATTCATAATTTCACAGATATTATTATTTTTACACATAAAGATCGACTTATGAAATGAAAAAACTCAAAAATATTGAATAAAATCACTTTTACACCTAAAATTTCAGTTAGTGTATTGGTTTATATTCTTAGGTATAAATTAGTACACTGGTTAATACTTTTTGGGTGTAAATTAAATATATGATTGAAATAATAGCAAGGTGTGCATTAATCGGTTTTAACCGATTAACCGAACCGTTCCGACCCATTTTTTATCACGGTTCGGTTAATTTGGTTAAATCGGTTATTGCGGTTAAAGTTTTCAACTTTTTTGGTTATTCGGTTCGGTTATGGTTATGAGATTCGTATAACCGAACCGACCGATTAACCGAAAAACTAAACTATATATATATATATATATATATATATATATACTTTTCAGTTTTCAAAACCCTAAACCAAAACTAATTCTTCAAAACCTAAATTCCAAATTTCCACAGACATCACACACCAACTTCAGCACTTCACCACTTCTGAACTTCAGCCGCCCGGTTCATTTCTATTTTGCAGTCTTCATCTTCTCGCCTTGTTCTGCACTTCTGCTGTAAGTTTCATCTTCTCGCCCTGCTTTATATTTATATTTATTATTATTGATATAAATAAGTTGTTAATTGTTTGATTCTATCCTTCTATTAGTCTGGTTTCCATACTGCAATTTTGGGGAACTTAAATGATTCATGTTCTAATTGTAGAATTGGGATATTTTATGATTCATGTTCTATGTTTTGGCTGAATCTACTTTTACTTGGATGATTTCTGCAATTATTATTAGGCTTGACTGCTGAGCTTTTAATCTCTGTGTCTGGTTTTAATCTTGTTATCTTTATTGTGTTGTGTAACTTGTACTCTCAAATAAATTTATACTTTCTTTTTAATCAACATAGTCGAGTGTTATATATATATATATATATTAATCTAATTTCCTATTTCTTCGAATAGTGTCGACAATATTACAAACTGTAGTCTTTCACTCTATATAGCATTCCTTCTTATTTATATTTTAATCTAATTTCCTATTTCTTGGAATAGTGAGATGTTTAATTTATCCATTAAACCCCATTAGGCAAGATTACTATCACCAAATTTTTATGAACTGATACCTATTGACATAGTGAGATGTTCAATTTATCCATTAGCTATATAGCTTGGATTATTTTTGACTGAAAATTATGAATCTTTGATAATAAGTAATGGAATTTATTTACCAAATCTTTGATAATAGTAATGGAATCTTTGAATCTCTGAAAATTTCCTTTTCTGTTTCAGATTTGAAGACCACTCTTGAAAATGAACCAAGGTGAAGCAAATGAGATTGGACAACCTGCAGATGAAGCAAATGATTTTCTGGATTGTCTTCTCAAAAATGCTTGATGAATTTATATTTGTGTTAAATTATCTTATGATTTGCTGTCTTTTTTTTTATGGATATGAATTTATATTTGTGTAATTGTGTTAAATTATTTTATTGAAAGTTGATGAATTTATATTTATTGAATTGGTTAATAACCGAATTAACCATAACCGAACCGAAATATAATGGTTAATTGGTTAATGGTTATGTGTCAGAAATTGGTTAAATCGGTCACACTTTTATTTAACCGAAAATTTCGGTTACGGTTAAAAAATTAAGAATTAACCGACCGATGCACACCCCTACTATGAAGGTAAAATTAAATTTAAAAAGGGTAAATTAGTATATGATTGAAATATTGAGTGTAAAATGCAACTTATTCAAAATGTTCAAGTTTTTTCCGTATATAAACTATTTTTTTAGTGTAAAAATGATAATTTCCCTTAAAATTATAAATCAGCATGAAATCACAACGGTAATTCTACTAACGTTGTGTGGCTGTCTCCATATTTTGAAAATGAATGTCGGTTTTATATATGAAATATCAAAAATTATAGTCACAAAAATTAACATAAATAAATATAAATAAATTATTTGTATTTGAATGTGTTTATGCTAATTTTTGTGAATGTTTTATTGCTCAGTAAATATTGAGTAATCAAACGCAGCATTTGAATTGAAAATATAACACGAAACTGAAGCTGTGAAGTGAAGGGATTTTTTGCTTTGCTACTTGTTTAAGCGAAGACTCCATGAAACCCCCAAAAGGAATAGTTCTTTTTTACAGGGATATCAGATGCAGAGTTCATAGTAAAATGGGAAATTATCCTTGTACCACTTCAAGTTTGGAGAAATTATATGTAGTTATCACGGATTTTTGATAATGATAATACACCAAAATTGATTTATGTTTTGTATCAATGAATCACTTTTCCGTTAATAGTATTAAGTGAACCATGACGTCAGAAAGACATTTTTATTAAATCATTATATTATAGTGGCTCATTGATATAAAATCGAAAGGCTAAGAGGTGTAGGGACATTATCAGAATTCGTTAGTGGTACAAAAATCATCTCCAAAGAATACAAAATAAAAAATAAATAATTATTATAATAAGTTTTAGTTTAATAATAATTCATATAGATATATATAATAAATTCATATTGTTAGAGATTGAATTGAATAATTTTTGTATTCCAATCTGATTGTAATTACAGTGTAACGGTCTTTATATAGGCAATACAAGAAAGCAATAGTATGAAAGGAAAAATATAAATATGTACACTAATAATGGAAATCGAAATCTTCCTATAATTGAGAATTATAATAGGGAAGAGATATCCTCCCTCAAACTTAAGCTGGTGGAAGAGAAGCAAGCTTGAGTTTGGAAACCAACTTACGAAAACACCGTGGAAGCTGAGGTTTGGTAAAAAGATCAGTAGGTTACTCTTCATAGGGAAATTCACGAAGTCGGACAGTGTTTTTACTGATATGTTGACAAACAAAGTAACAATCAGTTTCGAAGTGTTTTGTGCGCTCATGATAGACATCATTATGAGCGATGTAAATGGCACTGTTGTTGTCACAGTCGAGATGGGTAGCATGGAAATGAGGAACACCCATGTCACCGAGAAGCCGACTGTAGGCATTGTATTTTTGCATACCAGCCCAATGATGAGCCTCGTACGAAGGCACCACCTTTTAAGTCGCGGGAGTCGCGGGAAACGGACGACGGAAAGGAAAAGTCAAGAATTGATGTTTTGTTGGATTTGTTGTTCGCTCGCTTAACCTCGGAATTTGCTCGTTGAGCCTTTGTATCAAAATTTATTTTCTCCCCGAACCTTAAAACCTACCCCTATGACCCTTCAACTTCCATGCACAAACATAAAATAATAAGCCACCAACCAATTAAACAAATTCAAAGAAAATCAAACAAATAAAAAAATATTAATCAAACATAAACCAAAATCCATTACAATTCATCAACACAAATATAAAATAAACAAAGCAAACAAAATAAAACAAAGCTCATTCACGTGTAACATACACACACACAAACTTAAACCAAATAAACAATAAAATAAACAAACATCAACAAAACCCACTAATTCATCAAATAATAAAATAATAAACAACACTAACAAACAAAACAAACATCAACAAAACCCACTAACACAAAATAATAAACAAATCACAGACCAAACCCCACCTTCACGCCCAAACATAAGCAAACACATTAAACAATTCCTTCACAAACAAAATAAACCAAACAACAAACAAACAAAACTCCATAATCAAAAGCAATGCCTCACGCCCAAACACAAACACAAACACAAACTAATAAAACCCATCACAACCCATCTTTCGCCCATCCACAATCAACCATTATTCCCCTGCACCCTCCATACAAGCGCCCATGCAACCCTCCATGCATAACCCATGACTACCCATAACTCTACCCATGCCGTGCCTCTCCCTCACTCTGACTTCAAAAACAAAAGCCATATAAACCCTAGATACCTCAGGCACCAGGGGGGATACTCTGATTTTCAGGCCAACAACAAAAGATAATAATCCCAAAATTCATAAAACAAACTCGATAGAACCCTAGACCTCACTCAACCCTCATCATCCTCACTGACCTTACCTCACTTCACGCAGAACCAATAACCCTTCAACAAAGAGCCACGAATCAGCTCTCCATTAAACAAACTCCTCACGCACCAAGCCATTTCCCCCTGAAAACTATCCTTCAAACAACCAAGATGACGAGCCCCTAAGCCATTCAAACCCTAATAGCCCTCCATGTTCACGCACGACTGACCTTCACTAAAAAACACCTACGCAGCCCCATTCAAATACACAGATCTAAGTACCCTTGAGCATGATTATTGAGTAGACTTGGTTGATTTATTGCACAAATCCGTTCATTACAAGTGGCATAAGTAAGGGACCATTCCGAACCCAACGGTTTGAGGTCTTCCCTTGAGAGGGGTGAGTGCGGCCTTAAATTAATTTTCCCGGTTTACACCGGGTGGCAACTCCATTTTATTTCTCCGGTTTAGTCCCCCGCGGGCTACTCCGTACTCCCAACCGGGCCGCGAACCCGGAACAGCGTCTTCTATTTATGTGTCCTACAGTCTGGCGACTCCACTGGGGATAGAGAATCGGCCCCGAAATAATGTCTTGTAATGTTTGTGATTTGTGTTTTAAATTAACCATGTCTACTGTGGGTTTAAGGAGTTTAATCAAAGGTATTTTTAAAGGCTAGGTGATGGTTTGGTGTCTTCCTTCACTCACTACCTTTCTATAAGGAAAAGCTGTGAAGGCACCTAGATAATCATTCACCCGTAGCTTATTGTGATAGACTAATTTGGAGGACTCGTTGTTTATTCCTGTCACCAAGCGATAAGAGCCTAAGAGGCTAGGGTATTTAAGAGAGCCTCGCTCCACCCTCCCTCTGGGGAATCTACAACGGGAAATCCATTTGACAGTCAGTCACACACCATAACTCGTTGGCACGTACCGTAAGGTATAAAAAGGGTGCGCTCACTTGGTCGCTCGAACCCTTGAATGGGGAGTCCTAGTTGTGAGCAAACCTTCGTCAGCGGGAGCCTTTGTTTACATTCTTTTAAACCTGCATGCGAACCCTAATTGTATGACCCATAGAAATCATTTCTTTTATGCTTGTGTTTGGGACCATCGTTATTTGGATTCAATTGGACTTTTTGTCAAGAGATATGAACTGGTTGGGCCACTTAAACTGGAACGAGTTCGTGTCCTTTGACAATTGGGTCAAACGTTTCTAAAATGCCGATGGGCCATTTTGTGTTTAGGCCTCTTATTATTTGAAGTTGTTTAGTTATGTTATCGCAAAAGTATAAACTTGTTGGGCCTTTTTCAACTGGGACAAGTTTGCACCGCGCAATAATGTGATTGAATACTTTAAAATGACGATAGGCCAACTTATATATGTATTTTCCGCATCACACGCATCTCAAGCATTTATTGCATACACGCATCATGTTAACCCTTTTGTGTCTTAAAAGCCATCATAGATTCCCATTGGGTTAGGAAAGAAGGAAGACTTGTCAAGAGGCCAATAACAAATATGAGTGGATCAGAAAATGAGATATCCCGCGTGGATCAACTAGAGAATAGTTTCGCCAAGATTACCGAACAGTTGCAAGCTCTGACTGCTGCCATGTCTAATATAGCTGTACCCCGTGCTGGGGGAAGTTCTGAGAATGAGAGGCGTGAAGAGCCTCCAAATAGGGTGAATGATGATATTCCCGTCTTTGATGATGATATGGCTGATTATGCCGCTGGGAAGATAGCCGGGTCTCAGGCAGAATTACAGAAACTCCGTGACCAGGTAGAGTCAGTTACCCGTAAGATGAAGGGTAAAGATGAAGACTTGCTTGACTATGAAGCAATGACCTTCGAAGAACAGTTACCTGCACAGTTCAAAATGCCAGATATGGCCAAGCTCAATGGGAATGGGGATCCGAGGGTCCATCTCCGCCAGTACGTCTCAGTTATGAGTTCAGTGGGTTTATCGAAACGACAGGTGCTGAAAATGTTCGGAATGTCACTTGAAGGGGCGCCGGTAGTCTGGTACCATAGCCTCGAAAAGAAGGTTAAGGAAGATTGGAGGGAACTAGCTGATGCTTTTCTGAAACAGTATGTTACAGACTTGGAGATTGATTTGTCACTCCGCGATTTGGAGAACATCAAGCAGAAGCCGGATGAGAGCTTCAAAGACTATGTGGATCGCTGGAGAAGCCAGCTTCTAAAAATGCAAACTCGGCCATCGGAGAAGGACCAGATCAAAATGATTATCAAGGGCACTAAGCCCTCTATTTATGGCAAGTTAAGAAGGATGACCTCCATGATCACAGATTTTCGACAATTGAGGGAAACTGTCATGGACATTGAAGAAGAGGAAGCTGAGAATAAGAAGTTCTATGGCCAGAATAAAAGAACTTTTGGAGGGCCTTCAGAGACCAAGCCCGTTACTGCTGAGATCGCTACCGTCAGAAACAGGCGATTCTCCAATTTTGGTAGGCCTATGTCTAAGGTGCTTGAGAAGTTAAAAGGACAAGGACTCCTAAAACCTCTAGAACCCAGACCAATTCCCAACCTTGTGCCACACTACTTTGACCTAAACCAATACTGCCACTTCCACCAGCAGAAAGGCCACGACACTGACAACTGCCCCCGCCTTAGACATGAAATCCAAAACCTCATTGACGCTCATAAAATACCCGACCCAGAAAAGGAACAGCCAAACACATACCATAACCCTCTACCTAATTACCACTCCGTTCCACCACCCACATACATGATCAACTCCGGTCTACCCGAAAGCTTTGTCCTCCAAACTCTCAACTACCCAGCTTCTTACATGGGGATAGGAGATGGCAGTAATGAAGAACCATAACTGAGGAAGAAGACAATGTCGCAGACAATGAAGATGTTTTCCCCGGTTTATTTGATTGCAAATCTACATTTTAAGACATTGATTTTGTTCGAACCTCTTTCATGATAATAAAGAAGTTCATTTCGCTTACTTGCCTGAGTCTCTTTCGTTCAACCTGCACAATATGAGTATATTTGACAACCCTGATACCATGGTATTCAGTGACACTCAGAACACGGGGATTTCCCGAAGGAAGAATAGCTATTCAGAAATTGGGAAACAGTGCAGTGAGACTGTCAGATTTTAAAGAGAATGAGTTCACCGAGTCGATCGATGTAAACAGATTGAAGCAGTTTTTTGTCTGAAAAGAATAAGACTGAGCAGTCACCAAGGGAATTGGCGGAAGACCTAACCCAACGGGATAGGAAATTCATCCATGCATACACGTAATTTGCATCCCTTGTTTGGTGTTTTGTTTTTGCAGATTTCAAACAAAAGAGAACCAGCAGGGGGCGACCAGAGACATATGGCGCCAATGAGCACAATGAGGATCCAACCCATCACGAAAAGGGAGTACCTCTACACTTGCATATTTACACATCACACGCACATGTTTTCATTCTATTGTTTTGTTTGTGTTCGCAGGTCTCAAATAAGGAAAGAGAAAGCGGCAGAATACAAGCAAGTTGGAAGTAGATAAAGTAATACCAGCAACATTTAGAAATGAACCCATGGGGGCGAAGCCCCAAATTACCAGCAATTGAAAAGAGGAATGTCAGAGAAAGAAAAAATCTTTGGTGGCTAGACATATGTCCGATAATGACATTGTATGTTGTAGGGAAGAAACCCTAGAAACGATAAGTGCGAGACGTGCTCTCGTCCGGTATTCTGAATGGACTGATCTCGGTTAGACTCATAAGCACTTGATTACGGGATCTCAGCAGTAGAAGCCTGAGTGGTTGGCAAGATGACTACTTGAAGAGATAATGGATTAGTGAATGACCGTTTGCCTGGATGTCCACCCTTGTTTACTGATGCTATGATATATTATATGGTTGGAAAGAAAGAAAAAGTCTCTCTGAAAAAAAAAATATATATAGACCACCTATAACCGATAAACGTGAAGCTACCCATGGGCGAGTATTAGGACCACCATGAGGAGAAATGCTACCTTAAAGGCTAGGTGTGTCAAAAAAAAAAAAAAATCCAAAGTGAAAAGAAAGAGATAAGAGCAAAATGAAGAAAACCATATCATGTTGAGTATGCTGAAGTAATCACAGAATGTGATTAAGACATCCAGGTTGGTTAGACCCATTGGTTCGATTCTCTGAAACGAAATCACCAAGTTGGCTTACGAAATGACTAAGTTGCGAAAGAGCCTTAGCACACACACACTTGGAGTCTAGCTCAGATCATTCACTCAGACGGTCAGATTTGAGTTGTATCGAGTACTTTGAAGGTTCTCAGGTTTCGACGCAAAGCATTCATTGAGGACAAAAGTATGTCCAGCTATCAATATTCTCTCATGAGAGGCAATATGACATTCTGGGGGCGAGGCCCATAACAGTATCAGTTTGGGGCGAGGCCCATAACAGTATCAGTATCAATCAGGGAACAAGACCCTCAATTCAAAATGGGAACAAGACCCACGGGAACAAAACACAACTCAACACAATTCAGGGAATAAGACCCTCAGCTCAAATCGGGAACAAGACCCACAATTCAGATCGGGAACAAGACCCACAACTCAGTTCCGGGAACAAGACCCTCAACACAATTCAGGGAACAAGACCCTCAGCTCAAAACGGAAACAAGACCCACAATTCAGATCGGGAACAAGACCCACAACTCAATACAGGGAACAAGACCCTCAGCTCAAAATGGGAACTAGACCCACGGGAACAAGACCCACACACAACACAACTCAACACAATTCAGGGAACAAGACCCTCAGCTCAAATCGGGAACAAGACCCACAATTCAGATCGGAAACAAGACCCACAACTCAGTTCAGGGAACAAGACCCTCAACACAATTCAGGGAACAAGACCCTCAGCTCAAATCGGGAACAAGACCCACAATTCAGATCGGGAACAAGACCCACAACTCAATACAGGGAACAAGACCCTCAGCTCAAAATGGGAACAAGACCCACGGGAACAAGACCCACAACACAACTCAACACAATTCAGGGAACAAGACCCTCAGCTCAAATCGGGAACAAGACGCACAATTCAGATCGGGAACAAGACCCACAACTCAGTTAGGGAACAAGACCCTCAACACAATTCAGATCGGGAACAAGACCCACAACTCAATTCAGGGAACAAGACCCTCAGCTCACTTCGGGAACAAGACCCGGAGGTCGCAGTACCTCACCACCAAATCAATTCAGTTCGAAGCAACATGTGAGTCAGATGGCAGCTGGCGAGCCAGGTAAGTAAAAATACATTGCACGTACTTTGATAGAATTGTCATTGTCACACACTGCACAAGTCCCATCAAAGTGGGGGCGACTGTAGGCATTGCATTTTTGCATACCAGCCCAATGATGAGCCTCGTACGGAGGCACCACCTTTTAAGTCACGGGAGTCGCGGGAAACGGACGACGGAAGGGAAAAGTCAAGAATTGATGTTTTGTTGGATTTGTTGTTCGCTCGCTTAACCTCGGAATTTGCTCGTTGAGCCTTTGTATCAAAATTTATTCTCGCCCCGAACCTTAAAGCCTACCCCTATGACCCTTCAACTTCCATGTACAAAACATAAAATAATAAGCCACCAACCAATTAAACAAATTCAAAGAAAATCAAAAACAAAAAAAAATACTAATCAAACATAAACCAAAATCCATTACAATTCATCAACACAAATATAAAATAAAACAAAGCAAACAAAATAAAACAAAGCTCATTCACGTGTACCATACACACACACAAACTTAAACCAAATAAACAATAAAATAAACAAACATCAACAAAACCCACTAATTCATCAAATAATAAAATAATAAACAACACTAACAAACAAAACAAACATCAACAAAACCCACTAACACAAAATAATAAACAAATCACAGACCAAACCCCACCTTCACGCCCAAACACAAACAAACACATTATTCGAGAGATCGTGTCGCAGAATTGGGAGTTGTCCCATGTATCGAGAATGCGATTCCGTTATACTGTGATAATACTGGAGCCATTGCGCAAGCAAAGGAACCGAGGGCGCATCAGAAGTCGAAGCATGTGGAATGCAAGTACCACATCATTCGAGAGATCGTGTCGCGAGGGGATATTGTCGTGTGCAAGGTACCGAGTGAAGATAATGTAGCAGACCCGCTGACGAAGGCCATACCTCCGAAGTTGTTTGATAAACACGTGGAGTCGATGGGTATTAGATACAATCGATATTGGCACTAGAGCAAGTGGGAGATTTTGTAGGGGTTGGTGCTCAGAGCGCCAATTCCCGGTTGTATTTCTGTTAAATACTTCTGTAAAACATTATTATTATGAATAATATATGCAGTTTCTATAATATAATCTAATTTCTTTATATGGTAAAGACGTAATGACCTTAGAATGATTAGTCATGGTACAGTTGCAAAAGCGTCGCAACGGACATTGAGTCGTATCATGACGTTGTCATTCTCAGACAGTTCCTGGTCAAGGTTTACACTACTTGGTCAGTATAGTAAACCCGTTGAGACCGGTACATGTCGTATACTGGAATATATGATTCCAATGGTTTCTCAATGAACCATAGTCTTGGAGACTAGTATAGACGTGTAGGTGTTTATAGTGGATAAACACTGAACGACTCACCGAAGATTCTTAATGGATGGTACACCAGCGTCAATAAGAATCTTCTTGGGTTGAGTATCACTTGTGATTCTTAGACTTGAGATGCCATTGTGGGCACATGAGACATCTTCTACACTTAGATGGCAGTCACGTCACCGATCTATTAGATCAGACCTCCGCCTGTTCGTTGGGTGTAGATAGATCCTCAGGGTTGTCCTATGTGTATCAAGATAGGATCCGTCAGTTCTGTGTACCAGAGCATAGGTAGTCCATATGATTTGCAATCAGATAAAACCATGGGCCCGTGGTAAGTTTAGAAGCTAGTTCTAAATATATTTTTTTGAGATTGCTAATAGAATAGTCGACTGGATAATCCCGATAGAGATTTGACGTTTACATCTATATCTCTGGGATTTATCCGGATACCTGTGACGGAGGAATTATACATTTGCCATGACCTCGACCTGTATGGTTCAGCGAGATTATCCGTGATCGTCATAATCTACGGGTGGATAGATTATGGACATGAAATTTGATTTCGTGACGGATATACCTGAACCTAGAGAGTCTCAATAATGAAACATACTCGTAGAGCACTAGAGCAACATTAATAAATAATATTGATTATTTATAAAGTCGTTTAATGGTTAAACGCAAGATACATGCTAAAGTGACTAGATAGTCATTTGCTTAATTATTGTGTATTTACATTTAATACTTGATTAATTTAAATACACATTAATTAATAGTCAAAATGAGTTATTTGACTTATTTCCTAAATGAATATATGTTTTTAATATTTAATGTAAATATTATACATATATTTAATATATTTGTATTTGATTAATTAATTAATTATTTAATTGTTAAATGATTAAATTAATTAAAATATAAATATCTTACATTAGGATAATTAAAGTAAATGACATTAGTTGCATTTGTTGACCAAAATAAATATCTAATAAAGTAGTTTATAAGATATTTGTGCAAGTTGACATTATGATAATTGAAATGAAAATGAAATTGCAATTTCTTGAATTTGGCTTTGATTTTCGGCCAAGGTGTAAATGTTGCAAGTATAAATTGTTTTTCATTTCATTTAAAAGTTAACCTAATACACTTTATCAAAATAAACTCCATTGAAGAAAGGCAAAGAAAGCTTGAGAAAAGAAAGACAAAATCAAAGATAGCTTGGAATTTAGTAAGTTTTTCCAACTTACTATTAGAGAGGAATATGTTCCTTAGGTTCAAGGCTTCAACATGTGATGTTCTAGATGATTTCTTCTTTATTCTTTTTTTTTTCTTTCTTTTTTTTTGTTGATGGAAGTTGAATGAAGTGTTGAGCATGTATGGTGAAGGAAGTTTGTAACTAGTGTAGTTGTAAACATTTTTAAGGTTTATGAAACCATGTTGCTAATCTAGAGTTATTGACCCACTCTTAAATGACCTAGATTGATCTTGAGTTGTTTCATTGTGTTGAGACTTGGATTGGATGGAAGAATGATGATTGAAACAATTGATTTAATGTATTTGGTCTAATTTGTCCAATTTGAGGAAATTGAAAAATTAGGGTTTTTAACTAATTCCAAATTTGAGGGTTTTCATATATGTTGTGTATTTATGTGTGTATATGATGCATATAAAGTTTCATGTTCATTGGATATCATTTGGATGTGTCTTGAAGCATGAAAGTGCAAAATGCACAATTGGAGCCCAATGGTGCTCTCGGCTTTGGATGAGGAAATTGGGGATTTTGGTTGCTTTGGTGTTTGATGTTTTGAACATCATAAGTTCATCTTGGAAATTATTTAGAATCATTCAAAATTGATTTGATCAATTTCGGACTAAAACGGACTAAAATACAAAGCAATGGTATTTCGGTAAATTCACTTAAAATTGTTTTATTGAATTTATTTTCATAATTGATTATTGGAATGTTAAATAAATATGTTTATTTAATTAATCCGAGAAAAAGTTTTGAAATCTGAAAATCGGATTTTCACCGCTTCCGCTGCGTTACCGGACTCACCCCCTAAATAACCCCTTCACACCAAGCCATTTCCCCCTGAAAACTATCCTTCAAACAACCAAGATGACTTGCCCCTAAGCCATTCAAACCCTAATAGCCCTCCATGTTCACGCACGACTGACCTTCACTAAAAAACACCTACGCAGCCCCATTCAAATACACAGATCTAAGTACCCTTGAGCATGATTATTGAGTAGACTTGGTTGATTTATTGCACAAATCCGTTCATTACAAGTGGCATAAGTAAGGGACCATTCCGAACCCAACGGTTTGAGGTCTTCCCTTGAGAGGGGTGAGTGCGGCCTTAAATCATTTTTCCCGGTTCACACCAGGTGGCGACTCCATTTTATTTCTCCGGTTTAGTCCCCCGCGGGCTACTCCGTACTCCCAACCGGGCCTCGAACCCGGAACAGCGTCGTCCATTTCTGTGTCCTACACCAGCGAAGCCAAATGATTTCTTGGGTAGCATCAGTAATTGCACAATATTCAGATTCAGTACTAGACCGAGAAACCATTGATCGTTTCTTGATACATCAAAAAATAAGGGAGTCTCATAAGAAGATGCAGAGACCAGTTGTAGAACGTCGATTAGTGGGATTATTTGCCCAACTAGCATCAGAGTAGGCATGAAGCTCAAGAGAGGAACGAGTTGAAAAGTGGAGACCATGAAATAAATGACATTGATGTAGCGGAGTAAATGAAGAACAAAGTCATAATGAGCAGAGTGGGGTGCTGATATAAACTGACTAATAACATGAACCACATATGCAATATCAGGTCGGGTAACTGTTAAATAAATCAAGCTGCCAACGGGTTGGCGGTAAAGAGTAACATCATGAAGATGAGTACCATCAGTCACTACAAGTTTAATTTGAGGATCTAGAGGAGTATATGTGATCTTGCTATCGGTTAACTTTTCCGGGCCAGTAAATCAGAAATATACTTAGCCTGAGATAGATAATAGCCAGTCTGATCAGAGAGCACCTCAAGACCAAGAAAATAATTGAGAGTACCAAAGATCCTTCATCTCAAAGTGGTGTTGAAGAGAGGTCTTAAGTTCAGAAATATCGTGAATATCATCCCCATAATAATCATATCATCCACATAAAGAATCAGAAGAATAAAGTCATGATCTATCTGTCGAATAAAAAGTGATGAATCATAAGTACTGGAAGTGAACCCAAGTTGATGAACAATGGTGTTGAATATCTCAAACCATGCACGATGAGCTTGTTTAAGACTATATAATGTCCGACGAAGCTTACAGCTTTTATGAGGAGGATGAAGGTAGCCAATTAGAGGCTTCATGTAATCTTCTTCAGAGATGTCACCATTAAGAAATGCATTCTTCACATCCATATGAAATAATGTCCACTGAAGAGAGGCGGCAACAGCTATGAGGCTGCGAACTGAAGTCAAACGGGCAAAAGGAGCAAAAGTCTCTCCATAATCAATCTCATAATCCTGAGAAAATCCATTGGCAACCAGATGAGCCTTATATCGTTCAATAGAGCCATCAGATTTCATCTTGATTTTGTATATCTATTTACACTTTATCGCAGACTTGGCCGGTGGAAGATCAACTAAGTCTCATGTGTGGGTTTTTTCAAGAGCCTGCAATTCTTCAGCCATAATTTGTTGCCAAAAGGGTTAGAACTAATCTTGGAGCAAAAGTGAGGTTCATATAGAGTGAGAGTAGTAGAAAAATAATGAAAATATCTAAGTTTAAGTGTTTAATGGGAATTTCTGTCACCCTAGTAGAACGACAAATAGAATGAGGATTACTTGAAAAAGACAAATGTGTGTTGGATGTGTCAGTGATGGATCTGTCAGCTGATACTGACGGTGGGAGATCGGCTGTAGAATGATCATCTGAGGGAAGCACATCAGAGTCATCATCGGAAAACAAGTTAAGAGTGTTATCTGTAAAAATGATATGGGGTGAGGAAGGGATAGACTGAAATTTGGAAACATAAAAGAACATGTGATCTTCCCAAAAGGTGACATAATGAGATATACATAGGCGATTAGAGATGGGGTACCAATATCTATACCCTTTGTATTCAATGTCAGATCTTAAGAAACAACACATTCGAGCTCGATGTTTTAATTTCGTGTGTTCATGAGGTTGAAGAAGGAAAAAACAAACACAACCAAAGGCTTTAAGAAGGTTATAATTGGGAAGTGTATCATGGAGTTTTTCATAAGGTAATTGATTGGCTAGGACATTAGATTAGAGGCGATTAATGGTATAGACACTAGTGAGGGCAGCTTCTCCCCAAAAACATTTCGGGCATGAGGAATAGATGAGAAGGGCACGAACTGTATCTAAAATATGTATGTGTTTGCGTTCGGCTCTCCCATTTTGTTGAGATGTACCGGGACAAGATCGATGACAGATAGCCCATTTTGGTGAAGAAAGTGTAAAATATTGAAATTCTTATATTCCATGGCATTGTTAGTACGGAAAACTTTAATGGGTCGGTTGAATTGAGTCTTAACCATATTCGCAAATGTTTGAGAGTCTAGTGTAACGAGAATAATCATCAATAAAAATCACAAACTACTTTAAACCACTCATAGTAGTAGTAGGAGATGGACCTCAAATATCATAATATATCAGGTCAAAGGGGGAAGAAGAAATAGACGTATTATTATTGAAAGATAACATAGTTTGCTCGCCTTACTGACAAGACATACAATCAAATTCTTTATTGGAAACATGACATAAATAACAACTAGAAGCTAATAAGCGTAAACGACAAAGAGAATGGTTTCCCAACCGAGAGTGTTATAGGCTGAGAGATGAAATAAGTGAAGTAGCTGTGGCAGAGTAACGCGGGGAAATGTCTTGAGGAAAATGAAGGTTGATGAGTTCAAACAAACGACCAATCTTACGGCCTATCACAAGTGTCTGACCGGTCCACGGATCCTGTATAAAACAACCATAAGCAGTAAATAAGACATTAAGACCAAGTTCATATAATTGGTCGACAGATAAAAGATTTAGAGTGAGTTTGGGTATGAGAAACGTGTTAGACACAGAAAGATGCGGAAGTGAAATGTGACCAAGATGACTTAGGGTCATAAAAGAGCCATTAGCAGTTTGAATGGCATGAAGATGTGGTGGAGTAGATGTAGAGGTAAGGATACTAGAGTCGGAAGTCATGTGATTGTTGAAATTGCCTACAAGCACACAAACAACAATCTCTATATACTCAATATGAGAGGTGAATTGGGTAATGACCAAATTATGGGGAATTAAAAATCTTATCGATTTTACGCTATTTAGATAATAGCTTTATCGCTTAAGCTTAGAAATCAATTTCCTAAATTAATGAATTTAACAATTAATTCTCAAAAGCAAGTTTCTAAACAATATGCATATATAAAATAAAACTTGCAATAATTAAAAGGAGTAAGGGTTAGAGAAATTGACACCGTAATTTATAGTGGTTCGACCAACTTTTTGCCTACATCCACTGCCCCAAGCCACATTTGAAGCTTTTCACTCTGTAAATGTGATCGCACACATTATACCGAGAGTTTTTCGTGGCTCACTCCCAAACCAAGAGTTTTTCGTGGTTCACCCTAAACCAAGAGTTTTCCTATGTGCATTCCAAACCTTTACGTAAGAGATTTATCACTTAGGTTTACTCTTTAACATTAACAATCAAATCACCATTTTGAGTATATCCATTCAACAATGGATTTCACTACCACAAATTTTTAAGATTAGAAGATTACAACAAAACTTGGATACTCACAATAGATAAAGAAAATTAAAGGATGAGAGTTGTTAATCCAAGTATTCTAAAATCACTAAATGTGTATGAAGGTGAAGTGTATGAGATTTAAGTATGAAGAGAGTAAATGAATAAGAAGATTTATTTCTCTCTTTAATTTTGCCTTCAAAGTAATATTGGAAGGAGCAAGAAAGGTAGCAAAAATGAAATTGGGGTTCAATATATAGTGAAGGTGAGAAACTACATCAACTCTCTGTCCTGAGACCGGTATGTCGATCTATATGTGCCGGTATACCGGTCCTATAATTTAAACGGCTATATGAATAAGACCGTTGAAGACTAACAATCTCTCCATTTTTTATGATGACAACCTTAAACTTGTGAGCTTTGAGAGTTCCAAATTTATTAACGATTATTTCTCCCCCTCAACATGTGATTGCCTTCAATATTGCTCTATAAATAATTAGACCACATTAGTGCAAATATGCTCTTCCTCAATATGAGGATGCGGGAATCACAAGTTTTATCTCATTCCTATAATTTATCCCCCTTTGACATTATCAAAAAGGATGGAGAAGCAAAGATTAAGCACAATGGGATAAAAAAGAACATGTGCACAAAACATAATAATAAGGTTCATAAACATGCACACTTAGCATTTTATCATCTTTTGTCATACAATTTAAAATTCATGCATAGATCATCAAAATCATTCAAGTTACCCTAATATCCATGCATTCCATTTTCAACCAAGAATGACCAATGGCAAGACATATCAAAAGAGCATTTAAAATGATCATATATGTTTATATTGATTAAAAATATCATACATAGGTTTAATACAATTTAGCTCTAAATCCCCAATCAACAACATACTACATAATTATCCAATTCATGTCAAAAATTTAAGCATACTCAAGTAAGGTGGATGAAGTGGTACCAATATTTCTATAAGCACGAATTTTACATTTTACCATTATTATCAAGTGACAAATCCATCATTCATAAACTTAGTCATTTTTTAGGTTGCAGTTGATTTACTTCTTGTTAAGCTCTTTCCTTATTTTGTGTTGAGTCTTTGGGATCATTTATATTTCTCATTGATTACTTTTCCAAAAGCTTCACCTACACAATCTTTCAAGCACATTTGGGTACCCAACATTTCTTGGGTCCATAGGAGTTAATCTTGGTTCCTTTTGGGAACCCATGTATTCATTTTCTTTTTGTTCATGCAATCATAAATCTTATGTCATTTCCTATTGCATGCATGACATGTGACATTTGTATCACCAGTAATATGTATATAAGAGGTGTATGCCTTAACAAAATAATTTTTCCAAAAATTTCTTTTTGATGTATGGCCTATATCTTAATCATTCTCTATTAAATGCACATCTTTGGGATCCAAGTAGCATATTAAAAGTTTTCTCTCACAAAGTCAGTTTTGTTACTATTGAGTGCAAATCAACAACATTTTTATTTAATGCAACATTTTCATCTTTCAAGGTATTGCACTCACAAGTACTAGATGAACTAGATGACATGTTAGACATGCTCTTTCAAGTTTTAAATTCTCATCTTTTAAGCATATAATTTCTTTTTCATGCATTTCATTCTTCTCAACAATTGATGCATGATCATGTAATAATGATGAATGTTCTTTTTTGAGTAATTTATGCTTTTTTATTAGTGAATTATACAATTCATTAAAGGCTTCAAATAATTCATTATATTCGGAGGAATTATGTACCTTTTATTCCTTACTCTCAATGAAGATATCATCATCTTCAATTGCCATAAAGGTAAGATCTCTAGTCCCCTCTTCACTTTCTTCCTCGGGTGAGCTTAAGCCGGTATCACTCCAAGTTGCTTTCATTGCCTTCTTCTTGAATTTTCCTTTAAACGTTCTCACTAGATAATCGGCAACTACATGACCCGATTTTTCACTCTCACAACAAGTGATTTTATCTTTCTTGTATTTCCTTGGCCAATTCTCCTCTTTCTTCTCATCCATCTTATATTTTCCTTTAGGATTCTTGGATTTGAGGAATTTCTTAAAATTCTTTATCAATTTTACCACATCATCATCACCATCATCTTCCTCATCATTTGAGCTTCCACTATCCGTTTTTCTCACAAATTACTTTATGGCTATTCTCTTTTCATTCTTCTTTTCTTCTTCCCTTAAATCCTTCTCAATCTCCATCTCATATTTTATCAATTTTCTGACCAAATCATCCAACTTCAAAGTGTTCATATCATTTGATTCTTTTTTGTGTAGCTTGTAGAGGTCATGATCTATTCTCAGACGATTAAATCTTTGTTGAGAATAATTCGCTATGATACCAATTAAAATTGCCTACAAACACTCAAATAACAATCTATATATACCCAAAAAGGGTGAATTAGGTAATGGCCAAATTATGCGAAATTAAAAATCTTATCAATTTTACGCTACTTAGTTAGTAGCTTTATCGGTTAAGCTTAGAAATCAATTTTCCAAATTAATGGATTCAACAGTTAATTCCAAAAAGTAATTTTCTAAACAATATGCATATATAAAATAAAACTTGCAATAATTAAAAGGAGCAAGGGTTAGAGAAATTGACACCGTAGTTTATAGTGGTTTGGTCAACTCTTTGCCTACATCTATTCCTCTAAGCCACGCTTGAAGCTTTTCACTATGTAAATGTAATCGCACATATTACACCGAGAGTTTTCCGTGACCCACTCACAAACAAGAGTTTTTTATGGTTCACCTCAAACCAATAGTTTTCTTATGTGCACTTCAAACATTTACACAAGAGTTTTATCATTTAGGTTCACTCTTTGACATTTACGATCAAATCACCATTTTGAGTATATCCACTCAACAAAGCATTTCACTACCACAAATATTTAAGATTAGAAGATTACAACATAACTTGTGTACTCAAAATAGATAAAGAAGATTAAAGGATGTGAGTTGTTAACCCCAAGTATTTCAAGCTCACTAAATGTGTATAAATATGAAGTGTGTGAGCTTTGGGTATGAATAGAGTAAATGAATAAGAAGATTTATTTCTCTTTTTATTTTTGCCTTGAAAGAAACGTTGGAAGGAGTAAGAAAGGTAGCAAAAATGAAATTGGGGCTCAATATATAATGAAGGTGAAAAACTGTCACAGCTTTCTGTCTTGAGACCGATATATCTGTCTATATGGGCTGGTATGTCAGTCCTGCAATTTAAATGGCTATACGAATAAGACCGTTGAAGATTAAAGCGCAGAACAACCAGATTATTGACTGGTATGGTGGTTGGTATTGTTGGGGTTGGTGCTCAGAGCGCCAATTCCCGGTTGTATTTCTTTATTAATACTTATGTAAAACGTTATTATTATGAATAATATATATATGCAGTTTCTATAATATAATATATCTTTTAATATGGTAAAGACGTAATGACATTAGAATGACTAGTCATGGTGCTGTTGCAAAAGCGTCGCAACTGACATTGAGTAGTATCATGACGTTGTCATTCTCAGACAGTTCCTGGTCAAGGTTTACACTACTTGGTCAGTATAGTAAACCCGTTGAGACCGGTACATGTCGTATACTGGAATATATTATTCCAATGGTTTCTCAATGAACCATAAGTCTTGGAGACTAGTATAGATATGTAGGTGTTTATAGTGGATAAACACTGAACGACTCACGTAAGATTCTTAATGGATGATACACCAACGTCAATAAGAATCTTATCGGGGTTGAGTAGCGCTTGTGATTCTTAGACTTGAGATGCCACTGTGGGCACATGAGACATCTTCTACACTTAGATGGCAGTCACGTCACCGATCTATTAAGATCAGACCTCCGTCTGTTTATTGGGTGTAGATAGATCACCAGGGTGTCCTGTGTGTATCGAGATAGGATCCGTCAGTTCTGTGTATCAGAGCATAAGTAGTCCATATGATTAGCAATCAGATAAAAACCATGGGCCTGTGGTACAATTTAGAAGTTAGTTCTAAATGTTCTTTTTAAGATTGCTAATAGAATAGTCGACTGGATAATCCCTATAGAGATTTGACGTTTACATATATATCTCTGGGATTTATCCGGATACCTGTGACGGAGGAATTATACATTTGTCATGACCTCGACCTGTATGATTCAGCGAGTTTATCTGTGATCGTCATAATTTACGGGTGGATAAATTATGGACACGAAATTGGATTCCGTGACGGATATGTCTGAATCTAGAGAGTCTCACTAATGAAATATACTCGTAGAGAACTAGGGCAACATTTATAAATAGTATTGATTATTTATAAAGTCGTTTAAAGGTTAAATGAAAAATACATGTGTAAGGACCCGATAGTCATTTCCTTAATTTTTGTGTATTTGTTTTTAATGCTTGATTAATTCAAATACACATTAATTAATTGTCAAATTGAGATATTTGACTAATATCATAAATGTATATGTATTTTATATTTATTGTAAATATAATACACATATTTAATATATATTTGTATTTGATTAATTAATTAATTATTTAATTGTTAAATGATTAAATTAATTAAAATATGAATTTTTAAGTTATGATATTTTATTTAATGACTAAGTTGCAATTGTTGACTTGGTTGAATATATCATTAAAGTGTAATGATCATTAAAACAAGTGGACAAGTTGCAAAAATTAAATGAAATACAAAACAAATATCTAGATATTAATTTACCAAATTTTCGGCCAAGGCTTATTTTTTTGGTATAAATTGTTTTGTTTTCATTTAGGGTTTCATAACCTTGAAACACTTATCAAATACTCCATTGAAAGGAAAACAAAGAAGCTTGAAGAAAAGAAAAACAAGAAAAGGCTTGGATTTTAATAAGTTTTTCCAACTTGCTATTAGAAGGGAAAATGTTCCTTGAGTTCTAGGCTTTATGCTATGAGTTTCTTTTGTTTTTCTATTCTTTATTCTTTGTATTTTTTATGGATGAAATATTTGAAAGTGTTGAGCATGTATAAATTTCAAAAGAATGCTTCTAATATGTTAATAGGCATACTTTTGATAGTTTGAGAAACTTGTTGCTAATCTAGAGTTGTTGACCCACTCTTAAATGACCTAGATTTGATCTATAGTTATTTCATTGTGTTGAGACTTGATTTGAAGGGAAGAAACATGATTAAAGTATTGGATTTAACCAATTTGGTCTAATTTGTCCGATTTGAAGAAATTGTAAAATTAGGGTTTAAGACCACTTCCAAATTTGAGGATTTTCATTTATGTTGTGTATTTGGATGTGTATGAGATACATATAAAATCTTATGTTGATTGGATTTCATATTCATATGTTTTGAACATGGAAAGTGCAAAATGCACACTTTGGTGCTCTAATGTGGCTCTCGGCTTTGGGGTTTATTTTTGGAAATTTTTGTTGCAATTTGAATTTCAATATGTATGACATGTTAAATTCATATATGTAATGATTTAGAATCATCCAAAATCGTTTCGAACAATTTCGAATTAAAATAAACAAAATGTTATGTTTAAGGGCAATTCGGTAAATTCACATAAATTTGATTTAATGTGTTTTATTTCATAATTTGATTATTGGATAATTAAATAAATAAGTTTATTTAATTAATCCGAGAAAAAGTTTTGAAATCGGAAAATACTGATTTTCCACTATTCCGTTGCATTACCAGATTTTCGCCATTAAAATCCCTTCAGGTATGCCCGTTAGCTAGTCGGTATGGGGACCGGTATGATCCGCCTCGGTTCCAGTAGCTATGCAAACTTCAGACTGACCGGTATGGAGTAACCTGATTTCAGAGAGCATGCAAAACTGTCCAAGACATAGCAGAGACACTAATATGCCGGTATCAGGGACTGTTATGTCGATCTCAGTGCAGAAACTCAGGATTTGAATATTTAAAAATATTTACACATAATCCTAAAGCATCTATATGAATGTGCATGAGTCCTATGAGCTTAGAGTACTTAAATTATCAACTCACTTACATTGAGAGCCATAAGCAATAAGACTACACTAGATATCTTCATTAAGATCTTGAGTCTTCATATTCATTTACTTCGACATATTTTTGTAATGTTTTCGAATGCGCATTGAAGTCGTAGGGTTGCATCATCAAAATCCTTCATCCAATACTATGACGCTGACAATTAAAATAAGCAGAACCAAAATACCAAGAGGCAGTACCTGAGATAGTAGAGGAAGCAAAGATGTTACCAAATTGGGAGGTTATGGATTGAAAGAATGAGGCGAGATCTTGAATAGGCTGAGAGGGTTGAGACTGCTCAGTGTCACTCTGATCATCAAAAGCTACAGAAGAGATAGACTAACAGCCATTGAATGAGTGAATGGATGTAGATCATCAAGTGTGGAAGTCTCGTTCAAAATTGTCAAGACTAAATGGAAAATTCTGCAACACTGTGTGGGACATGTGAGTACTAGTTGTGTGGGAAACTTACAGTAATTGCATGACTTTGATGAAGGAGTGCTTGAAGGAAGTGGAGGTGTGGCAAGTATTGTATCTGTAGTCTGTATCCAGCCAGAAGAGTGACGAGTTTCTTCAGAGTGCCCAAAAAATTCTGAAAAATACAGATTTGCCTCAAATCAAGAAAATAATATACAGGTCCAAGAAGTTCCTGAAAATTACGTAAGAGGGCATAAGTTGATAGATATAACAAAAATACCTCTGAAGTACTTCGAACGGCGCTGATAGCCACAGAGGATGAGTGTTGAAGGTGGCCAAAGTTCGAGTAGTGTCCAAGGAACAGTTTGCTGGTAGCGATGATAGGGGACTCACCGGAAAGAAGAATGCCCAAAACAGAGGGCTTGAAGATTCGGTGGGAGCCCAAATCGGGACAGTAGAGGCCTAATCGGCGAGGAGAGAGGCAGATACAGACTTGGCATGACAGTATAAGTCCAACGGCACCGAAATCGTGGGTTGATTTGGTCTGGAGAGAAAAGGTGTGTGATGTACACACGTGGGGCAGCGACGCGTGGTAGAGGTAGTGGCCGGAGGTAGAGAGTTAAGAGATCCAAGGAAAAAACCGTCTGATACCATGTTAGAGATTGAATTGAATAATCTTTGTATTCCAATCTAATTATAATTACAGTGTAATAGCCTTTATATATGCAATACAATAAACCAAAAGTAAGAAAGGAAAAATATAAATATTTACACTAATAATGGAGATCGAAATCTTCTTAAAATAGGAAATTATAATATAGAAAGGATATCTTGTTTTGAATATAATTTCCGTTTTAATATAAATTCCTTAACACATAATATAATAAAACATCTCAAATCTCTTATTTTTGGGGTAGCGTAAAGACTGTTCTGGTGGTGTTATTTCTTATGGCTATGTGTGACAAGGTTGTTGCTGATAATAATAAAATAAAAATAAAAATAAAAACACCAACAACAATAATAATAATAATAATAATAATAATAATAATAATTGAATGAATCTTTCATACGGTCAAAAAATATATACAATATCATTTAATGTTAACAAAATATTCTCCAGTCTCCATAAAATCTTCACGGGTGAAATTAGTTTCCATTATAATATAATAAATGAAATTCTCAATAATAAAAAAAAACATTGTCAATTAATTTCCACATAGATGTACGCTTAGACCCCTCATCGCAAGCATGTCGAGCTCCATCACCACATGCACGCTTGTCGCATGTCCCACACTCCACCAAAAATAGCCCCACCATGCACAACCATTAGAAATAGCACCATCACAACTAGGTTCGGTCGTGATTCAGTTTCGAATCGGAATCGAAATTCCGACAGTTTCAATTTCGGTTCTAGAATCGTAATTTTACAGTTTGGTTCGGATCCTCTCTTTGAGGAACCGGAAACGCAAAAAAAAAAAAAAAAAATTAATACTGAATTAGTGAAGTACGAAATTTCACCATGAAAATCTTGATTATGTTAATAATTCTATAATGATATTTTTTTTTAATTTAATTTATTAATTTTTTATTAATGCGGTTTGGAACCGAAATCGCCGATTCTGAAACCGCGGCCAAGCCTAATCACAGCAGTATTCATGCTACCACAAAAAATTAAAGGTTTGAGATGTTAAGTTCGGTGTGTTTTCAATTTAATAATAATATGAATTTATTATATATAATTATATGAATTATCATTAAAGTGAAAAGTATTATAATTATTATTTTTTATTTATTTATTTTTTTGAATATTATTTTTGCACCCCTAAGAAATTCTAATAATATCACTACATCTCCTAACCTTTTGATTTTGAATCAAGGAACCATTACAGTATAATGATTTGATAAAAATATCATCTAAACTTCATCATTCACTTAATACCATTAAATAGAAAAATGATTAATATAAAACATAAAGTAGAGATGATGCGGTGTCATTGTAAGAAATCTATGGTGACTACATCTACATATACTTTCCCCAAATCTTCGGTGGTGCAGTGATAATTTTCCTAATGTGCATAAGAGAAAAGAGAATTGATACACACATTTTTCTTGATATCAAATGAGGAGCTAATGCTTTCAAAAAGAATAAAATCAACAGAAAGCTTTGGCAGTAAAACAATCTTCATTGAATTCAGACTTTGCCCCATGATTTTCTAGAGCTCTGAAACGATTTTGTTGAGCAAAATTTTAAATTAAAGAGAGAATAATTCGACTGCGATGAGGAAACTCGGGGATGAAGATATGGGTTTTGTGAGTTAGAAACCTTTTTTCTTTTTTTTCTTTTTTTCCCCATTTTTCATTTTTGTTTATAAAGATCAAATTGAAAGTTATAAAAGCCAAATTTTGTATTTCATGCATGCTTTTGATATACAGTTAAAGTAAAAGAATTTTCAATGGAAAATTTATCCCAAAAAAAAAAACGGTTTAAAATTTAAATGGATCTCTGGTACAACTACTTGGTTGTGGAAAGGACCAAATATTACACAAAACGAAACAAACTGAAACATTACAAGGAAAATAAAAGGAGATTATCAGAACTATCTCAAAACTGTAAGCTGTCTGTTATTTTTTGATCATTAATCAGACTGAGCCACCGCTTAGCAACTCGAGCAGTTCAGCTTTCTTCATTTTTGAATACCCTTTCACACCGCGAGACTTGGCAACTGCCCTCAGTTCAGGTAGCTTCAATGCACTCAAATATCCAGTTTCATTCTCCTCCTGTTGGTCTCCATTTTCTTCATTATCGGAAGATTCACCCTCCTCCGATACACCATAAGCACTGTCATCTAGGATATTGGGCTCCGTCTCCAATACCTCATCATATAAAGTGCCATCTAAAACATTGGATTCTATATCTGATGCCTCCTCTCCATCTGCAAAACTGGTCTCTGGCTCTGGTTCTGGCTCATGTTTAGGGTCGGTAAGTATCTCCACCGAATTTTTGTTTCCCTTTCCATTTGAATCTAAATGTGAGATGGAATTCACAGTTTCCTCACTGGAATAAACAGGAGGGTGTTTGAATTGAGTGACTGGAGACCTGCGCCTGAAATTTGATGCAGGTCTTGTAAAAGAAGATGCATTAGGTCCTCGGGAGTCAGACCTGGCCCTGCTATTTGAATCAAAGAAGCTTGTGCTTTTATCTTCATCATATGAGACATTTGGTTCAGTCTGGTCCAAATTAAAGTCATTGTTGCTCCCACTACTGCTTTTTGTTTTACCTTGCTCAACTGAGTGTTTCCTCAACAGCTTAAGGAGAGAATCTACCGTTTCACTCTCTTTACGTTGTCCTTGCACGGCTTCAATCTTCTTGCCTTCTTTTGCTGCAGCTCTTTCTCGAAGCTGAGCCTGGACCTTGCGGAAAAGTTCAACAATCTCCTTCTCTCTTGGTCCTGGGGCTGATGTTGCTTGGAATTTTGGCGAACTGGAGAGAGAGAGTAGAGGCCCATTTTTGGAAGATACCAGTTCAGATTCATCATCAAAACTCTCATCATTTTGCCTGTTCCTGCCTCGGTAACCATTTCTGTTTTGTCTTGAAAAGTCAGGATTTCTCCTATAAGCACCAGAACTAGCTCTGCAAACAAGTGATGCTCCCTTGGAACGACATTTCACTGCTCCAATCTTGACCTGTGATCGGATTCTGAAGTCACCACAAGAAGAGCAGGAAGACACAGCCACTGCTCTTCCAGAAACACCCAAACATGGGAGACATCTGCCCTCAGATGGCCCATAACCTACAAGAAGACAGGATGGTACATGATAGTCGATTTAATAATACTAATTTGATAATAGATATTTATTTAACAAATAACAACTGAACCTTATTCATATTTGACAAGGCAAACTATATCAAGCACATTTTATATATCTTGGTATGCCCATAGAAATATTCCCATTCATAAAAGTTTTGAAACTTTTATTTCATTTGCAACATATATATAGACTTTCTCTTCAAAAAGATGAGTATGACTTAAAAGAAAACTCTTCGAATCAAGGGTATAAAATCCTTATGGTCTAATCATGCCAACAATTAACCTATATTACCAAAAAGAGAAATGGGAATGGGAACATAGTACACTTGAAGAGTGGAACTGTGGAACACAATACAGGGCATTGGGTATTCAGATTTATAGGCATAATGCCGTTTTTTAAGATTAGAAAATGGATTCTTGCCAGTAATAATACCTAATTATCACTCATCAGTGCATAGCTTGAGCTCCTAAGAGCCTCACCATATCTCTATTTCTTTCTAATTATACAAAAAGGACAACCCATGATATGCTCCACTATATCTTTTTTACCACTCCAATACCCATGATATTCTAAAATGAATCCATGTTTGGGAACAATTGCACCAAAAACCAATTTTTTTCCTAGGGGAGAGAGAAGAGGATTGGGTTAGAAATTTATCACCTATGAATGTTGTCTCACACTCAAAAGTGGTAGGCGGGGCAAGACATTTTGGTAGTTAAACTAGCCCGCCCAAGAGCTACCTTTGACCAGCCAAATGGCAGGTTGACTAGTCAAACATACAGAATTTTATCAAATATGTAGCTTCAAATACAAAGCACCGCCTATAGCCGCCCAAGCACTACCTTTGACCAGCCAAAGGGCGGGTTGACTAGTCAAACATACAACATTTTATGAAATATATAGCTTCAAATACAAAGCACCGCCTAAGCACCCGTCCAACTGCTACTTAGGTGGCACCTTTAACAGCATAATTATTAGAGAATCAACTAACGACCATGATTATGCACTCTGCAAAATATGCTAAATGCCAAAACAAACAGTAACTCATGATAAATTTATTAAGAGTAAAAAAAAAGTTGAGAATAAGGTATTTTTCCAATGATAAACCTGAACTATGGTAAATGTTAAGTGTGGTTTAGGGGCAAAAACCCACCTTTACTTTGTTTTTATAGCAACATAACTCCTCATCACAATTCACAACCACCATTTTCATCGTTATCTGTCAAATTCTCCTATGCATTTAAATGATTAAGGGAGAGAGAGGTCCAAACAAGATCCATATCTTGCAACATAAATCTCAATGGAGATTTAGAGAATACCTTAGGCAAAAGACAATGCGACCACATAGAGAATAAACTTACTTAAAACTTAATTAAACAAGCAAGTAGTTCAGTGGTTGCCTCCCTCCAATCACACAAATACAAAACATCAATTAAATAAGGGTACATTCAGATGCTTTTAGCATCTTCAAAATTGCTTTCAAATAGGCAGAAACTCTTTTGAAATCTAATTACCATAGCTGTTTTTGCTTGAAACGCCGAAAAAATACTTCACAAAGAAAGACTAAACACTGTCTGTTATTTCTATGAATTAGTAAAGAAAATCCTCTATCATTTCTTTCCCTTTTTAACATTTCTTCTGCATGAATGACTCTATTAAGCAATTACTTAAACACATATGCTTTTTAACTAACAGAACGAACAACAACAAATCATAGAAACCCTAAAGCTTATTTCGGGTAATTTAAAAACTTTAAAATGGAATTTACAAGCGGCCATTTTCGAAGAATTTGAACTGACCTGATAGGTTCTTGGCTATGAGATGGACTGCTTGAGACATCACTTTCGCTTAAATCGAATTCTATACAAAGTATTAGTGGATGTGTTGCATTTTTTACGATTTTTTCACTTTTGTTCTTTCAGTTTTCTCGTCGGCTTTGTGAAAATATATAGCCATTGATAAGGGTCATTTTGGGTAATATATTTATTTGATTAGGGCAAAAGTGGTTAATCAGCACTTGTTGATTTGAAGGCGGCAACGTGTCCACGTTTCCGGTTTTCGTTTGGAGTCAGATCCGGGTTGACCCGTTTCTTCTCCGTACTCAGCAGCTTACATAAATTGATAAAAATGAGATAAATTGATAAAGAAAAAAAAACAAATTATATTAATTAATGTGTAATGATATACATACATCCACTTTACACACCCAAAGACACATTCATGCCCATTTTTTAAATTTTTCTTTCCTTTTTTATCCTTAATATTTTAACAAATACTCAATTCACCCCTCCCAGGATACATGAGTGTGTCTTCGGGGGTATAAAATAGGTGTATATTTAACATTTTTCTTAAATTAAAATATAATTCTTTTTTTTTACCAAACATTTATATAGTGGGTTTGCGTATTTAAAATCTCTCTCTTGTATAATAATTATCGAAAGAACATAACTATGTTTTTAAGGGTAATGAAATCATTCAATAATAATATCATCACAGAAGATATAAATATACAACCATTTCAACTTTAATATAACACTTGAGAAATTTAAATACTCGAAATTAGTTAGGATATAGCCTACCGATATAATTTCTAAACACTAATACCCCAAAACCCATTTAATTCAAATATTAGATTTGTTTTCTAAAATACTTCACCATTTATAATGGGATTACTTTTATTTAATTTTCATCATTTTGATGAACAAGACTGAAATTAACTACTCCAAAAAGAGTTTGATCGGATTATTTTCGAGCAATTTTCTTTAATTTTACACTCGAATTCATATTTAGAAAAACAAATTAAAATTATCTACACGATTTGATTTACATTCACTTGCCTGACCGTAGTGGTGTTCGATATAATGACAACAATCTACAACGGATTGGAATGCACCAACAACAAAAAAAAACCATAATATTTTTAAAAACACTTGTAAACCTCCATTCATTAACAAATTTTGTTATTTTAAAATGGAAAAATATATAATTTAAAATATTTACTAAGCATTCTCATGTCATTCTTACATGAATGTATAATAATAATCATTTAACTGTTAGAACAAACAAAATCTGTTAAAAAAATTGGATTGTATGACTTGTTTCAAATATTAGAAGATTCTATAACCCTTTCCACGTTGAAAATTTCCGCCGTCAAATCACCCATTCCGAGCTTAAACGGAGCAGGTAAAACCCCTGACCGTCCCAACACACTCCCTGAATTCGAACTCAGGACTGCAAGATCAAATCTTTAGCCCTACACCATCAAGTCACGCCCCTTAGAGACCCCTTTCCCTAATTACCAACAGTCATTTTCCCATTTGCAGGTAATGATATCATGAAGTTTTATAATTACCTCATGATTTATGCTTAAAATTAAAAAGTATAATAATAATGAATTCATCAATAAAAAATCGGATAAAAGATATTAAAGAAACAGCAATAGTAGTAGAATGGAACAACTAAAATATAGGCCAATCCATCTATCTGCTGATCCTAAATATAATTATAACATAAAGTGTGCCGGTAACTTGCCCAAAACTTCTACAAAAAGAATTTGGCAGAATAGAAAAAATCATTTTCAGATGTTAATCTTTAACACCTGAACACATTGGACCCGTGCATCAAAATATTTGCCCCTTTTCTTTGGCTAGCATTTTAAACAACAGAATGTTCTAAAAGCAAGTTTAACTCTGAGGCCTCTTAGTTTTCTTCATTCACAAGGAAAGACTCGATTACCCACCAGCCACACTTGGTTAAGAATAAATGATAAATCTGGTACGCCTCTTATGAGAAGACCATAGAGACCATCTTTTTATTTCATTTTGTAGTCAACCAGATATCTAAATGAGTACAACAAGCAGGAAAAGACAATAAACACGAACCAAATGCAGTCCGTCGGTGGTCTGTGAGGGCAAGGTTTATGCTTTGTGATTTTTCATCAGCTCGTCAACATCCAGTTCCACCTCCAATACTGGTGAATCCTTCCGCATGCTGTAATGACTGGTCAAGGAACACAAAATATTCAAAGATCATCAGATTAACCAATCATGTTTCAACTTTGTCTAATGGAACGATCAGCTTACCTGTTCTGTACAGGACCATGATCCACAGCTGTTCGAAGGCAATAAATAACTCTGCCAACTATGTTTGTCATGGGGACTGGACCAAATGTTCGACTATCATTGGCTTCCTGTCACTCAAAAAAAAAACAAAAAAAAAATTCCAAGAGAGAAGAAGATAAATCACTGTCTACAGGTTTAGATTATGGTCAAAATTAAATAGTAAAATCACGATTAGTGATAATCAATCTAGTCATGGAAACAACAAAATTGTTTCCCCGTATATCCAGAATAAACATCACCAAACGCAATTACATCTTGAAGTAACTTATACAAGTGATATGCATCCATTCCCAATCAGGATTCAAGCTGGACATACAATTGCTGTCAAAATTGTTTCCCCAGAATCCAGAATAAACATCACCAAACGCACTTACATCTTGAAGTAACTTATACAAGTGATATGCATCCATTCCCAATCAGGATTCAAGTTGGACATACAATTGATGCAGGGTCTGTTTGGTATTGTGGTTTGACTTGGAGATGACAAAACTATATTTTAGTCAAAACACAGTTTTTAAGTGTTTGGTTAATGATGAGAAATTGCGATTATTAATCGTGATTTCTCTTAAAAATTGATTTTGCAAAAGCTAAAAATTTTAGCTTCTCCCCACCATCAGATTAAAAAAGCGCACCATAATTTTTTTTTTTAGCATAAGTCAAAATTTCATAACACTGTTTATGAACCACCGTTTGTTTACCACACTTATCTAATCGCAACACCAAACAAAGCCACAATTGCAACGCAAAAATTTGAAATTATAGTCCCTTTGCCTTTTATTTCAAGGACGGAGGGTTATAAACCAAACTAACAGCAATTACCACACACACACACACATATATATGGGTAGGGATACTTTAACTTCAATTTTTGACTTAAATCTATACTTAAAATCTAGGGCATTGATTTCAGCCAATCCAATGGTAGGTATTCAAAGTCAAAATAGCATTTAATGATGTAAATCTGTCCACCATTATCTATCATTGGGTTGACTTAAATCAATAATTAGATGTTGATTTCTAAATTTCAGTCAAAAATTGTTCTACCTATTGCTGGAAAACATGCTTATTTCAGTCCTCCGATTCGCCTCTACACATCAGTCCATGAATATAATATTTGTAGTGTACAAAGAATGAAATCCAAGACATAGCAGAAACATATATGAATATAATAACAAGTTCAAATTACAAATAAATATGAAAAAGTAATCACCTTAGGCTTCATATTTTCATTATCAGCCAACACCCAGCATTCATCCTTTCCAAGAACAAAAGGCTCCTCTTTCTCGTCAGTAGACACCATTTCAAACCCTTCAGTTGCAGCTAATCTTCTCACTAAATAGTTATCTGACTTCTCAGGATCTTTCATAACCACAACATCTCCAACAAAAACACGCCTGTCAATAAAAGAACAAGAAAATGAACAACTTTCAAGGATGAGATACAAATAACATCCTCGAAAATATGAGGATGAAGCAGAAAAAGAAAAGGTCACTCTGAAACACAATAAACAAATAAATAATAGAAAAGAAAAGGGGGACGTGGGGGTAGATAGATACATAGCCTAAGCATTGTCTTGGAAGCATATAGCCTAACCTCCAATTTACGGGGTGGTTTCCAAATCACGCAATAAAAATTTTGAAAATATGAGTTTTGGGGGCAAACTAGGAAAGTTAAGGTAGTTTGCTCATCAGCATCTGTCCTTTGCATGGAATTAGCCATTAGGTACAAACACCCAAGGGGCGTGGCTTGGTGGTGTAGGGCTCAGGATCTCACCTTGAGGTCTTGGGTTCGAATTCAGGGAGTGCGTTTCTTGTAAGAGTCTGGGACAGCCGAAGGTTTTACCTGCTCCGCTTAAGCCCGGAAGGAGTGGTTTGGTGGCAGGGTTTCCAACGATTCCCAAAAAAAAAAAAAAAAAAAATTGGATACTAGACTCATAGACCCCATAACCAGAATTACCATGCACACTAAGATGCCAACTTAATCCAACTTGATGTTACAATATGAAAACATAATAACATAATCAACAGGCACCAACCAAACCATTAAATAAATAAAAGATAAAGATAAAACCAAGTATTCCCTTGTGAGTACAAAAACCTTCAAATACTTTATACTATAGTAGCTAAAGGTTTCATGAGCTATGCTCTAATTGCAAGCCAATCAAATAAAAAATAAATAAAAAGAAGGAAGCATGTAATTCAACTAATAAACCAAAAAAATCAGAAATGGCTTGTCGGCTTGATTTCCAAACCCAAGCAATAAACAAAAAGCATATGAGTGGTAAAATATTCAAACAGATTGGAATTTTAAAGGATAAAACTCTATAACAATTAATTATCTTGTGTCCCTAAAATAACAACATGATACGGCTGGAGTAATTTTCAGACAAAGTATTAAGGATGAAAACCAAATGGCACATGTTGTAAAGGAGACAACATAATATAAATTTCAAAATTTATTAAGGATAAAAGAAAGACAACTAGTATTACTTTGGATCTGCAGCAGGTAACTTCCGTACAAGAAGAGTTCCGCCTTGCCCTCCAATAACAGGGGCCATCTCCTCTCCTTTATTACAGTGAGTGTAAGTTAACTTTCCCTGAAACAAATACTTCCAAACCGAATCACGTAATTCTCTGTCATTGATCTGACCTCGCGTGTAGCTCTGCTTCAGATAGAAGATTCTGTTAGAACAATGAAATAAAATATAATACTAAAAGCCATACTTTTAACCGAAACTGTGCACAAGGTAAGTAGAAAAAACACAGTGACAGACGAATGCATTGAAAAATAAAGCATATATACCATTTGCCAACTTTGAATATTATATTCCTACCAGCAGAAGTATTTATTAACTAGTGAATAATAAAATAAAATCATCAAAATTAAACTCTTTCCCAGTACCTTCAACAACTTTTTGGGATAAAATTTCTATTAAAATGTACAACGGATTCCAGTTCCAAACGCAAACAAGGAACTTCTCATAGAATTTTAATTTAACTCTCCTAATAATCCATTCATCAAATTCATAATCCTTTACAAGAGTCAAAACTCGACTATAAACTAACGATGATATCTAAGTTGTTTATCTCTGCCCTTGAGAGTTAAGAAGTCCCACATATCATATTATCAATTGGTTTCCTATAGTATCATTTCACAAGGAGAACAAAACTCATGTATTGAGGCATACACATCGCCAATGGAAACAAAAGAACTATACCGTTTGCCTTATTAAACAAAATCACAAATTGGACTCTAAACTAATCTAATCAAAGGCCAAATTTCCCACCTCCACCGTTAAAACCTACAATTAAAATACTACACAATGAATAGCAATTAAACTAACAACAAACCCTAATGAGATAGCAAGTGCCTCATAATGTCAATAGTAAATATAACCCTTATTCACTGCCAGATCGCATATCAATAGATATTGAAAAAATTAATAATCATAAATCACCCACAATATAAACAAATTCAAAAGCGAAAATCGAAGAGCAATAACCTTCCAGCTGATAGAAACGGAGTACTGAAGCTTGTTGGCTATGTATCGACACCAAGTTGATAGAGAAACCATTTGCCTCTTCTATGGATTTATCGATTGCTCGTGCGTGTAGCTTCAGAATTCAATTTTGTTAAACCCCTTGTCCCTTTAACTATTTAAATTTTTTTTCTCCATTCTTTTTTTTAACCCTTTTTAATTAGCTTGAGGTTTTTTTTAATTTATTTGTACAGTATTGACTTATTTTTTCTTTTTTTCTTTTTCTTTTTTAATTTTTTCTTTTTTTAAGATTAAGCCAGGGCTTTTTGGGGATAATTCGCAATTCGGGTGGTCGGGTTGACTGATTGGTTCTATGGGATGGGTCAAACCAATAAAATACAACACCACTTATAAATTCAATACGAATCAGATATGAATAAATAGATATAGATATGATAGTCAAGTCTTATATTTTTTAATTAAATGGGTTAATTCTTGTCGACCCGATTAATAACCGTATCGGATATAGATTTCAAGCCTTTGAACAACCAACTCGTTGGTGATATACGATTAATAACTGTATCAAAAAAACTTGTTTGGTTTTATGGGATGGGTCGAATTAAAAGTTGATAAAATATGACAAATCCTATTAACTCGATACGAATAAATAAGTATGGATAGTCGGATTTTATATTTTTTATTAAATAGGTCGATCCGTGTCAACCTAATTAATAACTGTATCGAGTTTAGGTTTCAAATATTTGACTAGCCAATTCATTTATGATACAATTATATGACTTTTTAAAAAAAATTATTTTGTAAGTTATTATAATTAACACTCAAATATTGAGTATGATTTTCCTTTTATTATTTGAGTATCATTTTTCTTATTTTGTGAAAGATAGACATTTTTACTGATTATGAATTTTTTTTTTTTTTGGAGTATCATTTTTCTTATTTTGTGAAATATAGACATTTTTAATGGTATCCTATTTTCTTGAATTTTAAATAAACTTCGGTGATGTACTGTTTTTAATGGATTTTGAAGGTCTTTTACAACTATGGATTTTCATAGTTTTAATTTTAATACATGTCTTTTTTTAGTTTTAGTTTTCATTATATGGAATTTGATGTTATCAAATATTTAATTATATATTATTTTTATCATTTTAGTATGGATATATATTGTATATGTGTAATTTTTGTTAAGAGGGTTACTGTGGATGCTGGTTTTCGCCCGAGGTCCACAATCAAGAATTTGTAGGATATGGGCACTAGCGATCCTGCAAAACAAAGGTAGAGTGAGCAGGGAGGATACTGTCCACTGGTGTGGTGGGTATCGTAAGCACTCTGACGCTCAATTCAGTAAAGAATACGAGTTGTAAATAATGGAAGAACGAGGTTTGAAGTTACCTTGACTTATGTTGACTGCCGTGAGGGTGGTGGCCGGTGTTTATGAAGCTTAGAGAGCTCAAGTATGAGAGCTCTCACTCCCCACTTTGTACTTCGAATTATGCCTCTATATATAGGTTAATGTGTATTTACCTTTATAGTTGGCACAATGTTGTAATTATTGAGTTGAGACCCATAACATGTTTGATGTTTCTGCTTTCGGTGGGGGAATATTTGCATGTGGATTTGGTATTTCTGTTAGGAAAAGAGGGTTACATCAGTTGAGAGATTAATGGGGAAACATGAGGCTTGTCTGGGCCTTACTTATCCAAACATGAGGTTACATCAGTTGAGAGATTAATGGGGTTTTAGGGGCAGAATCCGGTAAACGACGGCAAGCGGAAGCGGTGGAAAATCAAAATTTTCTGATTTCAAAAATTTTTTCTCGGATTAATTAAATAAACATATTTATTTAATTATCCAATAATCAAATTATGAAATAAAATTCAAATAAATCATATTTAAGTGAATTTACCAAATTACCCTTACTTTGGTATTTTGTCCATTTTAGTCCGAAATTGATCTAATCAATTTTGAATGATTCTAAATCATTTCTAAGATGAACTTAGCATGTTCAAAACATCAAAACACCAAAAGCACCAAAAATCCCATTTTCTTTATTCTTGGCCGAATGCATCACAAGGTGGGCATTTTGTCCATTTGGTCATTTCATGTCTCAAAACACACCAAGATGTAATCCAATCAACATGAAACTTTATATGCATCATATACACATCTAAATACACAACATATATGAAAACCCCCAAATTTGGAATTGGTCATGAACCCTAATTTTTCAATTTCTTCAAATTGGACAAATTAGACCAAATTGGTTAAATCAATTACTTCAATCATGTTTCTTCCATCCAACCAAAGTCTCAATACAATGAAACAACTCAAGATCAAATCTAGGTCATCTAAGAGTGGGTCAACAACTCTAGATTAGCAACAAGGTTTCCAAAACCATAAAAGAATACTTATAACTACACTAGTCACAAGCTTTCTCCACTATACATGCTCAACACTTTCACCAAACTTTTATCCATCAAAAACACAAAGAATAAAGAATAGAAAAAACTCAAGAACATCACAAGATGTTTCCCACAACAAGAGGAACAAATTACTCTCTAATGGAATGTTGGAAATACTTACTATTTTCCAAGCTTTTCTTGATTTTTCTTTCTTTTCTCTCTAGCATTCTTTGTCTTCCTTTAATGGAGTTTTTGGTTAAAGTGTATTAGGTTAAGAAGAATGAAATGAAAAAACAATATATATACTTGTATCATAATGGTCTTGGCCGAAATTACCTAGCCAAATACAAGTTTTTGCAATTTCAATTTCATTTCACTTTATATTTGATCAACTTGGTTAAATATCTAAAAACAACTTTATTAGATATTTAATTAAGTCAACAAATGCAACTAAGAAAAATATAACTCTTATATTTAAAGTGTATGGCCGAATTATCAAATAATAAAGGAAAAATATTTTTTCATTTTCAAACAATTTTGAACAAATATCTTAAGAAGTCAAAATCAATTTGACAACCTTTTCCTTTAATGTAAAGTCAAACATTTACACTTATAATCATTTCATAACTTTATCATTTAATGATATATTTATATTTTAATTATATTAATCATTTAACAATTAAATAATTAAATAATTAATTAAATACAAATATATAAAATATATGTATTATATTTACTTTAAATATCTCAAATACATATATTGATGATATATGTCAATACCTTTATTTGACTATTTATTAATGTGTATTTAATAATATCATATATTAAATACAAATACACATTAATTAGGAAATGACGATTCGGCCTGTTCGCATGTATTTTTCGTTTAACGTTTAAACGATTTATAAATAATCATCATTATTCATAAATGTTGCTCTAGTGCTCTACGAGTATGTTTCATTATTGTGACTCTCTAGATTCAGGTATATCCGTCACGAAATCCAATTTCGTGTCCATAATCTATCCACCCGTAGATTATGACGATCACGGATAATCTCGCTGAATCATACAGGTCGATGTCATTGCATACGTATAATCCCTCCGTCACAGGTATCCGGATAATCCCAGAGATATAGATGTAAACGTCAAATCTCTATAGGTATTATCCCGTCGACGTATCCATTAGCAATCTCTAAATAACAATCGGAACTTACTTCCGAAGTATACTGTGGCCACAGATTTAACAGACTGCTAATTATATATGGACTACATATGCTCTGTACACAGAACTGACGGATCTTATCTTGACACACACAGGATATCCTGAGGATCGATCAACACCCAACGAACAGGCGGATGTCTGATCTAAATAGATCGGTGACGTGACTGTCATATAAGTGTGGAGGATGTCTCATACATCCACAGTGGTATCTCAAGTCGAAGGACCACTATGCTACTCAACCCAAGAAAATTCTTATTGACTTTGATGTACCATCCATTAAGAATCTTCGGTGAGCCGTTCAGTGTTTATACACTATAAACACCTACACGTCTATACGAGTCTCCATAGACTCATGGTTCATTGGGATAAAACATCGGACCAAGTCTCGATATACGACATGTACTGGTCTCAACGGATTTGACTAACCGACCCGTGTTAGCAAATCTTGACCAGGAACTATGTTTGATAATATTCATATAGCAGTGACACTTCCCAATGTCAATTACAAACTAACTTTGTAACTGTGTATTGCATTATATATTATCGGGCATTTGTCTAATATATACATATCACTAAATCACATTTAGTTTCAATCTAATCGTAATCAGATCGAATACGTATATAAGAACAAGAGGTGCAACCATAAATAAGTAATATTATGAATAATGGATGTTCGTATTCATGAATCAGACATAAATACGGTCCGGATTGACGCTCTGAGCACCAACCCCAACAATATTTGCATGTGGATTTGGTATTTCTGTTAGGAAAAGAGGGTTACATCAGTTGAGAGATTAATGGGGAAACATGAGGCTTGTCTTGGGCCTTATTTATCCACAGATTTAAAGCAAAAGTACGATTTAAAAACTTGAGTTAAAAAAAAAAATTGAATTCCGACGAGTTGGAACATCTCGTGAAAATTTTACCAATTTAACACCATTAATTTACAAAACTTGGTCCATTCTCTCATGATATTAGAATATAACCAAATACAATTAAGTGCAACAATCTTAATAGAATTAATGTGATGTTCTAAAAAAATCAGACAATCTTGAATACATAAATTAAGGACATGACATGTGCAACGAACATGAAAAAATTGACCCCTCAAATTTGGTTGCATATTTATTTTAAATCTCTAATTGATGCAATATTTGTAGATGCATTGTCAAAATCAATTGTTAAAATTTTATCTAATAAATCATATTCATAAAAAATTATTTTAATCATTCTATAAATATTTTGTGTAGTATATGCTCATCAAAAATTCGAAATGCAATAAATCATTTTTTCATGTTCCATGATGCATCAATCCAATGACAAGTCACACCCATGTATGAGTGTGTTTGTCAATGGTCACTTCAAATATCAGAACAAATAGAAAAACGACATTTAATATCTTCAAATATTTCATTTAAAATAATTTTATCATCTTTATATAATTTAAAATTTTATCGTTTTGTCGTATTTCTATGCATTTTACAAGTATCAAAATTTAAAGTATTTCGAACATAATTAGTAAAAATAATTTTTTCACCAAAACTTAAAGAAAGATGTCTCATACAAGTAAATTTAGCAAATTTTTCTCTATTTTTAGCATCAGAATATTTAAATAAATCTAAAGAACTCGTACCTCTACTAGATGAAGCGTATCTGCCTATTTGAGTTTGTGTTGTATCAAGTCCAATTTCAGCGGCATGATGTCTATCAAAGTGTTTGTTCATTTTGTCATTGCCACCAGTAAATTTGTAAGATATACCACAATAATTGCATATTGCTTTTGAACCTTCATTTTCAGTATCGACTAAATGAATATGAATTTTGAAAATATCGGAAGATCAAGACTTAACTTCTCTTCTCCGTGTATCGTTACTTTGATCGCTCTCTTGGATTGACACATTAAACATTGTGTTATCAGATGAGCTTGCCATTTTTATTAATATTGAAGAATTGCAAAATTAAATCAATAGGAGAAATTGAAGATGAAAGAATTGAGAATGTGAGAATTAAAGAAATTGAGAGAATTGAGAATGTGTGTTGAAATATGAAGTATATTACCCATATTTATACATTTTTGGATTATTTTTGTTATACCTAAATTGCCCATAAAACTAGTTGTTGCTCCCTATATTGGGCCTGAGCATGCTGGCCAACGACTACTAGCCGTTGAGACAAATGGTTCCGGTTGGAACCATGAAACCGGACGGTTCCAACATTCCGATTCGAGCTGTTGGAATCGTCCGATTTTATTCGCTTCGGCTATGATAGAACCCTAAGCGAACCGAACAAATTCGGTTCCGGAACCGTGGCCGAATCTATTCCCAAAGGAACATACCTACTTGAAATGTGGTTGTGGACATGCACATGTGTTGGGTTTTGGGAGATGGGCGCAGCGAAAGCGCGGTTCGGGCGAAATCGTAATTTAATTTTTTTTCAAATTACCGAATAAATTATTCAATATCTAATATGAATAATTTATTCATATTTCACCTAAACCTATTTATTCAATATCAAATATCAACATAAATAAGGTTGAAACGTCGCAAAACTTTTACGAAAATTATTTTTCCGCAAAATGACGCAAAACGCGTTTTTGACCGAACCGACCACCCGACACTTATGGGGACTGCCCAGGTCAGCCCCAATAGTGTCAGGGCAGTTCATGGGCTGCCCGAATAGTGACAGATTTACTGTTTGGGCAGCCGTCACCCAATTGACTCAAAAGTCACCCGGTAACGCTGTTTTTGGCTGTTTTCGCTTATTTCAACTTGGAAACAATTTCCGGCAATTGTTCCAACACCCAAAATACATCCAAAATATACATAAAATATATTTTTCATCAAGAAAATCAGATCCATTCCAGGTCTGAAACAGAAAACGAAATTGTCAATTTATCATGCTTTAAATCCAATTTTTCAACATTAATCAAATTAATCTCAATACCAAATCAAGTCAGCACATATGAACAATCTAAGAACAATTCTAGGTATTACAGGAGTGGTCATAATACTCTAGAATAGCAACATATCATCAAATGATAAAATTGGATACTAATTACATTAATTACATCCAAAACACTTCACACATGCTTCATTAGCTTCCAATTCATCCATCACAACCAAAAGCCCCAAATTTTACAAGCAAAGAAACCCTAGAACCATTATAAGAAATCAAGAAACAAGAAACAAATTTCAAAGCTTTGCGGATTTTAAAGATTACCTCTAAAACTCCAAAGTTCCTTAAGCTATTTCTTGATTTTTCCTTCATATTTGTGCTTGAATCATCAAGCATCCATGAAACCCATTTCTATTTGGAGCTCACGGCAATGGAGAATTATTATGATGAAGAAAACAAATTTTACCGTTTTAAATTGTTATTGCCTACAATATATGGGTATTTTTGTCCATTTTGCATATTTAATCTAATTAAATAAATTAAAATTTATGTAATCCAATCAAAATTGCACACATTGAGTTTAATTAATTCATGCCATTTGTTCCAATTACATATCACCATTTATCATACTAATTATGACAAATGGATAAGATATTTAATTTTCAATTATTTAATTATTTAACAATTAAATAACTAAATAATTAAATAACATCCATATATGTATTTTTATTTACATTAAATAACAAATACATATATTTATGGCATGTGTCAAAATCTCATTTGACGAATAATTAATGTGTATCTAATCGTATTATGTATCAAATACAAATACACAATAATTAGGATTGACCAAAATCCCATAATGCATGTGTGTCGTTTAACCGATTAAACGATCCAAATTAACTCACTTAATCCCGTGAAGTATTATGAATAATCTGTATTACTCATATCGAGCTACCCAAGTGCTCAACGAGTACACTTCATATTGTGAGACTCTTTAAGTTTAGGTTTATCCGTCACGAAATCCAATTTTGTGTCCATAATCCACACACTCATGGATTATGACGACCACATATAATCTCGCTAAACTATGCAAGCTGAGGTCATTGCATACGTATAATCCCTCCGTTACAGGCTATCCATATTATACATGGGGTATAGATAAAAACGTCAAACCCGTTCGGTATACTATAGTCGACTTTCAATTTACGATCTCTAAATAACATTCGAAACTAATTTCTGAAGTTATACCACGGCCATTGATTTACTAGATCGTAAACACGTGTGGATGCCTATGCCCTATACATAGGACTGACCGATCCTCTTTTGATACGCACTGTATATCATGAGCATCAGTCCACACCCAACGAACAAGCGGATGTCTGATAATAAATAGATCGGTGATGTGACTGACATCAAAGTGTGGAGGATAACTCATATATCACACTGTGGTATCTCAAGTCAAATGACTACTACGCTCGCTCAACTCGAGAAGATTCTTATTGACGTTGGTGTACGATCTATTAGGAAATCTTCAGTGAGTCGTTCAGTGTTTATCAAGTAAACACCTACATGTCTATACAAGTCTCCCGAGACTCATGGTTCATTGGGATAAACCATCGGACCAAGTCACGATATACGACATGTACTGGTCTCAGCGGATTTTACTAACCGACTCGTGTTAGTAAATCTTGACCAGAAACTTTATTTAAGGATATACATCTTATAGTGCACTTCCCAATGTCAATTACAAACTACGTTGTAACTGGGCACTAGATTGTAAATCCTAGGGTTTTTGTCTAATATACACGTAGTACTAAACCAGATTTAGTTTCGATCTAATCGTAATCAGATAACTAATCGTAATTAGATCGAATAAGCGTATAAAAGACAAGGGTGCTACCATTAAATTAGTAATATTATGGAAAATGGCATTGCTCGTATTCATGAATCAGACATAAATACGATCCGGATTGACACTCCGAGCACCAACTCTAACAACATGAACAACATATAGGGGTGGCAATTTGGGTCATGATTCGTTTATTCGTTCGATTCGATTCGCTTTATAGCGAATACGAGTTTGGAAAAATGGATTCGTTTAATAAATGGGTCAATTCGATTCGATTCGTTTATTAAACGAATCGAATCCGAATTTGAGTTCATCAATTCATTTATTCATTTAGGATTCGTTTATTAAACGAATCATAAACGAATCGAATCCAAATCGAATTCGTTTAAGACCCGTTTAATTTTATTACAAATTTACCCTTATAATTTGTGAACAAAAGAATTTAAGAAGAATGATAATTTAGTAATTATATACTTATAACCTAAAAAATAACTATATAAATAAAACATCTAAAATTAAACTTAACCTAAAATTCTCTCAATCTCAACCCTGCCGCCGCCTCCTCCTCACCTCTCTGTCTCTGCATATTTTCTTCTTGTTATCCATCATCCCATTTGATTTATTGTTTTCACTTAGCAGTCAATTATCTCGTCTATTAAAGAGACTATTGAAATTCTCACTCAAATTTTGAATACATAAAAGTGTGATGCGGCCTGCGAGTGTGTAAGGGAGTTAGGTTTTTTATTTGTTGTTTGTTATTAATGGCAGAGAATAAGAACAAGTGGAACTGGAGGTGAGTGGTTTCGAGACTAGGAAGTCATCGTCGTCGCCGGTTGAACACGAGGACTAGAGGCCTGCTGCTCTGTTTGTTTGTTTGTTCGAATATTGGTTTTTCACTTTTTTGTTGATGTTGTATTTAATTTTAAAAATTGGAGAGGGCAAATGAAGTCCTTTTTTTCTTGTATTTGTCGTGTTCATTTTTCACTCTAATGTAAAATTCATTTTGGACCTGTTAGTGACTGATCCAAGCCAATTTTGGATATCAAGTATAAAAGACGCTTGCTTTTCACTGCTTTGCAGATTAAGCAATCTTGACAAGGAAAGAAGGCATGGAAAATGAATAAAAAAGAATGATTCAGAGGCCAAGAAGAATGATTTAACACCTAGGAATAAACAAATCGAATATACGAATAAAATTTTGATTTAACGAATAAACGAATCGAATACGAATATTCGTTTAATAAACGAATCGAATTCGAATCCTAATATCAGGATTCGTTTAATAAACGAATCGAATTCGAATTTAATACATTATTATTCGATTCGTTTAGTATTCGTCAAGAATTCGATTCGTTTATTCGTTTTGCCACCCCTAACAACATACAATCCTGACACTTGAGCCACAATAACATAAAACATGAAAGAAAAAGATAATAACATATTTGAACCACAATTACAAGTAAAGAATGAAATAGAATTAGCCAACCCCTTACAATGAATCCTCGATCCTTTTATATACTTGGGCAAATTCTACTATTACATCAACCTCATGACGTCAGCTACGTGAATCTACTATTAATGCGAGGGCTATATTCCCCAACTACTCTGCCGAAAGTAGCTCTGTCATCTGACATCTCGTTAAACCACGCTACTTTACCCTCTGCTACACGTTATCTGCCTATGCCAGCCCATACTTCAACCACTCCCACGCGGTAACTTGTGTCAGAAGATAAACTTGTAACCTGCCCCAATAACATCAGACAATTTGGAGCATGCAAGTTCCTATGCACGACTTACGTTACTCGGACCTGACCATGTCGTTACAAATCTGACCCGCCCTACCAGGTCGGAAAATGAAGCAGCAACTCCCCTAGCCTGTCGAGCTATCAGATCGGATCGGTCCCGATGAATTAACTCCCTTCGCTTCCATGACATCTTTACACCTCGGGTCGGGTGACAAATGTGAACCGACCCCGACCTTTTCGCTGGGCCGGATGGGCTCGGTCTAAGCCTTGGAAATGTAAATCCCTTTTATGCCCTATTCGAGATTCTGACTTATTGGGAGCAGAAAACCACCATCAACATAATTAAAATATATATCATTCATTAATTGAAGGAAAAACCCACCTTGAGGCCCCTGTACTCTCAGTGTTTTTTACATTGCACCCCTGTACTCTCAATGTTTTTTACATTGCACCCTTGTACTAAATTTTCTACACATTGCACCCCTGCACTCTCAAAAAATTGACATTCCACCCTTATTTTAACGGCAAATTAACAGAGTTGAGAAATATTCTGACATCACCCACCCTTATTTGTGTCATATCTGTCTGGTTTAGGAAGAAGCACCTATGCTAAAAAGAGAAGAGCTAAAAAAATGGGTGTTTGCTATAAATGTGCACGCATGACATGTAATACTCGTTGTCGTTCTTTAGAAATGATGTCTGATAACCGTGAAGCATCTTTGTTTGTTTTTTGTTGTTCATTAATAACACTCCAAGATCGTAGTTTTGATCTAATTTTTGCAATAAATTAGTTGGATTTTTGAATGTATCAGAAAGAGCATAATATTTATGCGCCCTAACATATAGTTATGCGCCCTAGCATAACTTCAAAGTAAAAAAAATTGCTCGGTCCAATCCGAAATAAGGGTGGGTGATGTCAGAATATTTCTCAACTCTGTTAACTTGCCGTTAAAATAAGGGTGAAATGTCAATTTTTTGAGAGTGCAGGGGTGCAATGTGTAGAAAATTTAGTACAGGGGTGCAATGTAAAAAACATTGAGAGTACATGGGTGTAATGTATAGAAAATTTAATATAGGGGTGTAATATAAAAAATATTGAGAGTACATGAGCCTTAAGGTGAATTTTTCCTTAGAACGTCGTATAGAACAGTGATATATAAAGTTTTTCTGGTCAGCTCTCGCCAGCTAACAAAGTGAAAACGCCACTTCCTGAAAAACCAAAAACGAAAAACAAAAAAAAACAAATAACAAAAAACAAAAAACAGAAACGAATCAAAACTCCGTCGTTTACACAAATACACAAATTCGAGCGCGGCTGAGGTTTATCAGATTCCCAATTATTAAGATAACCAAATTTTGCTTTTCTCTGTTTGGTTCCCGAGAAAATGTTAAAGAAAAAATGTAATAATTTCCCGTTTCTGTAACAGCCAAACTGCAAACACTGTAAGATCGAAAGTTTTTGTTCAATTGTCTCTGTAATCAAATGGATTTTTTTTTTAATACATGCGTAGTTTTATTATTTTTTCGGCTTGGATATGCATATGCTTACATAGACTTTGCTGTTTTTCAGATTAGGGTTTGTTGTTGCTGATTGATTTTGAGTGTTGAAAACTTTGTGAAGTGATGGATAAGCTGAAACTAACCCAATTAGGGGAAAGAATAAAGACTGGTGGGGCTCAAATGGGTAGAATTGTGAGTGGAAAAGTGAAAGAAATGTTGCAATCCCCAACTCCTGAATCAAAAATGGTCGATGAGGCCACGATGGAAACTTTAGAGGAGTCCAATTGGGGCATGAATATGAGGATTTGTGCGATGATCAACAGTGAGGAGTTTAGCGGGTCGGAGATTGTTAAGGCAATAAAGAAAAAGATCTCGGGTAAGAGTGTTGTGAGTCAAAGGTTGAGTCTTGATTTGTTGGAGGCGTGTGCTATGAATTGCGAGAAGGTTTTCTCTGAGGTAGCGTCTGAGAAGGTGTTGGATGAGATGGTTAGGATGATAGAGGATCCACAGATGGATCAGGGGAATAGGAATAGGGCTTTGCAGCTGATTCGAGCTTGGGGAGAGTCTAAGGATCTAGCTTATCTTCCTGTGTTTTGCCAGACTTATATGGTGAGTCTTCTTCTTAAACTCGACTAATTGTCTTGTAAATGTCATCTAGTTCAGGCAACCTCATTGGCGTTTCAATGTGTATGGTCATGCAGGTGTTCTTATCACGTATATTTTGTTTAATGATTGACTGTTTCTTTGATTTGTTACCTACCTTTTTACGATTTCAAAGCTTGATTTGGATGACATCATCTTTTCTATTTTTCAGTGCATGGCTCCTCTAGTCCTCTTTAGAGTTTATATCAGACTTTGTGGCAGGGCGTCGATTAGAAGCATTTTCCATTTTAGTAATAGGGAGAATTCAAACAAATAATGATGTTTAGCTCAAGTTCACTCCTAACAGTTTTAATCTTTCGTATATCTTTAGAATTTAGCTAAAATTCATTATTTGTTTTCATTATTATTTCACCTACAACATAATTGTCCTTTTCATACGCTCATATCTTTTGTATTCACGTCAGAATGATATCAGCATATTTTGTTTACATTCGGTTGCCATTGCATGCATGGTTTTTTTATGCATTTGAAAGACAATGGTGGTTCAAATATGTTATTACCTTTTTCTTTCTTGCTTTATGTTATTTCAGAGCTTGAAAGGAAGAATCAGGCCTGCTCCTGTGGAAGATGGAAATATACTACCTATGCAATACTCCCTGGAGTCTTATGTTCATCAAGAGCCACTATCTCCCTCTGAAGGCTATCCTATTCCTGACACTGGATTGCATGGTGCAGACCGTACTAGTTTTGCCTATAATTACTGGAGTCTCTCAGTTGATGAAAAGAAAGAATTCATTTTAGTAACTCGGAATAGCCTTGATCTGCTATCTAGCATTTTGAATATTGAAACAGAGCCAAAACCTATAAAGGTAATTTATTAATTTCTAACATTTTATTCACCTTCATCCGTTTCTCTCTGGAGGTACTACGATATTGTATTCCCATCATCTTAAGACCATGGTTAGTCAATTTGTGTCCTTTACAAAATAATGCTTTCAGCTAATTATATGCTACAATTTTGATATTATGTTTGTACTTTGACTTGTTTTTGAGTTCTTATTGATATACATCATTTTTGTTTGAACTCAAGGGCACATGCATTATTTTTTCTTCTTTTTGTTTGATAATATACTTGTCCATTGCTTTCCCAAAAAAATAAAACCTATGAATTTTGCCAATAAAGTAATGTATATACAAGATGAAAGTTTGGTAGTAGGGTCTTAAACAGTTGTACTTTCATCCCTACTGACCTGTCAAGCAATATTTTATTTTTCCTACTGAAAAGGTCATAGCTGCATCAGAGAGATTTGCTGTTTCCCTGTGGTTTAATTGGTCTATGAATTCGCATCTGGATTTCTAAATTTAATTAGTGTAAATTCCTTTTCTTTCTGTATTGTTGCAGGAGGAAGTAACAGTGAGCATGCTGGAGAAATGCAAGGAATCTCAGCCCGTTATTCAGAGGATCATAGAAAGCACCAATGATGATGAAGCTATGCTATTTGAAGCGTTGAATCTTCATGATGAGCTGCAACAAATCATCTCGAGGTATGAGGAGCTAGATGCTGCTGCAAAGTCTGGAGAGCAAGCACCTGAAAACTCTGATACCACTGTGGCCAACTTGCCTGCTCGTGATGGAGCTCATAACGAACCCCAGGCAGCGGATACCACTGAGGCCAACTTGCCTGCTCATGAAGGAGCTCGTAATAAAACCAAGGCAGCGGATTCCCAGAAAGGAGAGAGTGAATCCAGCAGTGTCAAGAGTGATGCAGAATGAAGAAAATTGGTGTTAAAAGGGGTACTGTTTTGCAAACCTGTGGTGTAGCTTTTTGTTTAGCTCCTGATAACATAACTAGACTACTGACGAGACGACTCCATTATCAGATTTGTTGAAATTATTTTATTTATTAGAAGTTTTATGTAATTAAGATCTAAGATTGTTCTATGGACCAGCTTCTTGTCGTTTTAAGTATTATGGTGTATGGTGTGCCACAGGATGAAACTCAACCCATTACAGTGAACAATGGCTCCACAATATAGCTTGATGAGTTTATCAAAATACAGACAAATTTAAGCGACTGACTTTTAATTATCTATTAAAATAGAAGGTTGATGATCCCTTGAGCAACTGCCTTTGAGCCCCCTTCTTAATTGACATTTTCATTTAAAATTAAGCTAATAAAAACACTTTTAAACACAAGTTTTTATAATAACAATAATTATTTACTTCTATTTTTTTAAAAAATTAGTGAAATGAAATAATAAAAAAACATATTTGTTTTTATTTTTCTTGTTTTTTTGTAACAATAATAACAAATTGTCCCAACGGTCGTGGCTTGGTGGTGTAGTGCTCATGATATGTCATTCAAGTTATGAATTCGAATTCAGAGATGTTTTTTTTTATAAGAGTTTGAGATAATCGATGATTTTATCTATTCCGTTTAAATTTGGATCTGATAATTTGACGGCGAAATTTGAAAGATTAAAAAAAAAACAAATTGTTGAATGTATTCAACAAATTAAAAACAATTGTATCCACGTCTGTCCAAATTTGACATGACATTAATTAGAGGGAAATTTATAAAAACAAACCCAATACTTGTTTCTAATTGTAAAACAAACCAACTTCTAAAATCATATTTTTATCTATCATAACAACTTCTAAAATCATATTTTTATCAATCAAATAAATAATTTTATGATCAAAATGCAACAAGAAGTTGTTGCACGCAATGTGTGCAGTTGCAACAAGAAGTTGTTGCACGCAATGTGCAACAAGTTGTTTTACATAAATTTTTTTTAATAGGAAGTGAAGGTGACATAAATTATCACACCTATCATATTAATAGGGAATACAAAGATTCGAATATGATAAAATCATGTCAATACTCGTAACTTGTCATTTCAATTAAAGAATATGAAAAAAATTATATCATATCAAATTTTAACATACGTATCGAACCCTCACATCTTCATTTTAACTAAAATATTTACATTTATTAATAAGAGGATGTCGATACCCATACGTTCGTACTCTCGATCATTTCAACAATTACATAAAACCCCCACAACCCTTATCTCTCTGGCCTCTGGGATTTTTGCCATTCCTGCGTATTAAGGACTTACATGCAAAGACTACACCAAGTCTTGACATAGTTGTAATAATTGAAAAGTGAGGAACCAAGCGTTGAGAAAACGCAGGAAATACAAAATATTTGCTAGAAATGTCGCAGAAAAAGAAAAGCGCCATTTCATTTCCTGCTCCACTTCACTTCGAAAAATGTCATCCCTCGCTCCATAATTAAATTTGCCCAAAACTTCCCTCCTCTTTCAGAAAAACCCTAGACTACCGGTCAACTTTCCCGCAAAAATTTATCCATTTCCCGTTGAATCCCCGGTTCCCAATTCCCTCTAAACCCTAATTCTCACAAAAAAAAACCCAAGCAATGCCGTCCCTATGCTCGCCGGGAAAAATCCACCGGCTAGAACTCGAGAACTTCAAGTCATACAAGGGCCTCCAGATCATTGGGCCGTTCTCGGACTTCACGGCCATAATTGGTCCCAACGGGGCGGGGAAATCGAACCTGATGGACGCCATAAGCTTCGTCCTCGGGGTCCGTACGGGACAGCTCCGTGGGGCCCAGCTGAAGGATCTCATTTATTCATACGACGATAAGGAGAGGGAGCAGAAGGGTAGGCGAGCTTTCGTGAGGCTGGTGTATCTGTTGGGAAACGAATCCGAGCTCCAGTTTACTAGAACCATTACGAGTTCCGGCGGAAGCGAGTACCGAATTGATGGAAAGGTTGTGAATTGGGACGAGTATAATGCCAAATTGAGGTCTCTTGGGATTCTCGTAAAGGCCAGAAATTTTCTCGTCTTTCAGGTTCGTTTGATTATTTTAGTTGAATTTAATCTTGGGCGTGATTATTGTGTTTATTTAGGTGATTTAAGGGGAAATTCTTATTTCATTTACTCTATAATTACCCATTTGATTGCAAGTATAATTCAAATTTGGTCTGTTCTTTTGAATGCTGCATTTGGTTGATCAGGATTTGAAAATGGACTCTTGACTGTTTTGGGGTTTGAATTTTGATCTATGGTCTCTTCATTAGGAAATAGACTCATATTGTCTTGCAACTTGGCCTAATGAACTGGATTGATGAAGAAAGGAAGCATGTCAAGTTGAACATTTTCAACTTATTTTCTGAAGCGCTGAACTTGCACAATTGTACTGCAGCTGAATTTCTCATAAGCTGGAGCGTACTTTTAACAAATAATTGTTTTTTTGTAAATATAGGGTGATGTGGAGTCCATTGCATCTAAGAATCCCAAGGAGCTTACTGCACTTCTTGAGCAGATTTCTGGTTCTGATGAGCTCAAGAGAGAATATGAGGTGCTAGAAGAGGAAAAAGGGAAAGCTGAAGAGAAATCAGCTCTTGTTTATCAGAAAAAGAGAACGGTAGTTTTGGAGAGGAAGCAGAAGAAAGAACAAAAGGAAGAAGCAGAGAGGCATCTTCGCTTGCAAGATCAACTGGTATGGATTAAAGGTCTCTTTGCGTGTCTTAGGTTGATATCTGTGTATGTTTTTTTTCCCAGTTTAACTACCAGGATTATACTGATACATCGGTTATATTGTCATCAATTGAGTTCTCTTATTTCCTTCTCTCTCTGTCTCACGCTGCAGAAATCTTTGAAGAAGGAACACTTTCTCTGGCAATTATTTAATATAGAGAAGGATATTACCAAGGCAAGTAAGGATCTTGAAGCTGAGAAGAGATCCCGTGAAGATGTCATGCGAGAATTAGAGCATTTTGAAGATCAAAAGAGAGGAAAGAGGAAGGAACTAGCCAAGTACTTGAAAGAGATAACACAGTGTGAAAAGAAGATTGCTGAGAGAAACAATAGACTCGACAAAAGTGTAAGTTCTTTCTGGTATTTTTGTTGATTTATTTTATTTATATTGTTGATTTGATCTGGAATCTAGTCAATCTACATGCTTTCTTTAGTTTTGGTTAAGTTTAGATCTCTCTTTTACACAGAGATTAGAGATGTATGTAGTTTGTGATGTATCTAGCTCATTTTTTTTTGGAAAGAGTGTCTTTCAGAGAAAGTGTGAGACTCTGGTATGCATCTTTGAACTCTAATATTGGTAACTTTACAGTTGAGTTTTTTCCAGGCGAACACGATGCCTGTCACAACGATGTTTGTTGCATCGCTATTTCTCCTGTCTTCTTTTCCAGTTTTCCTTGGTTGTGGGGAGGGGGTGGAGGTGGAATGTAGGTTGAACACACAGCAGCCACTTCGGATGCTGACTTTCTTATGATTGTTTAATGCTTTCACCAAAATTAAGGGGATATGTTCATCAATTACTCCTTTCTCAAATTCATACTTCTGTGCATGATTATATGGTCCATCAAATAAATTTTTGCTGTAGTCCATAGCAGAGAGAAGTTAATGGTTTATTTACTTAGTTATTTTCTTGTGCCCAGCAACCTGAGCTTCTGAAATTAAATGAAGAAACTTCTCGCCTAAATTCGAAAATCAAGAGCAGCAAAAAGGAACTTGAGAGAAAGAAAGAAGAAAGGAGGAGACATGCTAATGATACCAAAGATCTACAGAAAGGAATACAAGATCTGACAGCAAAGCTGGAAGACTTAAATGAAAAAAGTCGAGATGGTGCTGGGAAACTTTCCTTGCTTGACACTCAACTAACAGAATATTTTCAAATGTAAGTTCTGTTTCGTTACAAATTTTAAAATATTTACAAATTGAATTAGCATATCTGCATATGAATGTTCTTAATTATTTCACATATTGCCCTAACCTTATGCTTTGAGGATGGCCATGGTTTGCAATTTTAAAATGATTTCATACTTGCAAGGTTTCATTTCGGTAGATGGCATTCATACCCATCCCCATCAACCTTGTTTATTTTAAATTTGGATCTCTGTAGAGTTTTGAAAAACCTGAAATAAAAATTGATTCCCATGATTAAACCTTCTTACAGTCCCCACACCCCATTGTCATATGTCACAAGTCACAAAAGCAGAAAAGCATTAAAAATTTTCATCTTCTACCTCACTGGATTTTTTATGTTTCAGTAAAGAAGAGGCTGGAATGAAGACTGCAAAGTTAAGAGATGAGAAAGAGGTTCTGGATAGGGAACAACATGCTGATCTTGAAGTGTTAAAGAATTTGGAAGAAAATCTTCAGCAGCTTAGTAATAGGGAGCATGATCTGGATGCACAAGAGGAGCAAATGAGAAAGAGACAGAAAAACATTTTAGCTGCTTCTGCGGGACATAAGGATGAGCTCACAAAGTTGAAAAAGGATCTTCGTTTGATGCAAGATAAACACCGTGATTCCAGGTTTTAAACGTGTTAGTTTATTCCATGATGTTAGGTATTTCTTTGAATTAATATATTTTTAGGTTCAGCAGAGTTTTCTTTTATTGAGCTGGTTGTTTTATATGTCCAGATCTCTTGATTTGAGATGTCTTGACATTTACTTCTACAGCACATGCTGTGAACAGTTTGTTCATTTTTTTTTTTTTTTTTGCTTTTCATTTATTATTAGAAAGATTTAGGAAAGTCTGATGTTTGTGTCATCTTCTCGACTTCTCCTTATGTATTGTATAAGTTATTGAGAAATGGAAAATAAGGCATTGTAAAGCCCTCAATTGCTTTTGGATTTACAGGCAAAAATATGAAAACCTGAAGTCTAAAATTGGTGAAATTGAAAATCAATTACGTGAGTTGAAGGCGGATAGACATGAAAATGAGAGGGATGCTAAACTGTCTCAAGCTGTGGAGACTCTGAAACGCCTATTTCAAGGAGTTCATGGTCGCATGACAGATCTTTGTAGGCCAACCCAGAAGAAGTACAACCTTGCTGTTACTGTTGCCATGGGTAAATTTATGGATGCGGTAGTGGTTGAGGATGAGAGTACTGGAAAGGAATGCATCAAGGTATTACTTACCTTTAAATTTTTCCTATGCTTTTGTTGGGCAGGGATGTCAACTCATTGTTTTTATACTTCATTTGGTCAGTTTACATACTTAGGATGGTGACTTCCAAAGCTAATTGGATAGCTTATGAAGTTCAAAATTTCTGTCTACTGAAAACCAAATCCTGGCAAGCTTTTTCTCTGTGCTTGTCTGGGGTGCTACAGATCTTTCTAATCCTTCTTAATTATATTGGTGGAGATATTTGAGGTTTGAGTTGATGGTCATGTATCTTAGTGATTAAACAAAATTTGAAATGTGGAGATGCTTGAATTTATAGCAGGGGTTACACAATATTGTCACGCAGCTCAACCCATATTATATTTGGGCATATTTCTGTTGACTATCCATACTCTGTTGGTCAAGTTCTGATTTTTAATATGTAAATACAATATTGATTCAGGTAATCATTATTATGGCTAATGTTAATGTAATTCATGTATTCTTTACATTGTTTCTGTACAGTATTTGAAAGAGCAGAGGCTTCCTCCGATGACCTTTATACCTCTCCAATCAATACGAGTTAAGCCTATCATTGAGAAGTTACGCACTTTAGGTGGTACAGCAAAGCTGGTCTTTGATATAATTCAATATCCTTTGCCTAAGCTTCTATATGTTTTGATTTTATTGTGAGGCTGAAACGTCCTATCTGCTTTCCTTGTTGAAGTTGCTTCTATCTGCTATTAATTTTTCGTTTCAATATGTAAGAAAAGCTATGGTTCCCTGATGATAATCTAAACACATATTTTCTTGTTACTAATTTAAAGAGAATCAATCAATCTAAACAAGTGCCATAAGTTTTTGGACTTAACAATTACACATTTGATCCATCATTGGAGAAGGCAGTTCTCTTTGCTGTCGGGAATGCTCTAGTTTGTGATGACCTAGATGAAGCCAAGGTTCTTAGCTGGAGTGGGGAGAGGTTTAGAGGTAAAGTATGACTCTCCTTTTGATTGTAAATTTTCAGCATCAGTAAATTGATATTATACTAAATCTGGTTACATGTGCTTGTATCAGTTGTTACTGTTGATGGAATTCTACTTACAAAATCTGGCACAATGACTGGTGGTACCACGGGTGGAATGGAAGCAAGGTCAAAACAATGGGATGATAAAAAGATCGAAGGTTGGTTGTTATATTGAAATTCTTCATGTTCTTTCGCTCTAGCTATGATTGTGGGTCTGTCCCCATTCTACAGGACTTAAAAGAAAGAAAGAACAGTATGAATCAGAGTTAGAAGAGCTCGGGTCCATTAGGGAGATGCAGCTAAGAGAATCTGAAACATCTGGGAAAATCAGTGGACTTGAGAAGAAGATTCAGTATGCTGATATCGAGAAGGTAAGGGTGCTTTTGGTATCGTTTTCCAAATGGTGTTGAATTAGTATTTGAACACGGGAATGATTAATTTTTTTCTGAATTTGAAAAAGTGATTGGTAGTTTATTTTGAAGCTAATATATGAAAATGAAAACAGTAAACCGCTTAGATTGTCTGAAAAATGAAAACGGTGAAAATGCGTTCCATATAATTTTCATTAAAATTGTTTTTTTAGTTGTAACATTACATATAATGTCCAATATTTCTTTTTTTGTTAAAATTTTATTTTATTATTTTAGATTTTATTTAAAAAACCAAAACAATTGAAATACCAAAAAAACAGTAAAATCTAATGTAACAAGTGTGAATAAAATTATACTTTTTGTATTTAGGACTGTAGTTTTTAATATTTTATATTATTAAAAAATTTCATTATAATATTATATTTTAACATGTATCTATAATTTATTTTACATAAATATAATCAGATCAATTTGTTTTAAATAAATATTATATTAAACTGTATAATATATAAATGTAATTTCAAAAATTTTATTTTATTTTCAAACTTAATGCATTAGCATAATCGTTATTTACATGCATATTTTTGGGATTACTAATACTTTTAATCTCAAATATTAGTTCACGAGACAAAAAGTGTAGTGCCCGCACATTAAATGCAATGCAAGGACAAAAAACAAAATAGAGATGAGAGAAACTACAGTCCAGGGAGTGCGTGGCTTGGTGGTGGTTCAGGATCTCACCTTGAGGTTTTGCGTTTGAATCTGGGGAGTGTGTTTCTTGTAAGAGCCTGAGACAGACGGGGGTTTTACCCTAGATTTAGAGATGGCAGAAAAGCCTGGGCCCGGTGCGGGATAAAAAAATCTCGGGCCGGGCCCTAGATTTAGAAGCCCGGCTCGTGCTCGAGCCTAAGCCGGGCTTAGCATATTAAGCTCGGCCCCGGCCCGACCCGACCCGGGCTTAAACAAAAAAAAAAGTCATATATATACTTTAATATATTTGTAGCATTTGTATTTGTTTTAATATTTTGATTGTTAGTTTATCGATGAAACTTTTGATATATTTGTGAATTGTCTTTACATATAGTGTGGATGTATTTTGTATTTGTATATTTTTAACTTTTTTTTTTCAATTTTTTTTAAAACAGGCCGGATAAAGCCCGGCCCATTTCCACTCTCACCTAGATTGCACGGAAACGGAAACGGGAATAAGACACGACACGAAACGTAAACGGGAAACGTGATTTTCTAAAAAATTAGGACACGAAACGTCGGAGAAATGTTAAACAAAATAATAATTTTATATATTTAAAAATGTAAATATTTAAAAATTATAATAAAAACATATATGAACATTAAATTAATATAATTAATTTAAAAAAATTGAAAGAAAGTTAATTTTTTATTCTTTAATCATAAGCTATATATATCATTAATTCATAAATAAAGATAGAATTTACTTTAGGATTGCAGTATTTTAAAAAACAAAAAGCTAAACAAAATTGAAAATGTTAAGATGTGTGTGGCATGATCTCCAGTCTCCACGCGTCGAGCTCAAATACTATCAAAATATAAGGGTTCTATTCCCATGTTTTCCACAACAAGATCTCCATCTTCTATAGCCACGCCGTCTCAAGAAAACCACTATCCCTCACTATCTCCTCGCTCTTTCTCTCTAGATATGCCGCCACACTCATCGACTTTGCAAATCTTGACTTCTTCGAGAACCCCACTATGGATATAACCAAATCAGTTGCCTGAAACGTTTTTCCTTCAAGTTCACGTTTCCAACACGTTTCACATACATTTCCTCTTTTTCCATTTAAAATTACTTGATTAGAAACGTTTTAGAAACCTTTCCTAACGTTTCTATTACGTTTTGATTCATTACCGTCTCTGATACGGGAACTGAAGGGGTTTTAACGTTTTTGGGGCTTCCTAGGTTTTATCTGCTCCGCTTAAGCCTGGAAGGGGTGGTTCGGTGGTGGGATTTCCAATGATTTAAAAAAAAAACAACTCTTACTTTTCTTAAGGATGGTAAAAAATGAAAATGATATGTTTTTTTAATATTCAAAATTGACTATTATAGTTGAGAAATAAGGCTACAAAACACGTTTTTTGTATTTTTCCCGTAAAAGGAAAGCATTGAAACAAAGATGGTACCAGTAGGGATGTTTGCTGAATTATTATGCATGCGTGTGTCATTGACTTGTACATGTTGCAGATGTAAAAGATTTTACAATATGAGTGAATTACCATTATCCTTGATGGCTCACATTTAACAAAATCCTTTGAAGCAAAGTTTTTCGGGGTTGGGATTGTTATTATATCATTTGTAGCTTCTGTTTCAATGGTATATATGGTTTTATCAAATGAAGATATAAAAGGTTTTATTCTTTTTTTTTTTTTTGGGAGGGAGAGGAGGAGGAGGAGGAGGGAGGGATGATGGGCATGTGACATCCCACGTCGCTTGGGAATGTTGGGGATGAGCTTATCAGTGATGACTCTATTAGTATTAACTAATAAGAGACATTTTGGGTGGGCTTGGCCCATACCAAGAACAAAATCTTGAGAGGTCAGGCAGTGTTATTAAAGGCTCAAGGCGCACCGAGGCGCAAAAGGTCTTGGAGCCTAGGCGCGCGCCTCAAGGCGCAAGGTGCGCGCCCAAGGAATGCGAGGCGCATATTTGTATATATAATTTTCAATTAGAAAGAGGAACATGTATATTCTTATAATCATTTTGTTTTGAGTATTTTTTAATATTTTGACCAAATTATGACAAAATATTTATAAATCATTGCACTCAATTAAATTTATATACATCACTATTTTCATAACTAAGTTGCAATAATAACTAAGATATTAATATTTACTTATATTGTCTTATGTACAATTTTGTTATTGACTAGTATAATCTTTTGGTTAAAATTATGCCCCCAATAATTATAAATGTATGATATATTATTAATTATTATGACAAACATTTGTATTTTACAAAATATAATTTTTTCTTAAAATTTTTAACGATCCCAACAAATTATCTAAGAGTCATGTCAAAAGTAAATAAATTAAGTTAAATTATGAGATTTATTGTTATTCTTTTTCTTCTTTTTAACTCTCTTTGCTGGAAAAAAACCAAAAACAGTAAAAAAAGTGAGATTTAATCAACGAAATCGGGTCAAAAATCAAGATTTTTGGCATCAGGAGCCTAAGGCGCGCCTCACTCATTGGCATCAGGCGCACTCCTCATCGACTAGGCGCGCGCCTGATACACGTCGCCTCGCCTGGACACCCTCTAGGCGTAGGCGCAATGGCCGGCGCCTCTATCGCGCCTTTGATAACACTGAGGCCAGGGCTTCGGAGATAGGCCATCCTGGGATGCCAAAGAGGATAATATCTTGCTAGCGGGGCGGGTCATGACATAGGTATCAGACCACTCCAAACTAGAAGTGCGCGGAAGGTCATAGCCAGCTTGGACGTTATAAGTGTCAAGTGATGATCTCCCTTAACTGGTAAAACACATTTTGGGTAGGCTTGGTCTATACCGAAAACAAACCTTGGGGGCTAGTGTGAAAGGGGAACATTTAATTAGGAAGTTTATTTTGTTAGGAGCCATTCCCAAGGATTAGGGTTTGGGCATTATAAGTAGTGCTCTTGTTTTTATTTTTTGTTAGAGTAGACTTGAATTTTGAGAATACATAAAGCAAACATACGTGTCTCCTTTTCCTCTTTTGGCTTTATCTTCGTATCCTTCTTTGGCTATTTCTATTTCCCCTTTGGTTTTATCTGTTTTCTGTTTTCTGCTTCTCTGATACCAAATTTGATGCGCCAACACAAAGGGAAAACAAAAAATGCTCAAAGAATGAGAAGATACAGCCAAGAGAAGCATAAAATAGAAATAGCGCAAAGAGAAAGAAGAAGATAAAGCCAAGAGAGGCAGAAAGAGAGGAAAAAGAGTCCCACGATTGTTTGCTAAAAGCAATTATGTATTCTCAAAATTCAAGTTTAGTTTAATTGAAAATAAAAACAAGACCTCTATTTATAGTGGCCAAACCCTAATCCTTAGCAAATAATTAAAACTATTTTACGAATGAATCATAGGAATAAAACAGTTCCGATAATAAAATAAATCTTTCTAAATTAAAATTATTCCTATAATCAAATGTTCCCCATCACAGGGCTTCGAACATGGGCCATCCTAGGCTGCCAAAGAGGTCAATATCTTTCTAGTGAGGTGGGTCATCCGTCATCACAGAGAACCCATAAAATAGGAAGATATGTTCTTAGATGTAGGAAAGCAGCAGAAACAGTTCATGTCTGATACAAGTGGATCAGATGATGATTTTTTTTTTCTAGTTATGTTGATTAATTTTGTCATTAAAGTTTGACTAGGATGCACATTTGGTTATTTGGGTGACCTGGGGGAATTATTTTGCAGCGGAGCATTGAAGACAAACTTGTGAACCTGAGGCAGGAAAAGCGTAATATCAAGGAAGAAATTGGTCGAATAAAGCCTGACCTTAATAAGGTGGTTTATGTCTACAAGAAGTCCTTTATCTACTTTATGTACTAAACATCTTCACCCCACTGACCTAGTTGCTCGTAAATAATGCTTGCAGTTAAAGGAAAAAATTGATAGGAGGGCCACAGATATCAATAAGCTGGAAAAGAGGATCAACGAGATTATTGATCGGCTCTACAGTGATTTCAGTGAATCTGTTGGGGTAGCAAACATCCGCGAGTATGAAGAAAACCAGCTCAAGGCTGCCCAAAGTGTTGCTGAAGAAAGGCTTAATTTGAGTAATCAGTTGGCGAAGTTGAAGTATCAGTATGGTTTTCTTTTTCTTTTTTTTTTTTTTTTTTTTTTTTTTTTTCCTGTTAAATATTTCCTCCTTAATCTATCTAGATTGGCTGCAAGATATATATCTGGCATGTATTTATGCCTGCTTTACTGGATGTCGTTTTATGTGTTTTTGCGGGCTTGTTTTGTTGATTTCATCGGTCTACTTTGAGCCATTAGCTTTCGCCTTGTGCAGTTATTTGTCGGGTCGAATTGAAGTTTCTGAAGCTTGAATGGTTTCTATAATTGAAAGGGTTTATGGCCACATTGTTTCAACTGAAAGTTGATGTCTGGTTCAGTGTGACGAGGCTTAGGAATGAAGCAGGCATTTGGGTTGCCAAATATTTTTCTTACTGCAGTCTGATTCTCTTTGACTGCAGGTTGAACATAATAAATAGGTTTAGAGAGTATTTCAGAAAGAATTGGGGAGAAATCAAATTGGAAGAACTTCACCTATGTTCTTTTGAATATATTGGGAGAACTTCTCCACTGTTCTTTTGTATATATTTTTATGAAAAATAAAATAGTAACACAATAACCTACACAACTATGTAGTTTTGATTGTTAAGAAAAAAGACAACCAAAACTACGTAGTTTTTGTTGCTATGTTGTCATAGTTTTGTCATTGTTTTATACAAATATCATACTTTATTGTTAAATAATTGTTGGGGGAAAAGGAGGGGTAAAAAAGAGAGAAATTTTTTTCCTGAATTTTTAGAAAATTTCAGATTTGTATGTATTTCTGAATACCAGGGGTGCCTGTCAATGATGCTTAACAATTTAGTTTATTATTATAAGAAACTATATATAGAAATATAATGGAAGTATCACACTTGGGCAGTGGACCAGTTGTCCAAACAAGAGCAACTAAAGCTATACAAAACAGAAGCAGCGCTCGGATCTGTTTTGAACCCCCAAAAGACCACCACACCCTGTACAAAAATGAGCAAGATAACATCTAAAAATCCCTAAAACTCTCCCAGTTAAGATGAAACTAAACAATTTAGGTGTGGTGCCTTCCTGAATTAATATTTAATGGCCATATTGACAGGTTGCTGAAGTTTTTGGTTGATTCTCCGGTTATATTGATTTTGACCTTAGGTGTCTCAACTATATGTATAAAGTACTCTTTCGGTTGGATATTTACTAAGGTTTTATTTTTTATTTTTTATTTATTTTTTTAATTTCTCACTACTTAGCCGCTTTGCTGATGGTTTGCACAGCTGCTTCAGTCTCTGGGAAATATCTGTGGTTTACATCTATGTTTTCTTCTCTTTCTAAATTCCAGGTTGGAGTATGAGAAAAAGCGAGATGTTGAATCACGAATTAAAAAGCTGGAATCCTCCCTCAATACCTTAGAAAATGATTTGAAACAGGTTAAGAAGAAAGAAGAGGAAGTCAAGTCAGCAACAGAAACAGCCACGGGGGATATCACTCATTGGAAGGAAGAGATGCTTGGTATGGTTTGATTCAGTGTAGATTCAGTTGTTTACTGTGTATATTAATCTTTCTCAAGTTAATACCAAATGCTTTTATTACTATAATCAATTACAAAAGGAAAGATGGACTAGACCTGCACCTCCAGGTTAACAAAAGTTCTATTTGAGAGAATTTGCATTATAAAGTACAAAATCAGCAACATGAAGCATTAATGCAAAACAGTGGAGTTCTCTAGTAACTGAAGTAAGAGATGCCAAAGACCTAACCTCTATCCAGAAGCAATTGATTATCTCTTCTAAAGTTTTGTAGAAAATGTTTCTGTTCCTGTCCAACCAAATTATCCAGAAAACAGACTACACAGTACATCTCCATAGGACCGTAGACTTGGTTTAAACAATTGATTTTCACATCATATGAACTGTTTCTGTTATGTATGATCCTTTACCCAAGTCTGAAGGGGTGATTATTTTATTTATATTGCTTGGTGATGCATGTTGCATAGTTATTATTGCAGCTAGTCTGGGAGCTGACTCCCGTAACTTTTTGTTATTATTGCAGCTAGTCTGGGTCTGGGAGCTGACTCCCGTAGCTTTTTGTTATTATTGCAGCTAGTCTGGGAGCTGACTCCTGTAGCCTTTTGTTATTATTGCAGCTAGTCTAGCTTTTTATTAGTTATTGTTGCAGCTAGCGGCTGGCCGACTCCCTTACTGAAAGTGATTAAATTAAATTGAAAGTTATGCACATGTTCAAGAGTTTTGTCTTGACTGCTTGAAATAATTAGAAATGTTCATCTTCTACCTTTTTAGGTTTTAGTGAGCTGATAATCTGATGATGAATTTTGATCCCTTTCTGTGCTTTGTCATCATTCTTCTTCTCTCTTAAAATTATATTCCTATGTTCCTACTTTAATAGGATGGAAATCCAAATCGGAAGTGTGTGAGAAGGAGATACAGGATTGGGAAAAGCAGGCTTCTGCAGCTACTACAAGTCTATCCAAATTGAATCGTCAGATAAATTCTAAGGTGTCTAGATGTTTTCTCTAATTCTTAATTCTTCACTGAAGATTCTAGAAAAGTTGGCCTATTGCAATACTAAAACAAATTGTAATTGACATCTCTTTACTTCTTTACAGGAGACACAAATTGAGCAGCTGATTTCACGGAAGCAGGAAATTGTGGAGAAGTGTGAACTAGAATGCATAGTCCTTCCCACTGTCGAGGACCCAATGGAAACTGATTCATCATCTCCAGGCCCTGTTTTTGATTTTAGTCAGTTAAATAGGTCTCATTTGCAGGACAAGAGGCCTTCTGAGCGCGAGAAGCTTGAGGCTGAATTCAAGCAAAAAATGGATGCCCTTATTTCAGAAATAGAAAAAACAGCTCCGAATTTGAAGGCACTGGACCAGTATGAAGCTTTGTTAGAGAAGGAAAGGGCCGTAACTGAGGAGTTTGAAGCGGCCAGGAAAGAGGAGAAGCAGGCTGCTGATGCTTTCAATTCACTCAAGCAGAAGAGGTACGTTTATAGTAGCAGACCTTCTAATTGATGTGCTAATCTTTTTACAATACCCTATATATTTCTTTATGGTATCTGGAGTAAGTGCTTAGTGCCTACAACTTTGTTTTGGTGGATGCAGATATGGATTGTTTATGGAAGCTTTCAATCATATTTCTAGTAATATTGATAGAATATACAAGCAACTAACGAGGAGTAATACTCATCCACTGGGTGGAACAGCATATTTGAACTTAGAAAATGAGGATGACCCTTTTTTACATGGGATCAAGTACACTGCTATGCCACCAACAAAGCGTTTTCGTGATATGGAGCAACTCTCCGGTGGGGAGAAGACAGTTGCAGCACTTGCATTACTCTTCTCTATTCACAGGTGTGTCCTATGGATATATCGATCATCTCTCTTTTCTAAACTCAATTACACGATGGATTCAGTTAGAAGTGCATATCACCTGCTTTGACTATCCTTGTGAATTTTCTTTCTTTTGTGAGTTGTTTCAGCTACAAGCCTTCGCCTTTTTTTATATTGGATGAAGTTGATGCGGCTTTGGATAATTTAAATGTCGCCAAGGTAGCTGGATTTATCCGCGCTAAATCTTGCGAGGGAGCCAAGGGAAATCAGGATGCGGATGATGGCAATGGTTTTCAGAGTATTGTGATATCTCTGAAGGATAGCTTTTATGACAAGGCTGAAGCTTTAGTTGGGGTTTACAGGGACGCAGATAGAAGGTGAGTTTTTCACATAATTTTAAAATGTTTTAACTTTACTACTACTGGCGCATATTATAATGTTACGGTCCAGGATAATAGACATGCTATTCATAAAAGAATGCTATTTATTTTGTTTTGGCAGCTGTTCAAGAACCCTGACATTTGACCTGACAAAGTACCGAGAAGCATGAAGATCTACCATATGGGTTAACTATTATTGTTCATGTAAATAACCCTACTCTGGAGTTAGTAGATGTAAACAATGAGATAGTTTATGACTCAGCGTAGCAGTTGATGTTTTGATTTCAGTAGGGCATCAGCATGTTATAAGCCACTGCTTGGATAATGAATTTGTACCCTTGATCCTTTGGATAATCTGCATTCTGCAGCCGTATCTTTAACTGTTCAATGTGTGGTGTTTTATGTATCACATGCAGATTAATGTTGTCTCTCTTAGATGTAGACGACATTCACAGGCTAAGCGTCCCTATCCATCTGCAACAGAAAGAAGCTTGATGTAAGAAGCTGCCAGCTGAAAGTTTAAATGTGATGAATGCATGCATCTTTGTTAGTGATTATTGGGTTTCCTTGTGAAGGTTCTTTTGATGGCAAAAAAAAAAAAAAAAAAACTCTTATCCCCCCCTTCCTGCCACAGAGGCAATGAAACTTTCATGTTTCCAAGAGAATCCTGAAAATATTGAAGAATAATTGACATGAACTTCAAAAAGATGATTCGATAGACCCTCAAAAGGCAAAAAGATTACAAGTCATGGAAAGGGTATGGATCCTGATCTCGAAAAACTCACGTTCTTGAATTGCGCAGACACAGGGATGTTTGTGGATCATTGAAGGGCAAGGAATTGCCCAATTAATTATTTGATTTAGATGGTTTTTGTGAGAGGTTTATTAAGCTTCAAGTGATGTTCATGGAAAAAAAGGGTATTTTAAGGAACCAAGTTTTAAGGGTGTATTTGGTAGAGAGTATTGTAAGAGAGTAAACTACCTTATAAGTTAGAGAACAAACACTAGAGTATAAACTAATGTTAAAAAATAAATTCATGCTGTGAGATTATGATTTTATAAGCGTTAACGCTAGCTTTAAAATATGTGTTTGGCAGAGCGTCGAAATGCTAGTGATAACACTATAGTTCATATTACAGATTTGAAGAACTCAAAGCCACCAGATATGAAATATTTTAGAGTTGTTAGCAAGAAAACTGTAATGATTTTTCAAGACAATTACTCTGAGCTCACACAGAGAAATGTAAAGTCTTTTATAAGGAAGTTCCATTCAAGTGTTTTGTTGATTTGCATATAATCATAATGTTCCCTTGTGGTACTATGCATTTCATACTGTGACTTCCAAGTTCTAAACTCAAATATCTAAAAGGAAGTTCGTATTTGCAAGACCATCAATGGTCATCCTGACCCTTCTCAAGTGAGTAACTCATAATTCCAGTTTCAATATTCTCAAGGTTTATATGAATTTATTTATTTATTTTATTAGTTATGTCTGATGGCAATCTAATCCCCTCCTCAACCATGTAAGCGAGGTTGAAACCTCAAATTTTTTGTTTTCACAAAAGAAATTTTATCAACAAAACTAGTTAACACCCACTCAAGGTTTATATGGTTTGCTTGTCACAACTTTTATCCATTTTAACCCAACTTTTTCTTGCAAAACATTCAGATTTATAGCCCCAATATGATGGTCTTTATACAGAGAATGATGAGGTTTTTACTAAAGGACAGAACCTGAGTTTATAATCGAAAGAAATTATTGGTTATAGGGTTGACAAAAAAATCCCGAATTTATTGGGATTTAGGACTGCGTATCATAGGATACGAGATTTAGGACGAAAAATCTTCTCAAATAAAAATTCCGATCAGACTAGGAGTCGGGATGGAAAAAATCGTACCGAATCTCAAATTTTAGCATAAAAAGTCCTGATCGAGATTTTGAATAGTTCAGTTCGAGATTCAAAATGATTTTTTATCATGATTCAAAAACCCGATCGAAATTCAGGTCAATTTTTTCATCCCACATCATAATTGGACCCGTCAAAAACGAAATACCCCGATTATCATCCCTAACTAGTTCCATACCAAGGTACTTACATACATTTCCATTTTTTTAAGAATAGCATAGCAGGAAAATAAATAACCTCCTTATATCCACATTAGTGGATTTGAGTCCTACACCTCTTGTAAAACTCTAAAAAAATTTATCACTTTTTTTAAATTTTTTTTTTTTTTTTATTACAATCTAAAGATGTTGACGGCGGATTTTGGTCTCAGGGGTAATATGGGTTTTTTACTCCCGAGACAATCCTCCTGCAACTGTGAATTTATTTTGTTTATGGGAAACCAAAAGCAAATTTGGCAAAAGATAGATAAATACACCAATCAATAAATAGATTTAACGTGGTTCGGCGGATCAGATCCAACCTACATCCGCTGGCACAGAACGGACGATGTTTTATTACCGAAATATGTTTCTCTGATCTCTTTGTGTTTACAAGTCTAATTCTCTCTTGTTCTCTTCTCAACTCTCAACCTCTACCTCTTTTTCTTACAAGCACGCTTTCCCTTCCTATTTATAATAACAAAGAAACAGTTTTCCTTTTCCCATAAGGATTCATAGTTGAAACTACATTCACTTCATTTTTCCTATTAGAACACTGACTTATCAACTTTTCCCCATGAAAGTAGGATAACTTATCTTCTTATCCGTAAAAATAGGATGTCTTATCTTCTAGAGCATATCTCGCTATTTTCTCGGTCTTCATGAGGTCGATCACGATGGTCTTTTGAACTGAGAATGATGCTGTCGATCTGATAATGCCCGGTCATCCGATCTTAAGTGGTCGGGTTACAGATTATAAGTGCTCGGCCCCTAACTCATGTGGTCGGGTCGGTATTAATGATCTCGATCAACAAGGGAGTTTACCCTTTTTACCCCTGTCATATTGCTTAAATATCATAGGACCTGAAAATACCACCAACATCTGTCCCCTAGTTCTAGGTTCCAACGAGTTATACAAGTTGGTGCCGGGAACTATATAAAAAGAGTGGTATTTGCTGACGAACTGGTGGTCAATCTTTGAAGGAAAAAATTTGCCGGCCTACACTTATCTCATCCTCGGTCTGACTAAGGTGTTCGACCTGACTTTCTTTCAGACGAAGCGAAATCCCTTTATTGCCCTTCTGTAAACCACCCCTCGAGACGCGCAACCATCACATCCTCTTAAATGCCCATCAGATCACTTCTAGGGTTTAATCGGGAGCCTGCCACTTGTCAACCATCTGTCATTCTCCCGCCAAAAATCAAAACAATCCGACCGCCATTGCCAACTTAAAAGACGCCCAATCTCAGCCGCCCATCCAATTCTGAAAGATCTTTTACAAAACGACACGTAGTGTATATCTGATGCTTTCGTTCAATCCAACGGCCACAAGTGCACCAAACAGACTATAAAAAAACGGAGTAAACACTGTTGCCTTCTTTCACGAACTCTTCGAATTTCCCCAACCGCGAGAACTCCTCTTTCCAACCTGTGTTCAGTGAACTCGAAGAACGACCAGACCGCATCGAGCAATCTGCAACCCTTCTAAAAGAAACAAGTAAGTCTTCTGAACGACCTTTCTGCTTTGCTTTTCATGAGTTGCAAATTCTGCTCTCTTTTTTTGTGTGTTTTGGCTTTGTGTTTCTAGGGAGAGATTTATGGCTTGATCGATGTTGTCAGGGCATTTAGAACCCATAAGTTTAGTCTTCCCGAAATCTTAAGGTAACTGTGAAATCCCTGGCCGTTTTAGAAATTAGCTATAGACTGACCTCCTCCCCCTTTTTTATTTCTCGGATGTCAGAGATGTCTGACAACAGGTCTTCCTCTGCAAACCCTGCTAGACCTCCGACCCCCTGTTGAAGAGCTCTCCTCGAGCTCGGGGGCACCAAGCATAGAGGACCTCGATACTACCCCCACCCCTTACGAAATTGAACAAGATACTTACCATCAGAGAATTCCTCGGAAGGACCCAGAGCCCGGTGATTTCGACTGCTCGGCTTTGGACATGGACCGTCATTCCAAGATAACTGAAGACGACCTAGCACTGGTCCGGCAACGATATGACATTCCGATAGATATCGCTCTTGAAGTCCCCGGGCCAATGGATCGTGCTAGTTAACCTGATGAGGGTTCATTGGCTCTTCTCCCGGCTTTCTTTGAGTGTGGACTCCGACTGCCAATTCAACGTTATTTCGCCTGGATGCTGGCCGAGATGGAGATCGCCCCTTGCCAATTAACCCTGAATAGCTGGAGGATTTTGGCCGGGCTATATGTGATTTGGAGTCGGGCGGGGCTCGGCAAACCCTGCCTCAAAGAAGCGAATAGGTTGTATCGACTGAAGGCAACCCAAGAACGCACCATGGTTGGTACTACCTTTCTGCCTATGCTGACTCGTCAAACATTGTCGGCAAACTCCCCGACTCCAATAAAAACTTCAAAGATTTATGGTTCTGGGCCACAAGAGATTGGGGACGGGTCATGAGATCCTATGAAGAGGAGATTTCAGTCCCGGATATCTTCAGAGTGGGAGGTTAGGAATCTAACCCTTAATGTTCCTGCTCTTGATTTTATGATAGGTTTCTGACTTCTCTGACTCTTCCCAGCTTGTTGGAGGGACGTTCCCAAAGTCTCTCATCAGGTCCGGGCGCGGGTGCGCTGGGCTCGGCGGTACGCCGACCATTAAAAGAAGTTAGTTAATGACGAGGCCTTTGTTGAGTCGGGCCTCATTCGGATCGTTCCTCCGAACCGGGGCGGATAGATAGGCTTCACTAACCCTCTAACCAATCCCCTTGTGTGCTTAGCATGATGATGATTTGAATTTGCTCAGATTCTGGACTGACCACTCTTTTTGCCTTTGTTTTTTTTTGTTTTTTGTTTTTCCAGGTATGTTAAGAAGGCCAAAATACCTTGATCAACTGGCTGGCGCAACAAAGAAAACCGGCCAGGTTGGGGCCGAGCCCTCTCGGAAACGGCCAGCGACTGCTTAGGCCAGAAAAGTGACTGAAGAGGCAGCCCCGTTAGCTACCCAAAGCTTATCTCCCCCTACTAGGGTATCGCCAACAGTCTCCGCCCGACCCGCCAGCCCATCAAAACCTACCAGAAAAAGAGGCGTCTGTTCGGGGTAGAGGAAGCCGAGCTGACTCGGGAGGTGGAGGAGGAACGAGTCCTGAGCAAGAGGCAGCCTATTCGGAAAGAGAAGAAAGTGTCGGAGGGTTCCTCTAAAAAACAAAAAGGCGTCGTGATTCTTGGCGTAGAAGACCTCGGTCAGGACATCAGGGAGGCCACTTCTCATTTGGTGCCGGCAATCAACGAATTGGCCGAGGCGGTCCCTCCGGCAAAGATTCCGAGATACGAAGATCTCTCTCCCGATGATGTGGTTACATTGTTGTGCTCCCAGATGGCCAAGGTAGCCACTCTTCCCTTATTCCCACTATGTGTTCATAACTTAGTTTGATTTCTGATTTTCTGTTTCTTCTCGGCAGGCGACCTACCTGGCGGCCAAGAACAAGGATCTCCTCCTGAGCCTTTTATCTGAGGGTGGCCAAGCCCAGGGGCTCCAGAACCGACTTACTGAAATGGAGGCCGAGCTGGCCCGTAAAGAAGAAAACATAAAAAATCTGGAGCTGGCTGCCGTTGAGGCTCATACCACAAATAAAGCTCTTAGGGCCGCCGCCTCTCTAGAGAGGAAAAATGCTGATGCTGCCAAGAAGGACTTGGAGGCTGCCCAGGTCGACAACATGATCCTACAGGTGGAAGTGCGCAGCGTTGAGTCCAAGCTGAGGGCCAAAGATGAAGAGCTGGTGCGGGCCCGGGACGAGCTTAAGAGGAAGGAAGCTGAGCTAGAGGCCGAGAGAGACGCAATCCGTCTTGAGGGGGTCAGGGATTGTGCTGAGATTATTCCGATGGTATTGCCCGACCTGGATATGGGGTCTATCCACGCGGCCATCCGCTTATGCAAATAAGAAATTTCACAGGAGGAGTTTCAAAGATGGTTACCCCTTTCTCCCGAAGAGGTGATGGATCCCGATCCCATTTCGATCGCCCAGCTTTTGAAGATGACCGACCTGAGGCTCCTGCTCTTGAAGAGAATCGACCTGAGGCTCCTGTTCCGGCCCCTGAAGCCATAATTGTCGGGACCTCTCAGGCTGTCAATGTGGAAGCCACCGTCATTCCTCCCGAGGTCGAGCCAATCCATCTGCTACCCGAGCCTGTCGAGGAAGAACCAATTGCCCCTGCGCGGGATGATCTGTAAGAGGTAACCCGAACGGGGCCTCGTGTAATTATGAACAAACTTTATTCTCCTTGTAGTAACTCTTTTCACGATCATTTTTATGTGAATATTTTTATATATTTCTATTCCACTTTTCTTTTTTGGTCCTTCATAACTTGCTCCGATTGCTCTCCCAAGAACGACCACTCGAGGCCCGACTCCGAGCTAGGAGAAACACTTAGCTCACTGGGGGAATGTTACGTCCCCAGTCCGAAAAGACAGACTCGGTGGGACGTAACCCCACCCCGAGGTGAGAGGAATACTTGGTACTGGGGGAATGTTACGTCACCAGACCAAAAAGCTGACTCGGTTTTGGCTCTGGGGGAATGTTACGTCCCTAGACCAAAAAGCTGACTCGGTGGGACATAACCCGACCCCGAGCTGAGAGAAACACTTGGCTCTGGGGGAATGTTACGTCCCCAGACCAAAAAACTAACTCGGTAGGACATAACCTGACCCCGAGCTGAGAGAAACACTTGGCTCTGGGGGAATGTTACGTCCCCAGACCAAAAAGCTGACTCGGTGGGACATAACCCGACCCCGAGCTGATAGAAACCATAATGGCATCGGCGGAACGAATCCAGCCCCGAGCCGATTAACCAAGTGGCCTCAGCGGAACGAATCCGGCCCCGAGCCGATAAATCCTTGGGACTTATTTAGAAGGGAGGTGAATCAACCTTTGAAGCCCTATCGGGTTTGGCATGGGCGTCCCCTTGCCAGTCCAGCGAAAATCAAAAACAAAACTTTGGAAAATAAAATCAAAAAATGGGAGTGACTCGAAATGAAACATTTTGCAAGTGTAAACAACATCACGGATTCCTCAAAACAGCGTTCTATCCGAGGTCTCCAAAACACAATTCTGAATCTTTCAATTCAGAGTCCCGGCGAACCAGGATTTGGATCGAAGAGCGTTTAGAATGGTAAGGGCACATCCTCTATACTTCAGGTCGCCATGGAGCCTGTGTATTGTTTGAGGGCTCCTCCTTACAACGCTGGAGCAAGCATACGCTACGAGGGCACAATCCCTCCCCGTGCTATACTTTTCACGGATCCGAACGATCAAAATATGGATCAAAGAGTGTCCGAAACATTAAGGGCATGTTCCTTCTTATGTTCGGTAACACTGGAGTAAGCAATCGCTATGATGGCATGATCCATCCTCGTGCTATGCTTCTCACGGATCTGAATGATTGAAGAAATAGGTAGGGATCAAAGAGTGTCCGAAGCATTAAGGGAATGCTCCTCCTTATGCTCGGTAACACTGGAGCAAGCAAACGCCACGAGGGTATCATCCCTCCCCGTGCTATGCATCTCATGGATCCGAATGACCAAATAGGTAGGGATCAAAGAGTGTCCGAAGCATTTAAGGGAATGCTTCTTCTTATGCTCGGTAATACTGGAGCAAGCAAACGCCACGAGGGTATCATCCTTCCTCGTGCTATGCATCTCACGGATCCAAATGACCAAATAGATATGGATCAAAGAGTGTCCGAAGCATTTAAGGGAATACTCCTCCTTATGCTCGGTAACACTGGAGCAAGCAAACGCCACGAGGGTATCATCCCTCCCCGTGCTATGCATCTCATGGATCCGAATGACCAAATAGGTAGGGATCAAAGAGTGTCCGAAACATTTAAGGGAATGCTCCTTCTTATGCTCGGTAACACTGGAGCAAGAAAACGCCACGAGGGTATCATCCTTCCTCGTGCTATGCATCTCACGGATCCAAATGAACAAATAGATATGGATCAAAGAGTGTCCGAAGCATTTAAGGGAATACTCCTCCTTATGCTCGGTAACACTGGAGCAAGCAAACGCCACGAGGGTATCATCCTTCCTCGTGCTATGCATCTCACGGATCCAAATGACCAAATAGGTAGAGATCAAAGAGTGTTCGAAGCATTAAGGGAATGCTCCTCCTTATGCTCGGTAACACTAGAGCAAGCAAACGCCACGAGGGTATAATCCCTCCTCGTGCTATGCTTCTCACGGATATGTTGGTTATACAAAACGTGTGGGGACGCACTCCCTGCAGTCGTATTTCCCCAGCTGGCCAGACCGACCATCTTACGGGGGCACTCCCTCCCCGTGATTACCATCTCGAAATATCCCTTATGAATGCAAGTCATAGGGTAGTTATGCTCCAGCTTCGGGGGTTTGACTCTACTATGAAAGGCTTCGCGTGCTCCCTTATGCACTTCATCCCTTGATGTAGTCGGGTTTGGTGCTTTCCCTGATCCTGGATCATCCCTTCGCGTCGAGTATGTCCCCGAAATACTGAATATGACTCTCAAGTTTAATTTGAAAAGACGAGTGAAAATTTTTTTTTTGACTGAAAAAATAAAATTGTATTCATATTCGGGGACCTACTGCCCCTCCTACAACTTTCTGCGAGATATTTTGGGAGATGGTTTATTTGATCTCCTAACCATTGTCGGGTTGTTTAGAAAAAAGAAATGAAGGAGGATCTATTGGAAGTACTTTCTCCACATCTCAGCGTTCCAAGGTTTCCTCAACAGTGTACCGTCCAGCTGTTCCAAAATGTAGACACCTAGCCTTACCAAGGTTTCTTTGGCCGAGAACCTGGATCCTTGCTTATCTTTTCCCCCTCTTTGTTCCCTTGCCTTTTCCTGGTATCTCCTTCAATGCAGAGGGTTCCCCTTGAGAGGGTGGCAAAATAACTCCAAGCTACCTTTTGACTTTTGTATATGATTCCAATCCCGTCCCGGGTAGGAAACTTTAGCTTCAAGTAATGACAAGACATTGCAGCCTTTGTCTTTATCATGAAAGGCCGACCAACAATGACCTGGTAACTGTTCATGCAATCTACCACCGTGAAGTTCGTCATGATCGTCCGAGTCCGGGGATGGGTTCCGATTGTCATTGCCAATTGTATCCTTCCCAATAGAATGACCGTCGAGCCCCCGAAGCCGTATTGGGGAGTCCCATCGTCGGTTAGGGTCGCATACTCCATCCCGAGGCTGTCCAAAGCTTCCTTCGAAATTATATCCAATGCACTCCCGTGGTCCACTAGGATTCTGTCTACCTCAGAACCACCGATTGTCGCCTTGATTATCAACGCATCATCATGGGGAAAACTCACCCATCGAGCATCCTCATCCGTGAACATTATCGGTATTGACCGACCACATTGTATTTCTGAGGCCCGTTCTGTTTCTAACACTTCCGACCCCTGAGTCCGGCTATAATTTTTCCTTGACCGGTTAGAGTCCCCGGCCAGTGTTTTCCCCATGCGATAACATTCACCTGTCGGCCATGTGCTCTCTGCCTGGCCGCCATAACTTTGCTCCCGTAGGTCTTGGCATCCGTTTGTTGTATGCCCCCGAAGATTATGATGCACGCAATAGGATTTATTATTCCTCCTGTCTGGCGGGAATCTCCTGAGGTCAGGTTCTATCAAGAGAAATTTTCCCTGGATTTCCATGACGATTTGCCCAGTGGTTTATTCAGAGGAATGTATGCCTCTTCCCCGGCCACATGGTTCACCTGGGTTGAGATTCTTTTTTCCTGGTCATCCCGAGGTACCAGTTTGAATTCCCTTCGCCTCGGGGGTGATTTTTTGAACTCTCTGTCTGGTTTGCGAGGAGCTTCCGCTCTCGCCGTCCGTTCTTTGATGGTTGTCCCCCTCCGGGAGATTCTTTCTTCATTCTCCAACGAAACAAACTTCCGGGCTGTTTCCAGAGCGGTGGCATAGTCCGGTGTATCTTGGATCCTCAGGTGGGTCCACAGCTTTCCGACCTTTAAAGCCCCCTTCAAACTTTCCAAGGCCTCGAGCGACTCATATCCCCCGACCTCGAGCACCGTGTTATGGTATCGTTCAATGAAAGCCTTCAGGGGCTCGTCATCCCTCTGCTTTATGAGCCTTAATTCCCCAATTGTTCTTTTTGGGACGCAGACCCCCTTGAAATGTCGAACAAATGACTTTCTGAGTTGAGCGAAGCTACTGATGCTTCCCGGAGCAAGACTTCTGAACCACAGAATGGCAGACCCTGTAGGGGTTTTTAGGGGCAGAATCCGGTAACGCAGCGGAAGCGGTGGAAAATCGTATTTTCCGATTTCAAAATTTTTTCTCGGATTAATTAAATAAACATATTTATTTAATTATCCAATAATCAAATTATGAAATAAAATTCAAATGAATCATATTCAAGTGAATTTATCAAATTGCCCTTACTTGGCATTTTTGTCCATTTTAGTCCGAAATTGATCAAATCAATTTTGAATGATTCTAAATCATTTCTAAGATGAACTTAGCATGTTCAAAACATCAAAACACCAAAAGCACCAAAAATCCCCAAAATCTAATCCTTGGCCGAGAGCACCTCCAAGGTGTACCATTTGTGCATTTTGTCATTTCATGCTTCAAAACACATCAAGATGTAATCCAATCAACATGAAACTTTATATGCATCATATACACATCTAAATACACAACATATATGAAACGCCCCAAATTTGGAATTGGTCAAGAACCCTAATTTTTCAATTTCTTCAAATTGGACAAATTAGACCAAATTGGTTAAATCCAATACTTCAATCATGTTTCTTCCATCCAATCAAAGTCTCAACACAATGAAACAACTCAAGATCAAATCTAGGTCATCTAAGAGTGGGTTAACAACTCTATATTAGCAACAAGGTTTCCAAAACCATAAAAGAATACTTATAACTACACTAGTCACAAGCTTTCTCCATTATACATGCTCAACACTTTCACCAAACTTTTATCCATCAAAAACACAAAGAATAAATAAAGGAATAACTTAAGGACATCATATGTTATAGCCTATATCATAAGGAACAATTTCTTATCTAATAGTAAGTTGGAAAAACTTACTAAATCCAAGCTTTTCTTTAGTTTTTCCTTTTCTTCTTCACTTGCTTCCTTGGTTTTTCTTTAATGGAGTTTATGTCAAAGTGAATTAGGTTAACAAATGAAAATGAAATGAAAACTATAAATACTTGCTACACTTTTAGCCTTGGCCGAAATTGGCCAAGCCAAATGCAAGAATAATAATTTCAATTTCATTTCATCTTTTATCTTATCAACTTTAATAAATATCTAAAAACACTTTAAAGATATTAATACAAAGTCAACAAAGGCAACCAAGAGAAATATAACTCTTATATTCTAAGGTCATGGCCAAATTTAATAGAAAATAAAGGAAAATGATATTTTATTTTTCAAACAATTTTGAACAAATATCTTAAGAAGTCAAAATCAATTTGACAACCTTTTCCTTTAATGTATAAGTCAACAATTGCAACTTATAATCATTTCCTAACTTTATCATTTGGTGATATATTTATATTTTAATTATATTAATCATTTAACAATTAAATAATTAAATAATTAATTAAATACAAATATATCAAATATATGTATTATATTTACTTTAAATATCTCAAATACATATATTAATGATAAATGTCAAATACCTTTATTTGACTATTTATTAATGTGTATTTAATAATATCATATATTAAATACAAATACACATTAATTAGGAAATGACGGTTCGGCCCGTTCGCATGTATTTTTCGTTTAACGATTAAACGATTTATAAATAATCATCATTATTCATAAATGTTACTCTAGTGCTCTACGAGTATGTTTCATTAGTGAGACTCTCTAGATTCAGGTATATCCGTCACGAAATCCAATTTTATGTCCATAATCTATCCACCCGTAGATTATGACGATCACGGATAATCTCGCTGAATCATACATGTCGAGGTCATTGCATACGTATAATCCCTCCGTCACATGTATCCGGATAATACCAGAGATATAGATGTAAACGTCAAATCTTTATAGGTATTATCCCGTCGACGTATCTATTAGCAATCTCTAAATAACATTCGGAACTTACTTCCGAAGTATACTGTGGCCACAGATTTAACAGACTGCTAAATATATATGGACTACCTATGCTCTGTACACAGAACTGACGGATCCTATCTTGACACACACAAGATATCCTGAGGATCGATCCACACCCAACGAACAAGCGGAGATCTGATCTAAATAGATCGGTGACGTGACTGCCATCTAAGTGTGGAGGATGTCTCATACATCCACAGTGGTGTCTCAAGTCGAAGGACCACTATGCTACTCAACCCGAGAAGATTATTATTGACGTTGGTGTACCATCCATTAAGAATCTTCGGTGAGCCGTTCAGTGTTTATCCACTATAAACACCTACACGTCTATACGAGTCTCCATAGACTCATGGTTCATTGGGATAAACCATCAGACCAAGTCTCGATATACGACATGTACTGGTCTCAACGGATTTGACTAACCGACCCGTGTTAGCAAATCTTGACCAGGAACTATGTTTGATAATATTCATATAGCAGTGACACTTCCCAATGTCAATTACAAACTAACTTTGTAACTGTGTACTGCATTATATATTATCGGGCCTTTGTCTAATATATACATATCACTAAACCACATTTAGTTTCAATCTAATCGTAATCAGATCGAATACGTATATAAGAACAAGAGGTGCAACCATAAAGTAAGTGATATTATGGGAAAATGGGATGTTCGTATTCATGAATCATACATAAATACGGTCCGGATTGGCGCTCTGAGCACCAACCCCAACAGACCCGCCCAAGGTTAGGGGTAATACTTTGCAAATGGCATCCTCTACTACCCCTTGGACCTCCATCAATAGGAAGAAACTTTCAATATGGGACTTTGGATCTGAATGGCCTTTGTAGGGCGTCATGGATGGCATATTGAAACGTCTTGGGAATTTTACCGACCTTATTTCTTCTGTGAAGGGAGATTCAACCTCGCCGTCCCGAGCATCTGTTGTATCAGTTTTGGGGTTTACTCCCCACTTGGACATTTTTTTTATTAACCAAGACTTTATACTGCCATCTGTGTCACTATGCCGCCTCCCGAGGCCTCCTTCGCGTCTATCAACATGGGTGCGACGTTCCTCATGAGTTGAGACTTCCCGTCCAGTTTCACCATGTTTCCTATCTCCCCTTCTGGTGTCGTGGGGGCCATCATAGGAAGAATCTGGCGACTGTCTCCCCTCTTATTCTTCCCACGTATCCTCCGTTTGTAAATCTTTTTCTACCACTACGAACCTCATCCCGTAGGGACCCTTCCTCATCGGTTCATCGTCATCACTCACATCTGCAACCCGTTTTTCTTCCGCTATTTTGCCTCTTCTCCGACTGGCTCCGGCTTCAAACTTCTCATTATTCGTTTCTTCCATCCTCTCCAGTCCGTTCATCATGGATTTCAACAGGTTTTGATTTTCCTCCCTTTCTTTCCTCATATTTTCCTCTATTTTCTCCATCAATTCTGCTGTTGAACTCCCCGATGACTGGCGATTTCCACCTTCTACCATCGTCTTACCACGCGAGCTGCTTTTCGTTGAATCCCCACAGACGGCGCCAACTGTTGACGGCGGATTTTGGTCTCAGGGGTAATATGAGTTTTTTACTCCCGAGACAATCCTCCTGCAACTGTGAATTTGTTTTTTTTTTTATGGGAAACCAAAAGTAAATTTGGCAAAAGATAGATAAATACACCAATCAACAAAGAGATTTAACGTGGTTCGGTGGATCAGATCCAACCTACATCCACGGGCACAGAACATACGATGTTTTATTACCGAAATATGTTTCTCTGATCTGCTTTGTGTTTACAAGTCTAATTCTCTCTTGTTCTCTTCTCAACTCTCAACCTCTACCTCTTTTTCTTACAAGCACGTTTTCCCCTCCTATTTATAATAGCAAAGAAACAATTTTCCTTTTCCCATAAGGATTCCTAGTTGAAACTACCTTCACTTCCTTTTTCCTATTAGTACACTGACTTATCAATTTTTCCCCATGAAAGTAGGATAACTTATCTTCTTATCCGTAAAAATAGGATGTCTTATCTTCTGGAGCATATCTCGCTATTTTCTCGGTCTTCATGAGGTCAGTCACGATGATCTTTTGAACTGAGAATGCTGCTGTCGATCTGATAATGCCCGGTCATCCGATCTTAAGTGGTCGGGTTACAGATTATAAGTGCTCGGCCCCTAACTCATGTGGTCGGGTCGGTATTAATGATCTCGATCAACAAGGGAGTTTACCATTTTTACCCCTGCCATATTGCTTAAATATCATAGGATCTGAAAATACCACCAACAAAAGATATTATAATATGTGGTTTACAGGAATATTAAATTCAAATATGTATAGTACAACCCATAAATCTCTGTCAATTATAATGTCTGAAGTTCACCGAGTGTTTGAATTCACACACACGTGTTTGAATTCACACACACATATATATACAAACATGAAGTCTCTATGCCTACTAGTTTGTACCCTTGCACGCATGGAGACATATATGCTCCCAAGGATAAACATTTACCCCACACGTCACTAGGTAAAGAATCTTAGAGGCAAAGATTTTATTAGTTAAACCAACTGATACCCACTTAATTTTTCAATGAAAATACACCTTAATAAATACTTTAATTTTGATAATGGGGATTTGTGGTGTTTAGGTTGGAGTGACAATGATGTGATATGTCCCACAGAGAAAGAGTTCATTCCAGAAGATGAAGGCTCATACACACAATATTGCTTCAAGGTGATCAGGAAAATAAAGGAGGAGAAAGCATAAGAAATTTCATATTATCCATGGTTTGGTGGTGTAGGATTCAAGATCTTAATGTGATATCCTGTGTTTGAATCCAGAGAATACGTTTCTTGTAAGAACCTAAGACAATCGGGAGGAGTTTTACCTGCTTCGGAATGATTTGACGACGGAATTTCCAGGGAAGATTATGATAATTACCATTGACAATGTCACACTCCAGAACAAAAAGTTTTACTATAGGTTTAAGAACAAACCCACTGTTCCTATATACATTATCTCCAAGAAGTAGCTTTATTAATTTCATTACTCTCTTTAATTTTGAGTTTCTTCACCATATTTTGTCTCTTTTGCTCCTGAGTGAACTAAACAGATGGCAAGAAATTTAACATGCAGTCGCCCATTTGTCATACAATAATTAATATCACACCATGCATGGTAGGTTCGTCGCGTCGTGCTTCACATTCACGTAGGACTCACTATATTAGAAGTCATAATTTTCATTATTTTTTTTAAAAAATAAAATGAAATATATAGTCTATTAATACTATTTAGCAAAAAAAAAAAAAAATAGTCACCTAAAATAAAATCTTGCATCCGTTTATGCTTGAAAGCGAAATTGAAATTGAAGTAAGAAACAATCACAATATGGAGTGGAGTTTACTTTCAGTTTCAAATTCATTAACAAATGTGATGATACGAGCAACTTTGTACTCTTTCTTAGACGCAAAGAGCCAGCTGCCATGACTGAACTCATGATGTGTAAGAATCAGGAGTTGAGTAGCCATGCAAAGTGAAGAATGGCTAACACATGCAGGCCTTACACACTGACACAGTCTCTTTCTCGTATGTGTCACTCCTTCATCATGCACCCTTTCTCTTAACTATAAATACTAACACGTACCTCCCCCCCCACTTCACTTCAAACCAGTATTAATTAGTCTCTGGCAAGCTTAAAACCATGGCCAACCCTTCCTTGCTCTTCTCTGTTTCTCTTGTTAGCCTTCTTGTTCTCTTCCATGGCTGCCTAGCTGTTAACCAGCAGCAATGGCAGCAACTACAAAACGAGTGCCAAATCAACAATCTGGAGTCCCTCGAACCCAATAACCGCGTTGAGTATGAAGCAGGCCTTGTTGAAACCTGGGACCCTAGCCATGAGCAATTCCAATGCGCTGGTGTTGCCGTTCTTAGGCACACTATCCGCCAGAATGGCCTTCTCTTGCCCCAATTTTCCAACACTCCTCAACTCATGTACATTGTCCAAGGTGATAGGGGCCAAAATAAAAAATTTAATTAAGCATTATTTAAGAATTACATTTTGCTATTTTAGAATTAAGATTTGAGTGTCGAGTATTGAAACAGCAGTACTCAAGGGACAAGTTGATTCAATGCGTGTAATTAATTTGTTAGTGATTTTTGTGTACACGTGCAGGTGAGGGTCTGACGGGGCTTATGTTTCCGGGGTGTCCCGAGACTTATGAGTCACCTCAACAGGGAGAATTCGGACAAAGCGGTGGCAGTTTCCAGCAGGATCGTCACCAGAAAGTCCGATCCTTCCGCCAAGGCGATATTATCGCAATTCCGGCCGGAGTAGCTCACTGGTGCTACAACGAGGGCAGTAACCCGGTCGTTGCAGTGGTTCTGATTGACGTATCAAACAATAACAACCAACTAGACAGGAATCCCAGAGTAAGAACTAGAAGTCTCTCAAATAACGGCAGTTAAATAACACTCTTAAATTGATATTAATTAATCAACCAGTTTGATGATTTTTCATTTTTGATGTGTTTAATATATTAATGATCGTTACAGAAATTTCATCTGGCTGGTAACCCAAGAGAAGAGTTCAAGCAGCAGCGACAATCGCAGCAGCAGCAACAACAGCGTTATGGCGGTCGCCAACAATGCAACAACATATTCTGCGGCTTCGACACACGGATCCTGGCCGAGGCTTTCAACGTGGATGAGCGTCTTGTGAGGAGGCTACAGAGCGAGGATGACTACAGAGGTGCCATTGTTAAAGTGAGAGGCCAGCTCCAGGTCGTGAGGCCACCCAGGACACAGAGTGCAAGTGAATCAGAGGAAGCCAGGAGTGAGTACGAGCGACAACAACAACAATATGGTGACAATGGCATTGAAGAGACTTTATGCACCATGAAGCTCAGAGAAAACATCGGCGATCCCTCTAAGGCTGACATTTACACACGCGGCGCCGGTCATATTAGTACCGTCAATAGTCACAATCTCCCTGTTCTCCGATGGCTTCGACTTAGCGCCGAAAGGGGCTTGCTCCACAGTGTACGTATAATCTTGATAATTTTTTTTAGGGCAAAGCTACATTGTCAATTTTCATTTAATTTTTATCAATTATTCATTTTTTATTTATTATTAATTTTTTTTTTATATTTGATAATTTCGTACATACGTGCATCCAGAATGGTATCATGGTGCCACACTGGAACTTGAACGCACACAGCATAATATACGCGCTGAGGGGATCAAGCCACGTTCAAGTAGTGGACAACTACGGGAGGTCGGTGTTCGACGGCGAGGTTAGGCGAGGACAGATACTGGTGGTGCCACAGAACTTTGCGGTGGTGAAAAGGGCAAGAGGCTCGGAATTCGAATGGATATCATTCAAGACCAACGATAACGCCATGATAAGCCCCCTCTCTGGCCGCACCTCTGTGATGAGGGCAATGCCAGACGATATACTGGCCAACGCTTTCCAGATATCGAGGGAGGATGCAAGAAAGATCAAGTACAACAATCAGCAGACCACTCTGACACGCAGCAGCCAATCCCAGATGAGGGATAGTGAGGCTTCTGTGGCTGCTGCTTAATTTAAGAATGTGTTAAAATGTTAAATGTGCGTAATGTAGTAGCATGTTAGCGGATGAATTATGTAGCTTTTGTTGTGGGTAGTGAATAAAGAAAAGGAGACTTTTTAGAGAGAGTCTCATATGAGGGAGGAGGAGAGAGTTTGTAGTCGTTAAGTTTTTAACCACTACAAGTTTTATGTAATAAAAAGTAAATAGTAGTGTTCTCAAATATATTCATCTTCTTTCTAACTTAAAAAAAAAAAAATAGAACAAATTAAGGGTCAATCCCAAACCAAAGTTGCACAATTGCATTATCTTTCTTTTATGTAGGAGACTAAATAAAAAATTGATGTAATATGTAGGAGAAAATTTACAATTCATCCATGTAATAATATAATAATCTATTATCGTGTTAAAATATGAAAATATTGTTGGATAATTATGACCCATAAAAGAACATTGTGTTTTTGTACAAATTATCTATGTGACAAAAGGAATTTGCTATTTTATCATTATTGTAATTAGATTACTTGGATATGTATTAATGATAAAAGTCCATATGGTTAAATCAGATTAGATATGAGACAATATTAATCCACGGACGGTTTAATCATTAAATAACCCTAGTCGAAGTATTATCGAGACTGTACATTAATAATGCGGAATAGACTAGTATTACACTTGTGCGCGTTATGGAAGCTTAACGACATAGTTATCATATATTTAGGTATTGGATACTTATGCAAGTGTAATAAAAGGTTCCGTTAGCCGTTGGACCGGGAACGGTTCGCTCTGGATAGACCCACTCAGAATCCCATTGGTAGAATGACTGTGTCTATGGGAATCTAAATCATGGTAGGTGTATGTGATCTTTAACCCGAGACTTACGTCGCTATTACTTGCGACAATCAGTTTACTTTAGTATTGGTTGTCTGGAGCTTTAACAGGTTCTGTGTACGCCTGTATTGGGTTTACTGAGAATCGTAGTGTATTGGATGTGATGTCAAGATGAGAGTATCACTTCAGTCATATGGAGATGATGGTCACACATGATACGAAACAATTACTCTTAAAGCTACAGCTATCGGGATAGTAAGACTAGGTCATGACTTCCCGATTACAGAGATTAGTTACTCAGGATCCGATATATGCTTCGTACGGGGCAGACACAGAGCCAGCCCTAGGCCTAACATGTGACATCCGATACTGGATCGTATTACGTATTACATAATATTAGTATTACTACGCCTGATACAAATGATATTCCTCGGCGAATATTTCTAGAGAATTGGGTAGGCACAGTGCTTTGCTAGAAGCCAACCATGTCTTGTAAATCGGTGAGAACATGGTACGGGGTACGCACGTGTTCGAATAGTCCGATAACCGTATTTACTGCCAATATATCCAAGAATCTCTTGGGTCGCTTCCCAAAGATTCACCAATGACATTTGACTCAGATAGAATTAATTTGGGATTAATTATGAGAGAGAAAATTAATCTGGGATTATTTGCGGCAAGAATTAATCTGGGATTAACTTCGTATAGAAGAGAGAACGCGATTAATTTAGAATTAATCGATAAAATAAATTTAATAGTTAAATTAAATTTTTCTATTTAATTAATTTATTTGTGGCTAAAATAATATATCAGATATATTAATTGAAATCAGATTTCATTACGAAATTAAAATTAGATTTTAATTCGGGCGAACGAATTAATTTAGAATTAATTCGAAAGCGACTATCGTAATAATTTTGCGAGACATAATTATTTAATTAAATTGGATTTAATTATGGCGCGACGGAAAATTTGTTTAATCAGAATTAAACGAACCCGATAAAATTGTCTGTGACTTTGCGTGTGTCTTTTTGTGTTTTGGAACACAAAATATCTTTGACTTTGGTGGGCCAAAGTCAAGTTGTGTGTTGAGGAAGCCAACTAAAATTTTGAATTTAAAATGTGGTGGGACCACATGACTTACATCAAAGGTCAAATGTTGATGTAAGTAGTTGGCTTAATTAAATGCATTTAACATACAACCACCAAGTCTTGAAAAAAACTAATTTTTCTCACACTCTCTTTTTCTCTCCACCTTGGCCGAATGCTTCTCTCCATTGTAGTGAAATTTTGCTTCAAAATTTCAACATAGCTAGCCATTGGAGGAGTCTAATTAGGTGATATGGAAACTCACACAAACAACATAGCAACAAGCTTGGAGCTTCATCCAAAAAGGAAATTTTGAAATTTATCCATTTAACAATGTAAGTGATTCCGTTACTTTTCTTGTTATTTCACATATATAATCATGTTTAGGATCTTGTGGCATGTCTTAGAGACTAACAATGGTATCAAAGCCTTGCTAAATATGATTTTTGAAAAACTAGGGTTCATAAACTTTAATTATGAATTTTTGCTTGGAGCATGAAAATTCAAAATTGAGTTGTTGGTTGATGTTAGATGATGATAACTTGGAGTTGTGCATTGTTGGATTGTTGAAAAATTGAATGGATCAAATTTCCCTAATTTCCCTAAGTTGGCCGAAACTTACCCTAGTGTAACTCATGGTGATTTTTAAATTTTAACACTTGGATGTGTTAATGACATGATATATATGTTAAATATTGATTTAATTGGATTGCAATCAAATTAGATATTAATTTCTTGTCATTGCCGTGAGTTAGCATGCTTGTTCGAGACTTGATTTTGCTTCAATTTGTGTTGGACATGAATTGGAATGATAAGCATGATTAATTAGATTAATTAATATTTTGGAAATGTTAGATTAATTAATTAGTTATTTTAATTACACTTAAAATGGATTAATGTAATATTTGGAATATTGTATTAATGTAAATTAGTCCCTAAAATATTAAATGGGCTAATTTGGTTATATTTGGATTAATGGGCTTAGTTGGGCCAAGTTTAGTTGTGGACAATTGGGTTGGATCCAATTGGGCCTAAACTATTTCCATAAAAGTCCAAAATATGACTTTTGGGCCTTTAATAATCTAATTGGGCCTAATGGGCCAAAATTAATTTATGGCATATGGTGATTCCTTAATGGGTCAAGGCATTATGGGCTTGATCCATAATGGCCGAAAGTCCATGCCTAAAGAATTAATTAAAGCCCATTGGACCTAATAGAATTGGCATTGGATGTTAAATGAGCATTTGAGACCATTTGGATTGGATTTGGAATCCAAGTCTAAAAGGGCATTATTATAATAGAATAAGTGTAATTGTTTAATTTGGAATTAAACTTGAATTAGTATTGAATACAATTTAAATTGGATTTAATATTGTAGTTCGATATAATTCAAGAATACTTACTTTGAGTATTTATTCTTAAACGAGTTGGACTCGCGCAAATCAAATCGTTGTATGAACATTGGATGGTCATTAATTGAAGAATTAATTAATTGGATTACATTGATTGACAATATGCTATGTGTGAATGCTTGGATGTATTTGTTTGAATAATGTATATCAGATGAATATTAGATGGGTGAAGGCAATTTTGGAAATTGTTGTAAATATTGTATTTATTTGAAATTGGACCTGCGTGTCCAGCCTATCACCTCTTATTCTCATTATATTTCTCTTCTCACCAATTCCCCTCAATGTAAATGAAGTTTCTTATAGTGTTATGTAATTGGGTAAATAGAAGAATGTAAAATGCTAGCGGGAGAGAGGAAAAGAAAAGAGATAGATTTGTTCTAGGAACAAAATGTATATGAATATACATCCGCATATCATTATTATATTTATCGCGCCTTCTTGTGCTTTTAGAATGCATGTTTAAAGGTGTATGTGTTAGTGTTCCTAGAACATGCTAATGATCTCTAATCATGATTCGGTGTGTGAATATTCAAAGAAGTTGCGGAAGACTTACATTGATCGGATTTGATGGATATAAGAAGTTTAAAACTTTTGATCATTTGTTGAAGCTCCAAGCTTGCTTTGTGTTCCAAACTCAAGGAATTGGTTTTCCTATCACCTTGATTCACTCTTGGAAGTGCTAGCTCACTTGAATTTTTACAACAAAAATTCTAAGGGAGCGGGAGAAGCTTTCGGCTTTGCAAGAAGAAAGGGGGAGAGAGATGTTTATATTTTTGGTGTATTTGATTTTCTAAAAATCTATTACCATTTACCAAATCCAAGTTGGTATATGTCATTCCAAATGATTAAAATAAAACAAAGTGTGTTGGACTTTGATTGAGTGTATAAAAAGCAATCCAAGATTTCACTCAATCATCAACTATTTCCATCACTAGTCAAACTAGTTGAGGTAAGTCAAATGGGTCCCACCACTTATAAATTCCGAATTTAAGTCGAACAATCCAACACGCAACTTCGCTCGGGGCCGAGTTCGTTTAATTCCGAATTAACGAATTTGTCGTTGCGACATAATTAAATCCAATTTAAATTGTATTCAATACTAATTCAATACGCAACTTCCATCACTAGTCAGCAATCATCTGTGACACATGGTGCTCGACAGATGTACCCTATGACATTCGAGAGCGAAAGAGCTTTTTCTGTAATTCATACTTCTACGATCTAAGGTTAGATCGGTGAAGATCCCTCAATTTCAACATCATTTCGTGGGGATCCAATCCATTGTTTTGACAACGAAATTGTGGGGTCATTGCAGCAAGCATAACAGATTGAGCAGTTGAGTTGTCATCACTGTGAGTCTTCCAAAGCTCAAGCTCAAGCGGCTGCTCAATTCCGGGCTTAGGCCCGAGAGGTCGCTCTATCGTATAGAGCATCTTCTCAGCCCCAGGACAATCCTGAGTAGGGGTGAGCAAAACCGATTTCGGTTCCAATTCCGCGTGGAACCGGAACCTACCCGGAAAAATTCGGTTCCGCACTAAGTGGAACCGGAACCTACCCAATTAAATAGGGTATCCTATTATTCGGTTCCAATCCGGTTCCGGTCCGGTTCCGAATTACCCTATTTTAAAATATTTTAATGAAAACTACATTCCGATATGAGTCCGTAAGAAAAAACGGGGACCAAATCGGAGTGCGAAAGCTCAAGAACGAAGAAAATGAAGTTGAATGCACACTGCTGCTAATTTTAGCTGTAGTCCATCCTGAATCAACATGGACAGTCCCGAAAACATCAGTGAAATTCAATGTGTAACCTCCACCAGCATATGTGCTAACAGGGCTTAATTGGCTAAGGTTCTTGAAATCAGCCAAGGAGTAGTAATGTGGCATGGCATGAAATAGGCACAGTTGCACTGATCATCAAAGCCATGGAAAATTCCATTTTTTCCATAATTTTTATGTAGCCTTACAAGGTAATCGCACTCTCTAAATTCTTGCAAAAACCAGATAGATCTCATTCTCAGCTTATCAGCACAAGTGACAAGACCCTGTGAACAAATCTTACTAAACCACAATATAATTGATATTTGTGCCAAATTTAACGCTAAATCTAAGCTGCAATGTATAGACAGAGATAAAAAAAAACAAAAATTTACAGAAACATAGCATCATCTGAATTACCAATCAAATAAGCAACTGGATTTGCAGTGCTAATAAAATTTCTTGTATGGTTATATGTTCATATAAATCTCTAAATGTTCATATAAACCGGTTCCATGGTCCGGTTCCGGTTCCGACCATTTTGGAACCGGAACCTACCCAGATAAAATCGGTTCCTTCATTTTTGGAACCGGAACCTGCCCGATTACAACCGGTTCTGGTTTCAAACCCGAAAAACCGGTCCGGTTCCAACCGGTTCCAGGAAGAACAGGAACCGGTGCTCACCCCTAATCCTGAGGTTCATATCCCAATCAGGAAAGTTCGCCCCGTTAAAGACATTTTCGCCCATGATAATGTCTCTAACGTTGATCTTTCCAGCCATCTTGAATTGCAATAGTCTAACTATTCAATCAACAATTTCGGGTACAGTCCAACTGTTAAAAGAAAATAATAAAATATTAGTCCAACTAATATAAATATATAATGATGAAAATAATTTGAAAACGAGTATTTGGCAAGTATTTAAAGCAAATGCAAATTCAATACTGGCCTCCCACTATTTTTCGGCGAGTCTTTAACCCTCTGTTGAGTACTCGGGAAACCTGGTTTCCTAGTGGGCTAGGATCCCGTTAAATAACACACAACCTTGACTTTGGCCAACAAGCTGTATGAAACTTAACTAGGTAGATCTCTAAGATCAATTGGATCACATCCAATTCCTAGATCCGGTAGGTGGACCTCCAAGTCTGAAACATATATCCAATATATGTAAATATATACAATATATTTCCTAACCTTTTCCTCTGAATCAACTAAGCCTTGGTTTTGACTCAACAAGCTTAATGATTCCAGTTAAGCGGGACCCATTGACAGTGGGAAAGCTTCGTAATCCACGTCGATTAACTAGAATTGACCTTGACTTTGGCCAACAAGTCACAACCGCCCAAGAAATGCGATATAGAACAAAGCTTTCGTGGTTCAAACACATCCACGATGGACATTGATCTTGACTTTGGCCAACAAACCAATGTCAATCTTGGATCTTGAGAGAGAACCACTCAATGGAAGGAAAACGCTTAATATTTGATTGAGGGTTTTTGCGTAAATTGGCAACCAATTTATTATCTTTGATTAGGTCTCATCATACACCCTTAAGCATGCATTCTAAAAGCATAATAAGGCGCGAAATAAATTAATAATGATATGCGGAAGGATATGTAACAAATTGTTCCTAGAACAAATCTCTCAATTTCCTCTCTCCTGCTAGCACTAATCTAACTTCTACCCAATTACATAATACAATAAATAAACCTCATTAACATTGAGGGGAATTGGTGAGAAGAGAAATACAAAGATAATAGAGATAATAGGCTGGACACGCAGGTCCAATTTAATAAATTCTAAATTTATTACAACAATTTCCAAAATTGCCCTCACCCTTCTAATAACTATCCGATATACATTATTCATACAATACATCCATGTATTCACACAAAGCATGTTATTCAATCAATCTAATCCAATTAATTAATCTTTGAATTAATGACCATCCAATGTTCAAACAACGATTTGATTTGCGCGAGTCCAACTCGTTTAAGAATTAATACTCAAAGTACGTATTCTTGAATTATATCGAATTATAATTTTAAATCCAATTTAATTTGTATCCAATACTAATTCTAATTTAATTCCAAATTAAATAATTACCCTTATTTATGTGCCTTTTAGACTTAGATTCTAAATCCAATTTTAATGGGTCTCAAATGCCCAATTAACATCCAATGTCAATTTAATTAAAGTCCAATGAGCTTTTAATTAATTCTTAAGGCATGTGCTTTGGCAACCAAAGCCCAATAAGGAATCACCATTTTTGCCAAAAATCAATTTAGGCCCATTAGGCCCATTTAAATTATTAAAAGCCTAATTATTATATTTGGACTTTATGGAATGGTTTTATGCCTAATTTGGATCCAATCCAATTGTCCTAAACCAAGCTTGGCCCAACCAAGCCCATTAAGCCCAAATACAACAATATTAGCCCAATTCAAAATTAAAGACTAATTTTTAATTAATATAAAATTCCAAATTTCACATTAATTTTAATTAAAGTGTAATAGCCATAATTAATTAGTTAAACCAATATTTCTAAAACACCAATTAAACTAATTAATCATGCTTTAATTAACCAACTCATGTCCAACACAAATTGAAGCAAAATCAAACTATACATGCTTCTTATAGTCACGGCAATATGGCACAAAATAGTAATCAATTTGATTTCAATCCAATTAAATCAACAATCAATTTTTCTCATGCTTTAAACACATCCAATGGTCTAAAATCAAAAAATTACCATGAGTAATCCTAGGGTTAATGTTCGGCAATGGCTAGGAAATTAGGGAAAATTATATCCAATTCATTTTCTCAATTCCTAAGATGCATAATTCTAATTCATCTTCATCCAAGCTCAACCAAAAAACCAATTTGAAGAAATCATGCTCAAAACATAAAAACCCCAAATTAAAGTTTATAAACCCTAAACTAAATCATGCTTAGAAAAGGCACGCTCTGATACCATTGTTAGTGTTCATAGAACATGCCAATGATCTCTAATCATGATTCGGTGTATGAATATTCAAAGAAGTTGCGGAAGACTTACATTGGATTTGATGGATGTATGAAGTTCAAAACTTTTGATCCTTTGTTGAAGCTCCAAGCTTGCTTTGTGTTCCAAACTCAAGGAATTGGTTTCCCTATCACCTTGATTCACTCTTGGAAGTGCTAGCTCACTTGAATTTTTGCAACAAAAATTCTAAGGGAGAGGGAGAAGCTCTCGACTTTGCAAGAAGAAATGGGGAGAGAGATATTTGTTTTTTTGGTGTATTTGATTTTCTAAAAATCTATTACCATTTACCAAATCCAAGTTGGTATATGTCATTCCAAATGATTAAAATAAAACAAAGTGCGTTGGACATTGATTGAGTGTATAAAAAGCAATCCAAGATTTCACTCAATCATCAACTACTTCCATCACTAGTCAAACTAGTTGATGTAAGTCAAGTGGGTCCCACCATTTATAAATTTCGAATTTAAGTCGATCAATTCAACACGCAACTTCGCCCGGGGCCGGGTTCGTTTAATTCCGAATTAACGAATTTATCGTTGCGACATAATTAAATCCAATTTAATTAAATAATTATGCCTTGCAAAATTATTAATAAAGTCGCTTACGAATTAATTCTAAATTAATTCGTTTGCCGGAATTAAAATCCAATTTTAATTCCGCATTGAAATCTAATTTCAATTAATATATCAAATATATTATTTAATCGATTAATTCCAAATTAATCATTCTCTCTCAACTATTCGAATTTTATCCCAGATAAATTCTTGCCGGAATTAATCATAGATTAATTTTCTCTCTCTCATAATTAATCTCAGATTAATTATGTTCGAGTCAAATGTCATCGGTGAATCTTTGGGAAGCGACCCATGAGATTCCTGGATATGTTGGCAGTAAATCCGATCGTCGGACTATCCAAACACGTGCGTACCCCGTACCACATTCTTACTGATTTACAAGACATGGTTGGCTTCTAGCAAAACACTGTGTCTACCCAATTCTCCAGAAATATTCTTTTAGGGAATACATAATCTTTATCAAGCGTAGTATACTAAGTATTGCGTATTACGATCCTGTATCGGATGTCACATGCTAGGCCTGAGCTGGAATTGTGTCTGCCCTGTACGAAACATATATCGGATCACTGGCAACTAGTCTCTTTAATCGGATAATCATGACCTTGTCATATTATCCCGATAGTTGCAACTTATTAGAGTACCAGTTCTGTATCTTACGTGATTATCATCTCAATATGACTGAAGTGACACTTCCACCTTGACATCACACCCAATACACTACGATTCTCAATAAACCCAGAACAGGCGTACACAGAACCTGTTAAAGTCCCGAACGACCAAAACCAAAGCGTACTGATTGTCGCAAGTATTAGCGATGTAAGTCTCAGGTTAAGACCAAATACACCTACCCTGATTCAGATTCCCATAGACACAGTCATACTACCAATGAGATTTCGAAGGGTCTATCCAGAGCGAAGCTGTTCCCGTACCATCGGTAAATAGATCCTCATATTACACTTGCATGAGTATCAAATACCCAAATATATGAGAACTATGTCGTTACCCTTCCATAACGTGCATAAGTACAATACTAGTCTATTCCGCATTATCGATGTCTAATCTCGATAATACTACGACTATGGATATTTAATGATTAAACCTTATGTGGATTGATACTGTCTCATATCTTATTAATCCGGAACTAATCATATGGACTTTTCTCATTTATATATTCAAGTAATCTAATTACAAAATGATAAAATGGCAATTTCCTTTGTCACATAGTTAATTTGTACAAAAACCACAATGTCTTTTACAAATAGTGATGTTATGGGTCATAATTGTCCAACAGTATGATGAGACATAATCAAAGATAATACGTTGTTGCCAATTTATGAAAACACCCTCGTATTTAATATTAAGTGTTTCCTTCCATTGAGTGGTTCTCTCTCAAGATCCAATATTGGTTTTGATTTGTTGGCCAAAGTCAAGATCATTGTCTATCGCATATGTGTTTGAACTATGAAAGCTTTGTTAATATCGCATGTCTTAGGCAGTTGTGACTTGTTGTCCAAAGTCAAGGTCACTCTTGTTCATCGACGTGGATTACGAAGCTTTCCCACTGTCAATGGGTCGCGCTTAACTGGAATCATTAAGCTTGTTGAACCAAAGCCAAGACTTAGTTGATTCATAGGAAACATGTTAGGAAATATATTAGATATATGTTTCGGACTTGGATGTCCACCTACCGGATATAGGAATTGGATGATTGATCTGAGAGATCTACCTACTTAAATTTTATACAGCTTGTTGGCCAAAGTCAAGGTTGTGTATTATTTAACAGGATCCTAGCCCACTAGGAAACTAGGTTTCCCGAGTACTTAACGGAGGGTTAGAGGCTCGCCGAAAATTAGTGGGAGGCTAGTATTAAATTTGCAATTTCGTTTAATACTCGCTAATATGCACACTCTATTATTATTATTTCTCGTTATTATATATATATTAGTTGGACTAATATTATTTTATTATTTTCTTTGAACAATTAGACTGTACTCAACACTACTTCATTTGTAGTTGGTTATATAGTTGAACTATAGTAACCATTGCATTTGAGTGTACCTGATACATTTGATTGGATAGTTGGACTATAGCAATCAAAATAGCTGGAAAGATAAGCGTTATGGACATAATCATGGGTGATAATGTCTTTAACGACGTAAATTTCCCAGACTGGGAGATGAATCTCAGGATAGTCTTGAGAGCTGAGAAGTTGCTCTATGTGATAGAGAGACCCCTCGGGCCTGAGCCCGGACTTGAGCGGCCAGTAGGCATGAGCCTTAGAAGACTCACCGTGATGATAACTTTACTGCTCAATCTGTTATGCTTGCTGCAATGACTCCTCAATTTCGTCGTCAGAACAAGGGATTGGATCCTTATGCGATGATATTGAAGTTAAAGGATCTTCATAGATCTAATCTTAGATCTCAGAAGTATGAGTTGCAGAAGAAGCTCTTTCGCTCTCGTATGTCAGGGTACATCTTTCGAACACTACGTGTCACAGATGATTACTGACATCGAACAGCTGGGTTAGCTGGGCATTACCTTCGAGGCCGAGACTTCCATAGATTTGATCTTACAGTCTCTGCCCGACTGCTGGGGCGGGTTCATCATGAACTATAATATGATGAACCAAGAGAAAACTCTTGGAGAGTTAATGGCTATGCTGAAAGAGGCAGAGCCAGAGCTTCTGAAAGGCAAGAAGCGTGAGACGTATCTTACTTCGACATCCAATAAGGCCAAGGCTTGGCCGAAGACTTCTGGGGGCGTGAAGAATAAGAAGAAGAATAGCAATGCTCAATCATCACAGTTTTCTGGGAAGACAAAGGACAAATCCCAAGACGTCTGCCTACACTGTGGCAAACAGGGTCACTGGAAGCGTGACTGCCGTAAGTTCAAGGCGGACTTGAAGGAAGCGAAAGCGGGCAAGGCTCCGACTTCAGGTATGTTTGTTATTAAAATAAAAATGTCTACTACTAGTTTTAAAAATTGGATTTTTGATACTGGATGTGGTACTCGCATATGTACTGATGTGTAGGATCTGCAGATTAGTAGGAGACTGGTTTCATGGGAGATCGACATGCGAGTCGGAAATGGGACGAGAGTCGCCGTTTTGGCCGTTGGCACCTATGTTTTGAATCTGCCCTCAGGGAATGTACTTACATTAGGCAACTGTTATTTTGTACCTAGTTTGACTAGGAATATTATCTCTATATCTAGTTTAACCCGATGCGGGTATACCTTTGTATTCAGGAACACTGGGTGTTTTGTTTATAAATATGATATTTTGATATGTACAACAGATGAGAATAATGGTCTTTATATTTTGAATATAAACGAATCTTAAACATATAACATGACAAACAAAAAGCTCAAATTGAGTAAAACATATGAGACTTATTTGTGGCATTTTCGTCTGGGATACATTAACAAAACTCGTATATCCACACATTCGAAGAATGGATACTTGGACAGATTTGATCCTAATTCATATGATGTTTGTGAATCTTGTTTGTAAGGTAAAATGCCTAAAACACCTTTTAGTGGTAAATGTGTATGTACCACCGAACTGTTAGCCCTCGTTCATAATGACGTATGCGGGCCCATGTCTAGCCAGGCTAGATGTGGATATGAATACTTCGTAACCTTTACGGATGATGCATCACATTATGGTTATGTGTATCTTATGAAACACAAGTCGGAAACTTTTGAGAAATTCAAAGAGTTTCGACATGAAGTAGAAAAACAAACTGGCAAAAGTATTAAAACATTGCGGTCAGACCGTGGTGGAGAATACTTAAGCAATGAGTTTCAAGATTACTTGAAAGAATATGGTATTCTTTCACAGTGGACTCCTCCCGGAACACCTCAATTAAACGGTGTGTCCGAACAGAGAAACTGAACTTTGTTGGACATGGTAAAGTCAATGATGAGTCGCATAGAGCTACCGATTTCCTTCTGGGGATACGCATTAAACAGTGCAATACTTATTTTGAATAAGGTTCTGTCAAAGTCTGTTGAACAGACTCCATATGAGATATGGACAGGAAAGAAATCGGGTTTCTTATTCCTGAAGATTTGGGGATGTTGGGCATATGTTAAACGTTTGGATAGTACAAAACTAGAACCCAAATCGAATAAGTGCATATTTGTAGGTTATCATAAGGAAACGAAAGTATATTATTTCTACAACCCACAAGAGAACAAAACATTTGTTGCTCTTCATACGGTTTTCCTAGAAAATGAATTCATAAATGCAGTGGTAAGTGGGAGGAAAGTAGAACTCGATGAAAATTGGAGTGATACTGTTCTTGGAACCGACCCCCTCACGGAACACGAACAGTCCATCAGGGATGAGACTGTTCCACAATCTTCTGATACATAAGAACCGCGTAAGTCGGAGAGACTCAGAAAAAAACATGAGAGGTATGGGTTTCTGATCTCACCTCATGTAGACATTAATCTTATTGAGGAAGATGAACCGGCTACGTATGAGGAAGCGATACAAGGTATCGACTCCGCTTTATGACAAGAAGCCATGAAGTCCGAAATGAATTCCATGTATACCAACCAAGTTTGGACACTGGTTGATATACCAGAAGGCATTAAGCCTATTGTTTGTAAATGGATCTTCAAAATGAAGACAGACATGGTAGGAAACATACAAACGTACAAAGCTAGGCTTGTAGCTAAAGGATATCATCAACGACATGGTGTCGATTACGATGAAAAATTTTCACGTGTTGCCATGATTAAATCCATTCGGATAATGCTTATTATTGCTGCATATTTCGATTATGAAATATGGCAGATGGATGTCAAAACCGCTTTCCTTAACGGAAACCTTTTGGAGGTTGTTTATATGCAAAAACCTGATGGTTTTGTCATACCAAGACATGCAAACAAGGTTTGCAAGTTAAAACGATCCATTTATGGATTAAAGCAAGCATCGCGTTCTTGGAACCATCGTTTTGATGAGATCATAAAAGAATATAGTTTCATTCAAAATGAAGATGATTCTTGTGTATATAAGAATGTTAGTGGGAGCGCACTGACATTTATTGTCCTATACGTTGATGATGTATTGCTTCTTGGAAATGACATTCCCATGCTACAATCGGTGAAAGCTTGGCTTTCATTAAAATTCTCCATGAAAGACCTGGGAGAGACATCATTTATTCTAGGAATAAGGATCTACTGGAATAGATCTAGAAAGCTGCTGGCACTCTCCCATAGCTCGTATATTGACAAAGTATTGAAGAGATTCAACATGGATCAGTCCAAGAGAAGGTTGCTTCCGGTGTCACATGGCGTCTCTCTATCGAATGATATGTGTCCTAAAACTCAAGATAAGAGAGATGCAATGATTCGGATCTTGTATGCTTCAGCAGTCGGATCGATCATGTATGCCATGATATGTACGCGACCTGATGTCTCATATGCTTTGAGCATGTGCAGTCGTTATCAGGCTGATCCAGGTGATGGTCACTGGATTGCTGTAAAGAACATCCTTAAGTATCTTAGACAAACTAAAGATATTTTCTTAGTCTATGGGGAAGGAGAACTTGAGGTGACTAGGTTCACAGATGCAAGTTTCCAAACCGACAAAGACGACTGTAAGTCGCAATCAGGGTACATATTTTGTTTAAACAACGGAGCAGTGAGCTAGAAATCTTCCAAGCAATAGACTGTTGTCGATTCAACAACAGAAGCGGAATATATTGCTGCAGCTGAGGCAACAATAGAAGCAGTTTGGATCCGTAAATTCCTAATTGGATTAAGAGTAGTTCCGTTAGCAGTTGAGCCAGTACCTTTGTATTGTGACAATAATGAGGCTATCACACAGGCTAAGGAACCACGGTCTCATCAATGATCCAAGCATGTACTTCGACGATTTCATTTGATTCGTGAGATCATACATCGTGGTGATGTGAAGATCGAGAAGATCACATCAGATGATAATATTGCAGATCCGCTGACGAATGCTATATTTCAGCAAAAGTTTGAGTGACATGTACATAGTTCAAGTGTTAGATACTTTAGTGATTGGCTATAGGCCAAGTGGGAGACTGTTGGACAATTATGACCCATAGCATCACTGTTTGTAAAGAACATTGTGTTTTTGTACAAATTATCTATTTGACAAAAAGAAATTGCTATTTTATCATTATTGTAATTAGATTACTTGGATATATAGTAATGATAAAAGTCCATATGGTTAAATCAGATTAATAAGATATGAGACAATATTAATCCACGAACGGTTTAATCATTAAATATCCATAGTCGAAGTATTATCGAGACTTGACATTAATAATATGGAATAGACTAGTATTACACTTTTGCGCGTTATGGAAGCTTAACGACATAGTTCTCATATATTTAGGTATTAGATACTTATGCAAGTGTAATAAGAGGTTCTGTTAGCCGTTGGACCGAGAATAGTTCGCTCTGGATAGACCTACTTGGAATCTCATTGGTAGTATGACTATGTGTCTATGGGAATCCGAGTCATGATAGATGTATGTGATCTTTAACCTGAGACTTACGTCGCTATTACTTGCGATAATCAGTTTACTTTTGTATTGGTCGTCTGAAGCTTTAACAGGTTCTACGTACGCATGTATTGGGTTTACTAAGAATCGTAGTGTATTGGATGTGATGTCAAGATGAGAGTATCACTTCAGTCATATGGAGATTATGGTCACACAGGATACAAAACTATTACTCTTAAAGCTGCAGTTATCAGGATAGTATAACTAGGTCACGACTTCCCGATTACAGAGATTAGTTACTCAGGATCTGATATATGCTTCGTACGGGGAAGACACAGAGCCAGCCCTAGGCCTAACATGTGACATTCGATACTTGATCGTATTACGTATTACATAATATTAGTATTACTACGTCTGATACATATGATATTCCTCGACAAATATTTCTGGAGAATTGGGTAGGCACAGTGCTTTGATAGAAGCCAACCATGTCTTGTAAATCGGTGAGAACATTGTACGGGGTACGCACGTGTTAAGATAGTCCGATAACCGTATTTACTATCAACATATTCAGGAATCTCTTGGGTCGCTTCCCAATGATTCACCAATGACATTTGACTCAGATAGAATTAATCTGAGATTAATTATAAGAGAGAAAATTAATCTGGGATTAATTGCGGCAAGAATTAATATGGGATTAACTTCGTTTAGAAGAGAGAACACGATTAATTTAGAATTAATCGATAAAATAAATTTAATAGTTAAATTGGATTTTTCTATTTAATTTATTTATTTGAGGCTAAAATAATATATCAGATATATTAATTGAAATCAGATTTCAATACGAAATTAAAATTGGATTTTAATTCGGGCGAACAAATTAATTTAGAATTAATTCGAAAGCGACTATCTTAATAATTTTGTGAGGCATAATTATTTAATTAAATTGGATTTAATTATGGCGCGATGGTAAATTCGTTTAATCGGAATTAAACGAACCCGATAAAATTGCCCGTGACTTTGCGTGTGTCTTTTTGTGTTTTGAGAACACAAAATATCTTTGACTTTGGTGGGCCCAAGTCAAGTTGAATGTTGAGGAAGCCAACTCAAATTTTGAATTTAAAATATGGTGGGACCACATGACTTACATCAAAGGTCAAATGTTGATGTAAGTACTTGGCTTAATTAAATGCATTTAACACACAACCACCAAGTCTTGAAAAAACTAATTTTTCTCACACTCTTTTTCTCTCCACCTTGGCCGAATGCTTCTCTCCATTGTAGTGAAATTTTGCTTCAAAATTTCAACATAGCTAGCACTTGGAGGAGTCTAATTAGGTGATATGGAAACTCACCCAAGAGATAAACAACATAACAATAAGCATGAAGCTTCATCCAAATAGGAAATTTCAAAATTTCTCCATTTAACAATGTAAGTGATTCCACCACTTTTCTTGTTATTTCACACATATAATCATGTTTAGGATCATGTGGCATGTCTTAGAGACTAACAAATATGGGTATTAAATCATACATGTTATTTATTAATTTGTTAGTGATATCACGTCACTCATACTTCCGTTGCACCAAAGAATTAAATTACTCGTATATACTGTAAGGTTTGAGGTTAGCACGGAAGCATCCATGTGACTGAAATTTAAGATTTTCTTACAAAACCACTTTAAGGATCGTGGTTATGCAGTTATTGATGTAAACAATATACTATTAAATTAATCTCTATTAATTTTAACATGCATGTAACAAATATTTTATTTATCAACATAAATAATATTTACTAATAATAAAACATACATTGATTAGTTTATTATTTTTCTTGAACCTTTTGAATATCCTCCTTGATTTCTCCTTTGTAGTAGCACACCAAACGTTGCACTTCTAGTTGATACACTAACACTACTCTATGAACAAATCCTTCCCACTTTTGAGAACAAAAGAAACCATTTTCTTTTCTATGAAGTTGAAATCTTTAGGAACGAATTGAAACTATTCACGGAATGAGATCAAATAGTAAATTAAGCACATGCGCTTAACTTTTATGAATATATATCTATATATGTATATATATTACATGCGCAACTTTGCTTATATAAACAACAAAACAATTGTTTGTGTATAAGTATATATGTTGCCCACGCATGCAACAATTGTGTGTTCCTTTTTAAACAAAACAATTTTGCTTATACAGTTTTCCAACGTGAACACACACACATATATATTAGCATTGGATTTGTTTTAATTGTATCTCAATACAATAATTAAATAAAGACTTCCCTATTTAATCTTAATTATGACTCTAATTAATTCGGGTGCTAGCCCATTAAATTAAAGCCCAATAGATTAAATATTATTTTGACATAATAATTAATTAATTATTAATTAATTAATTTAACTTACTTAATTTTAATTAACAATTAATTAAAATTACATTTAATTTATTAATATAAATATCAAATATTTATTTAAACATTTAAATCTAATTTTATATTTCAAATTAATATTTCTGGAATATCTCGAATATTTCAAATTAATTTTATATTTCAATTAATGACGTTTGTAGTTTTACTTCTGACAAGCCTGATTTTTTCATCCTCAGGTGGAGCAAGAAGAAGAGCAAATGAAGGAGCAACTGTCAAACCTTATTGAAAATCCAGAGCATTCAGGAGAAACATCACTATTTTGGGGAGTACAAATTAAAGATATCAACCAGAAGCTTGACAGAATGGAATTTCCATTCCAAGTCAAGCACCATACGAGACCTCCTGATTTTCTTTCTTTCTTTGCAGGAACCACTGGAGTAACAAGGAGCAAAAAGGTGGCACGAGCACTGAATGAGACAAAACTCTTTTTGCCACTTTACCGTTGGAAGAGACCCTTCAAAAGCAACGCTCACGGGATTGTCTTTAATCGGACATCCAAAACGACATTGAAACCTCCTTAATAGATGAATTTCAGTCACGTCTGGGTGAAGACGAAAAATTTAGCGCTAGCATGGAGGCAACCCATGCAATTTGTTGTAATTTGTTTTCATATTTTGTGTGAACTTTTTAATTTTGTGTGTTATTTTTGTAGGGAAAGGCACAAACGAAGCATTTTAAGACATAAGGAATTGTGTTTGGCAATCAAAGATGAGAAACAATTCATTAGCGATGGCTGAATAAGGAATAAAATCTTGAGACACATCCTAATGAATTTATACTAAGCGAGTGGCGTATTGCGTACACAATTCTGTTGCCTTAATTATTACTTTGATTTGCTTTTCTATTGTAATTATCTTTATTTTCGTAGACATGATCCATACTTTTTGACCTTTCACGATCTATTTTGTTGTTTAGCTAACAATCGTCTTTTGGAAGATATTAGTGCTATTATTACTCACCCTTTTTTCAGGTACTATAAATTCAGCCCGTCATTGCACTTTTGAAGGCATCCAGAGTTGAGAAAGAAATACATATAAAAAATGGAAGCCACTTCAAGAAGACGGGTTGAAAACATCTGCGTGTTTTGTGGTAGTAGTGTTGGTACTAAGCCACAATACATAGAAGCAGCACAGGAATTGGGTCGAGTCTTAGCTGCAAGAAATATGCAATTAATATATGGCGGAGGCAATCTCGGACTTATGGGGATCGTTTCAAAGGCTGTACAGGAAGGAGGCAGTCATGTTTTGGGAATCATCCCAAAACCCTTGGCAGAGGCAAATCTTATTGGATCATCAAACGGAGAGGAACTGATCGTGTCAGGTATGTCTGAACGACTGGTAGAAATGATTAACCGTGCTGATGCTTTTATCGCTTTGCCAGGTGGCTTGGGCACATTGGAGGAAATTTTTATAGTTCTATCTTGGGCGAACCTGAACATACACCAGAAACCGCTTGGACTGTTTAATGTTGATGGATTTTATGACTTTCTTTGTGTGTTTCTTGATGATGCCCGAAGAAATGGGTTCGTGTCAAAACCTATGAAAGAACTCCTCTTCACTGCCAGAACTGCTCCGGATCTAATAGACCAACTCATAGCCTATGAACCACAAGTTGACCCTATCCTTTCAAAGATAAATTGGTCCGAGGACGATCGTGGTAAGAGGCGTCGGATTAATCTGGATCTTAACCTTTAATTTCCTATAGATTTTCAGCTAACCAGGTACAACCTTCTTAACTCTCCTTTTACTGTTTAAGACATTGGGGACAATGTCTCATTTAGGTTTGGGTGAGGGAATTAGTTGATCAGTACCTTGTTTTTAGTTTGTGTGTTGTTTTTATTTTTAGTCCAAAATTTTTCGAAAAATACAAAAAAAAATGGAAAATTTTCAAAAATTACAAAAATATTTTGTGTTTTTTGTTTTTATTCTGACTAAAAAGGTGAAATTGGTAAGAGGTAGCTGAGTAAGGAGTTTCCACTCCTGAGACGTATCTCAAACCTATTTTCGAAATAAGTTAATTGTTGTTTATTTCCTTTTGAATTATTTAATTTGTGAATTCTCCTTAAAACGGACTAAAAAATCTTCATATGCTCAGTTGACAGATATTATCAACATATATAGTAACATACGGACATGAGCTAAAATTGAAAAGTTTGTAATATTCAGTGCTCTAGTTTAATTGGAGGAAACATCTCAAAAAGCAATGGAGTAAAAAAAAAAAATTCGAGATCCGGGTTATTAAGTCTGTAAGGGTGTTTTAACACCTAGTGCCCTAAAACCAACTGGTTTGGGAGTCACTGGCCCAAAGCTCGTTACATGGATCGAAGATGCTGCAAAAATATATATATTTGAAGTCTGAGTAATTAAGTCCGTAGGGGTGTCTTAACACCTGGTGCCCTAAAGCCAACTGGTTTGGGAGCCACCGACCCAACACTCGCTACATAGATGAAAGATATTGTATATAAATAAAAAATAGAAAAAAAAATCAAAGAAAAAAATCAGAAAAATGAGAAAAATTATTCCATTGCTCCAAAAAGGTGTGAAATCTGATAGAACTTTAGGACAAAAATATTACTCTCTTATCAACTGCACTTATGACTGTTGTGGGCAAAAATAAATTGATTAATATTTTGTTGGCCATGTATATGAAGAATGGTAAAAATAATCGGAGAATTTACTTATTCAGTAATTTAAAATAAAACAAAACAACTAGTAACTTGGAGTAGAAGTTTCACCTGATTAGTCACTAACTTCTTTATTCTCTTTTCGCTTGTCTTTTTGCTTTTGTGTGCATTAGTTTCACTACCTTTTTACTTTTATAAAATGTTTGTGGGTATCATTGCTGTAAACCCTCACGAGACTACAACTCGTCCACTAGGGACACCTAGGGGTTTAAAGGCTTGTTGCATATGCTAAATGCAACCGTGATCCCTACGAAAGTGGCATAGTTTAATTTTAATTGTTTCTTGTATTTTATTTTGTTGTTTTGCTCGAGGACTAGCAAAATGTTAGGTTTGGGGGTGTGATGAGCGGAAAATATATCAATATTTACCGCCCCTTTAACTTAATATTTTGTTTAGTTTCTCGGGTTTGATGAACGTTTTGATGTGTTTTAGTTTATTTTACAGATAAAATAATATCGGGTCTCAATGAAATCATTTAGGATGAAATATGGGTCAAATAAGGGCAATTATTGGACTTGATATTTTAATTTTGGAGATTGGAAATTTGAAAGGGCGTTTTGACGAAGTGCAGTTTTGGAAATTCCAATTTTGCGCATCTGTCGTATTTTGGGCATAACTTTTTACTCAGATATTGGATTGAGCTGATTCAAGTTCCAGATTAAATAAGACTCAAAGATCTATAACTTTGAAAGACAAAATAATTTCGAATTCTGAAGATTTCATGCCCGAAATTGATGAACAATCCAGAAGTGTGTATTGTGTAATTATTAAAGTCACTTTCAATCATTTTCAAAGCAAAAAATAAATTAATAAATAAATAATAAAAATTATCAAATCATCACCAAACATGATAAGAGATTAGTGGAGCAATTAATAATGGATTTGGTGGAGCAATTAGTGGAGCAATTAGTGGAGCAATTAATAATTGATTTGGTGGATGATTTGATGGAGGCAAAATTTTGCCTATAAATACCAAGCCATTTCATTTGTAAAATTCATACTTTCTTCTAAGGAATTCCTTAAGAATACTAAGAAGATTGTATCTTGTTTGTTTATTTATAGCTTTTAGTAATTAATTTCCGCTTTCGCACTTTCTTTTCTTTACTTTTCAGTTTTTACTTTCCGCAATTTACTTTTATGCACAATACTTTTCTTTCTTTAATTTTCAGCAATTTACTTTCAGCAATTTACTTTTCAGCATTTACTTTTCAGCATTTACTTTTCAGCTTTTACTTTATGTCTTTTACTTTTCAGCATTTTTATTTTATGTCTTTTATTTTTAAGTTTTTACTAGCCCTAGTTATGTGTTAGTTATCTGGGGTTGTGATGAATTCTAATATCACCAGTTTATAAGGGGTTATTTTATAGTTTGGGTAATTTAAAGGTTTACTTATTAATTCTTAAGCTTAATGCTTCTTGTTGTCTGATCACCAATAAGATTGATGTGGTAAATCTAAAATGAACTAGACATAGAGATTTTAGGTTTCAGCCTTAGACTTAATAGCCCACGATCTTCCTTGAGGATAGATAACTCTTTAATAGATTTCCTTACAGGATAGACATATACCTGTCAGGCGGGGGTAGCCATAATTGGAACTTAAACTTAATGAATCCAGATAATTTGGTTGACATAGACATATGGTTCAATTGGGTTAAACTGGGTATTTGCGTCTGACCATCGACATAGGCTTTTGCATAATTTAGTGTTCCAGGTTAGTAAACCGATTTATTACACAAACATAAAATAATCACTTCATCTTTTAAAAGATATTAGAATGATTCACAACCCTAGATCTTTGTGTCTTTTGTTATTTTCCTTAGTATTTTCTTTTTCCTTTTTATTTATTTATTTATTTAGCAAATCTACAATCAACCAAATCAATCAAGCAATCATTCTCTTCTCCCTCAATTAGATATCTGTAAATAAATAGATTCAATAATTAATAACAACAGTAGGAATTAAGTCCTCGTGGGATCGATATTTTTATACTACTTGAACGATACGTGCGCTTGCGTTATACGTGTGTGTTTACGCCGGTCAGTCGGTCATCTCCTCATCTGAAGCCTCTTTATCTGTTATCGAGAGTGCTGCGAATTCGGTTTCGTCACCCTCGTAAACGTCTTCACTCGTTCCAGCTTCCCCGCTGTTATTCCCTTCGAATTTTCCAGGCAATAGGTAATGATTAGCCACAACTGGCGGCATACTACCGAACTGAATGATGATAGGCGGCTCCTCATCACCTGTTTCATCCTGCTTCCGTCTGCCGAATTTGTTGCGTTCACCACAATCCGCCTCAGTTCCTTCTTTGCTGTTACTTTCTTTTTTGTTTGCTTCAGTTTTTCCTGTGATACAAGGACTACGACATGTGGTGGCCTTTTCTTCGCCTTGTCGGCGCATCAGGCAGCCATAGTTTCTTTGGTGCTTCCTCAACTGAGTCCTTGTCATTTCGTCCACAGGGGGATAATTCATGTCTGCCAGTTGTCCCAGGTGTGGCCTTTTGTATGAATGCCAAACATTAGGCCGATGAATCTTCGGCCTAAATGTCCTCACGTTTTGGACGAAGTTCGAGTTCTCTCCATAGAACCTTGGAGCGAAGGTTCGTGGCTGCCATGACGATTCTCTCCTCACAGGCCTTTCGCAAGTATCCTCAAACTCTTTCATCCACTCCATGCTATTCTTGCACCGAACACAAATGTTCTTCTCGTCTCCTTGTTCTGCAGGTGCTTTGATCCTTTCCAGAGTGCTTGGGCGGCGGCGATGTTTTTCTTCGTCCAGCACCAATTTATCTTTCAGCAAGTTCATTTTGGCAAGATCCGGATTGATCATATTCAACTCCACCGATTTTGGGAAAGAGTTGCTGTCTACAACCATCTTCTTCTCAAACGTAATTCGCCCGGACTCTATGGCATCCTGCAAGACATTACGGAAAACAAGGCAATTGTTAGTTGTATGAGACCATGCATTGTGCCATTTACAATATTTCTTACTGCCGATTTGCTCGGCTGTTGGCAACGTGTGTCGGTCGCTCAAGCTAATTTGCTTGTCCTTGTATAACTGGTCAAATATAGCATCGACTTTAGTAATGTCGAAGGAGAAGTTCCTGCCATTTTTATCATTATTTTCACTGGTTTGGGGTTCCGCCCACGTTTTGTAAACGTAAGGCTTCCCTTTAACCAGTTCGGCCAAACATAAATCGGTCGACTCGATGCCTACTTCGCCCATTTCATAGTTGATATTTCTATAATATGTTCCTTTGCTCGAATTTTTCATTTGCTCATCTTCTCGTAATAATCGTTCATAGCGCACTACGCTGGTGGTGAGCTGGGGAAGGTCCCAAAACTCACGATCCTGAAACTTCTTTTTTAGATCGAGATTCAGGCATCCTTGAGCGATTCTCACGAATTCCTTTTCGGGCAAATGGACGTAACATCGGCCTCGGGCTACCTTAAACCGTTGTAAAAACGTTTCAGCCCACTCTCCGGGCAATTGCCTTAAGTTTGCCAAATCAGCTAAGGCCACTTCAGATTCGGCCTTGTAAAATTGCGCATGAAACAATTTCTCCATTTGCTGCCAACTTTCCACCGCATTGGCCGGCAGACTAACATACCAAGAGAAAGCTACTCCTGATAATGAACCGTGAAATAACCTTAGTCTGTGGAAATCATTGACTTCCCCACACTGAAGGGTAAATCGTCTTATGTGTTCCATGGTAGAAACTTCCCCAGACCCCGTGAAGAGGGAAAAATCTGGTATCTTGTAGTTTCTAGGCCAGTGATAAGCCACATCGACCCAATCAGGATACGGCTTCCGATATCTTGGCCGAATTGGCCGTATGCCTATACCGAATTGGTTTTGAAGGATTTCAGCCATCTGTTCCCTTAGCATATCGTTGCCATTAAATGGCACAGCTATGGGCGGCGGTTGCGGCCCTCTCAAAAGTGGGACATAATCATGATTCTGCCCTTGACAAGCCTGGACACCCTGAGGCATCACCACTTCATGTTGTGCCATATTTGGCCCTTGGTGAATATTTGGCCCCAATTGTGGGCCATTCCCTCCAGGGCTTGTTCCTCCCCTAGGAACCGTAGGGAGGTCGGTTCCCTGAGCAGGAATATTACTAGGACCAGCTTCCTGACCGCTTGCCGCAGGGGGAGGCGTAGCCCGTGGCAGCACCGTGCCGTCGTTTACACATTTGGCCATTAATTCATTTAACGAGCTTAAATGTTTAGCCATGTTTTCATAATGTGAATTAGTAGTTGATACGAACTTATCTATGACATGTGCATTTTGGAGCCTAACCTGCTCAACAACATCCTGTGTGAATTCACCGAACAATGCGCGCACCGCGTTAGGGCTTAGCTCTCTCATAGGTTCGTATCGACTAGCGTCTGCCAGACCCTCGAATTGACCCACTATGGCTGGAACGTTGGGGTGGTTGGCTTGCTCTAGTCCTCCTTCCTCCGCAGTTGAGCCAGTTTGAGCGTTTCTTTTCGGAGGCATCTCCACTCTTTACACCAAATCTCCCACTGTGGTCGCCAAAAACTGTTTGCGCAACTTTTATGCGTGAAGAAAGAAGAGCGTGTAAGGTTCAAACCTCCTGAGACAAAGTCCCAGCAATGGGTGTTTGATTAAGTGAATAAGCCTCCAAGGGGCACAAGCACACAAATTACAGTCTAAGATTACAATCTACGAAATGAAAAATAAAAACATGCTCATTTGAGTCTTCATTTTGATCTTCTGTTCTCTTGGTGTAGGTAGGCTTTTATATTGAAACCTGTCAACCGTTTTAGGCGGTCCCAGTATCTCCTTGCAGTTGCAAGATCGTGCATGTAACCGCTGAGTTGCGTGTCTCAACCGCTTGGTTATGGAGGGAAAACTATCCAACTGCTACGATCGTGGAAGTAACCGCATCATAGCTTTTCGTCCTAACCATTGGTCTAATCGCCCCAAGCTCGTCGTCGTTCTTCGGCCCATCGTACTTCTTCTCTCCGTTCTTCCTTTCGTACTAGGGTGACTTCGTCCTATAGTGGGGATTTTCGTCTACCAACAGAACCTATTAGAATACACTTCGAGCATGTCATCTCATTCCTTCCGATATTTACATTTGTTATGGAGTCTGGATCATGGTAATGTCAAATCCTTATACTCGACATATCTTTAAACTTTATCTTGTGGATTTGATATCTTTAAGATATCGACTGCTTTGGCCAAAGACTTATATCCACAACTTTGAGTTTCCTTAAAACATCTCTTTTATTATCAAAGCTATCAGATCCCATCTTGAAGCATACATGACTTCGTACGTCAATCGCTCAATGTCATCTGACATTTATTCAAAGGACGTGGATAATCGAATAAGGATATACTAGTGAACAAGAGTACTATCGCACAAGTCATCATATGATCTCATGTCAGAGGATATGACGATACTAATGTATTATTACGAAGATCAATGACCTTAGATAATATTACCATGTGATCTTACGTTTTTGTGGTTGTGTTCGATATTTCATTATACTAATGAAACATCTATTGTCTTTGTCCTTATGATATAAGACTCATCATCCATTATATATGATAGTGGGAAAATATATTATAGCAGAGAGTTTCAAATTCGGTGACTAAATACAAACTTTAGTCATAAAAAGATTTATTACATGACTAAATATCTTTTAGTCACAAAATAATTGGTCACTAAAACATATTTTTCTTATAGTGTATTAACATCATATGTCAATCTAGACGACACACAACAATATTGGTCAAATGATATATTATTGTCCTGTATAACAATCACATTTTACTAAGAACTTAATTTGAGACATATAAATATCATTAACTCTCAAAATCACAAACTTCTTTTGGATTAATGATATTCATCTAACATAATATCTCAGGACATACACATTAAATATGGATGTAATAATGTGTAGTTAACAAATACATTTATTAATAAATAATAAATTATATTACAAACATTATACCTTAATCCATTACATCCATGACTGATTTTAGGATATACACTCTAACATATATACACACAATTAAGGTTATCTAAAAAAAAAGTCCAAATATTATTCTTCATGTTTTTTTATTCACTTGTTAACATTTTTACATCTGAATTTTTTTTAAATAAAAAGTTAAATAATTCTGAATCAATATGAAAGTTAATAAACTTCTAAATTTAAATTTGTTTGCAGAATTTTCTAAATTAAATAAATAGGTCATTTACAATTGTAACATAAATAAATTTGACTAGTTAAAGTCAATTATACCACAAAAAATTTGAAATTGGATTAGCTTAAGATACAAAATAAAAAGATATGTCGTTACTCGTTAGGCCAAAACCCTAAATTTGTTGCGCCTTGGTCCTTAAAGCGAGGTAACAAAACCCTAGCTTCCCGTATGGTTGGTTACAAATGTATTTATAACCCCAACCGGTTTTAGGTTATTCTACTACCCCATTCTTCACAACGACTCGCCAGTCGCTAGCACGTCACAATTCCGCACCGGCCACAAATATGTAAACACCCCACCTGCGGCATAAACTTATCCTTATACCCAAACAACCCCCAAACCTCCGCAGCTTCCCCATTGTTTGTTTGTTTCTCAAGAAATCTACAAAATCTGCCTTCCTTTAAATCCTTCCTACTTCTGAAGGAACATAAATACGCATATAATTTTCCCGAGGAAAATAATAAGCCCCGTATTTTCTTGAGGAAATTTGTGTCTCTAAATAATGGCTAGTAGAAAGCTGGTTCGGGACTTGTTTCTATCAAGACGGCAGCCCTTGTTTCGTCAGTTAATGACTCAGCAGGTTCGCTTTTATTTCAAGCTATGATTTTTGGTTTGTTTATGTGAAAAAATATAATTTTTGTTTGTTTTGTTTGGGTGAAATTTGGTGGAATAGGGTTTAAGTATGAGACAACGGTTGCTTTCTGCAAATGGGTATTCGAGTAATCGTCAATTCAGTGTGTTTAATGAGTTCTCAAAGAAAATTAAAGGCGAAGCTGAAAGGTATTTGAGTTTTTTCACAATCTGTCTCTCTGTATGTATTTATGCTTGTACTGTATATCACTCAGCTTTTAGGGTTTGGTTTGCGGTTGATGACACAATTTGAGAAATAAATGCAAGTTAGAAGTTGAAGATTAGACTGCTCAAGATTTGAATATTGAGTAACCAATAATTTTACAAAACTGAAACTATTACAAGAAGTTTTGAGTTTGGCATGAGTTTTAATGTATCAGCATTGTCTGTGGTTAGATAGATATTGTGTTGTATTCATAGCTTTGTTCTCATTGTGTTTATTTATAAGATTGTTGGAACTAAATTTGAATGCAAACTGGTTTTCAATTGGAGGCTGCTTTTTGGTTCTGTTTGATTTTGGGTTTGCAGTATTCTGTTTTATTTATTTTTCTCTTTTGTTTTGCATGAGTGGTTATTTGCGTACTTGTGACATGCTTGGTTGTAGAAACCCTGAATTTAAACAGACGGTGAAGGAACTGAAGGAGAAATCGGAGGAGCTAAAAGGGGTGAAAGAAGATCTTAAAGAAAGGTAATGGTTCCTTAATGCGTGCCATTAGTAGCTTTATTAGTTAATAGGCTGAGACATACTTTTGTATGTCAAGGGTGGGCCTGAGATGGTGAAATGGCGAATGCAGAACGAAGCAGACAACTGAGCAGCTTTACAAGCAGGTGGATGGTGTGTGGACAGAGGCTGAATCAACAGTAAAAAAGGTCTGATTAGATACCTTTACTGTTTCATGTTACAAATGTTTTTTCTCCTTCTGCTACTCAAGGATATGCTATCTGTGGGAAAGAGTTCACACTAATCATTGACCTGTTGAATTTGGCCAATGTTCATGAACTTTTGCTTTCATGCCCATGGCCTTGATCTCACTTCTCAGACTGGGGATTGAGCTTATTTATATTGAAAGGTAGGGGACTCAAGCCCAGGAGACCTAAATGATACTAGTAAAAACCTAGGCTAGTGGTTTTTCTTCCAGCCATATTGGATTCTTTTATAAACTGTTGCGGTATGTTTTTAGCTAAAAAGACCATAGTTTTGAAAACCGAACCGGACCAGACCAGCCGGTTAAATTGGGAACCGGCCATGAGTCCGGTCCGGCTAAGTAATACAAACCGGCCTTCAAAAAAACCTGTCAAAACCGGCAACCGGACCGGTTCCTTTTTTTTTTTTTTTATAATTTTTTAAGCCAAAAACTAAAATTTAACATTTTTTATAATTTTTAATTAAATAAAACTATTTATGATGTAGCCGGTTTTGCCGATTTTTTCGGAATTGTTCAACTGGTCGAACCACTGACCCATTGAACCTTTTAGATCACCAATCCGGTTTTGAGAACACTGAAACAGACATCTCTCTGATTTAGGAAATCTACTTGTATTCTCTACTCTTGGCTTAGCATCAGGCTTGCATAGTTTTCGGTTTATCAAAGATTTAGAGTTATTGAATTGAATTCTGTTCTACAACAAAAATTTACTTTGTATGAATATGATGTTAGGGATCCAATCACAGTAGATGTACAGTCAATGAGATATAACTACCCATTACAGGAATTAGGAATGAATTTGAATCAGTAGTTGGGTTGATGAAAAATGAGAAGTCAGTTGGGTTGTGTAAACTAAGAAAGTTTCAGACTTGGTGCAATATGTTATCGCTTCTCATCTATTCTCATACACGCTGAAGGGCACATGCAACCTTGGTACCCCATAACATTTTCTAAGATTGCCTCCCTCATGCTTTGATCGCAGATCCCTCTTTCATGATAGTGGGTAGATGAGGTTCTGCCTGCTGTAGTCTTGTCTTGATTTATCTGTAACTTTCTTGGTTTTATGATGAGCATGCCTGCCATTATAATTCATATTTGCTTAGTCCTTCAGAGTTCAGAGAGTCATATTTCAAGTTTGTAGGTGTAGGTTCTTTCCTGTACCAAGTGTTAGATGATGCTTTTCTGAGGGCCTTTGTTTAGTATCAAAAGAAATAGATTGATGTCAGTTGATATGTTGTTTGTAGGTTTCTGCGAACATGAAAGAGAAGATTTCAGCTGCTACAGAGGAGGTCTGTTTTTTACTTAAATTGTCAGTCTGTCAGTAATGTCTGATACGTATCTTGATCTGGTGAATGTAAATTATTTTGTTATTGTTGTGTGATTTAGGTCAAAGAGACATTTAGGATGGGATCCGCTGACTCTTCTGCAAAACATGGTGATGATGTGAAAGACGGGTTCAAGGCATCATCTGAGGAAGAAAAGCACAAGCAGACAGGGGCCAGTGATACTGCAGATACATTTTATGGGAAATTTAAGTCGAGTATCTCTTCCCCGAAATTTACTTTGGCCTTCCAAAAACTGAAGGAAGCAAAAGTAGTTGACTTAGCAAAAAAGGGATATGACATTGTAAAAGATGAATTAAGTGGTAACCCGAGTAAGAGAAAGCATCTGGAATATACTCCTCCCCCCTCATGGACTGGTGAGAAAAGTACAAGAACCGATCTAGTTATTACTCCCTCAAAGCAGTCTATGTGGAGTAAACTCAAAGAAAAGGTATGTATATTCTTGTTGCCATGTAATATATCCCATGATGTTTTCTCCGTTTCTTACATTTCATGCCATTTTTGGGAAACGAATTTTGTTGCTTTCACCCAGATGCAAGGTTATCCTGTATTTAAGCGTATATCTGGAATTAGTGAGCCTGTTGTGACGAAGAGCCAAGAGGTATGTTCCAATAGATAATTTTGACTTCAACCTTTCCGGTTTCGTTGGAGGGTGCACAACATATTAGCATCATTTGTCAGAAGCAATTGATTAGGTTATTTGATTTATAATTGAAGGCACAGATGCACCGTGTTTCCCCTCGCTTTTTTCCTTTTTGTTGTGCATTTTTCATCTTCTAATTCTTCAGTTTGGTATTTTTCTTCGTGTAACTCAAAACTCAAGTTACTTTCCCAGTATTGTCAATTAGTACTATTTATGGATACTTTTCATATAATTATACACTGCTGTATTTTTATTCTCCATTTACTTCAGAAAGTATTAACTTTAACATCAAACAGATTTCCTTGGGAAGTCCAATGAAATTTGAGATTATTTTTCATAGCCATCCCGCACCATAAACTTGTTTATGGTTACCTTAAGCTCAATTTGTTATCCTATAAACTTCTCTTGTTGGCAACTGGAGTTCCTCAGTTGCCTTCTTGACAGCATCATTTCTGTTTCATTGGGTATCATTTAGCATAACTAGTATTAGATTTTGACAAACATTTGTCTGGATTGGGATTTCAGATTGCAGAAGATGTTCGGGAAAGATGGGAAACCAGTGACAACCCCATTGTTCACAAAATTCAGGAGTATGCTTTGCATCCTCATTTTTTTCTGCTGGTTCTACTCATGATTTATACATTTGATTAGATTTTCAGATGATTTATTGTTTATCTAGCTGTCCTGTCTTTGGCAGTATCAACGAGACCGTCTTTCAAGAAACAGACGCTGCAGCATCAGTCAAGGAGATACGGCGTCGAGATCCGTATGATCATCTTATCTTTGATGTTTGCTTCTAGATATTATGTTCACATGTTATGTTCCAAAGTTAAACAACTTTTTATTTGTTTTATTTGTATGCACTAGATCATTCTCCTTGCCAGATTTTGTGTCTGAAGTTCAAGAAGCAATTAGACCAGTCATTAATGCCTACATGAAGGTGAGTTTGAGCTTCTTTGAAACTGATGGAACTGTGAGTGGGTATTACTATTAGAGGTGCATTTCTTAACAAAATTTTATATGGCAGGGTGATGTTGAGACTTTGAAGAAGTATTGTAGCCCTGAAGTGATTGAACGATGTAAAGCGGAGCATACTGCTTATCAGAGCCACGGAATATTTTTTGATAACAGGGTAAAGGAGTTTGCGAGGTTCTATCTTTTCTTTTTTCTCCAGTTGGCAACTGCCCTTTTATTATTATTCATCTTGGTACTTAGGAAGTTTGTAAAAGCTCAAATTACTTGATTGGATGTGCAATAGTGAGCTGCAACTGTTGCTGATATAAGGCACTGTCTTGTACCCGTCAGTAAAATATTATTTTAAGCCATAGTTGTGGAGAATGGTTCACTAGATCACATTTTCCGTATTCTGAGCAGTTTATAACATAGTTTGAAAACTCCATATGAGGTGCGTCTCGAGGTGCTGCCGGCGCGGGGCTTTGAGGCTGTTATCTTTAAAATAATTTGTTATTAATAAATTTATTTATGATATGAATTATATATGATGATGACTCTTTGGAGGATGAGACGGGGACAAAAGTGACCTCGCCGCTTCGTATACACATTTCATGCTATTAGACACAAATGATAGCCTATTTAAAGATTGACAATCATTTTCTTTCATGAACTTATTTTGTTATGTTTCATTTTGTTTAGTTTTGATGGATACTTTTATGTATTGATTAATATGAATTTGTTGTGCATGATTTATTTTGATGTTTTTAGTTCTTTTTCGTGTTCATATTGAGGCTGCCGTCTTGGCTGCCTCGAGGCTGCCCGTCTCGCCTCATGCGGGGACCGTCTCGCACCGCATATCGAGTTTTCGAACCTTGGTTTATAATAAATTTAGATGGGAAGGTCTTTGCATGATGAGCATTCACCTTGTGGCTTTTTTTTAATAATTAAACTGATATTGGTGGAAAGCAGGTTGCAGATTGCAGTTGGTATGATTTGGTTCTAATTGCCCTGCTGAATAATTTTGTATGTGAACTAGTGATGTCACTGACAACCTTTTTCGTGCAGATTCTACATGTATCTGAGGTTGAGGTAAGAGAGACTAAAATGATGGGAGCTTCTCCTATAATCATCGTGGCGGTATGCAAATACTTTTTGCCCTTGGAAACTTGATTGTTTGCATTGACAATTCTTAGAGAAATGCTGATATTGTTGACTGTTTTCCTGAAATTTTAACAGTTTCAAACACAGCAAATCTACTGCGTACGGGATAAACACGGTGCAATAACTGAAGGAGGAAAGGTAAATAATAAAGCATGTTTCCTTCCTGAATGTGCACATTCATGCCTAGAGGTGAATTTATATCCGACTTTAGTCAAGCCTATGGCCCCCACTGCTTGCTTTATCACCCTCATCAATCTTTAGTTCTCTCTTGGCCTGCCTAATAATATTTTTTTTCCAGATCAATAGGGTTGTGCGCTAATTTGACCATGTAAAGTTGCATTATATCAAATAATACAAAGGATGTGCTGCTTAAATTAAACCATTATTATGTTAAACAAAAGAACACTCCGTAATCACCCAGTTCATTGTCGTACTTATTAAAAGTTGACATGCATTTTGGTTCAGTATATAGATTTTAAATCTTCTGGAAAATTCAATATTCAGGATACAATTCATACTGTGTACTATGCCTGGGCTATGCAGCAAGTGGATCCAGAAGAATTAGGAGAAGGTGTTCTCTACCCTATATGGAAGTTGCGAGAAATGCAACAACTTGGCGTCCAAGCCCTCATCTAGCTTCTTAAATATTCCCATCTTATTGATACAGCCTGTTGTAAGATTGATTTCTTCTTCTTTTCTTTCCGTCTCTTTCCCCACACCTTTTGTCCCAACTTCTCTGGATTTTTGTCATATCATCTGCCAGAGAAAAATTGCATTGTAAGGTAATTTTAAGAATTGAAAATAAAAATATTTAGAAAAAGCATGTCCTTTCTGAGGAAACTTCTTAATATGTTGCAACTGTTACGGCAAAGCATGTGCTGCAACATTCTTGTGTCTTGTTGAACGAAAGCTTCAATGCGTCAAGCACTTGTTAAAATCAGAAAGCTAAACTTCGCTGCAGCTCATCCAGGGACGAGCAATGTTTCAAGGAATAAAAAGATTGTGCCAGATGGTGTGGGAAACCTTTAGCATTGACGTCAGAAGTTCATTCGTTCATTCAAAAGTTTCCCTGCTAAAATATAGGAAGCTTCAGGAGATGATTTCACGTCCTTTGCAGCAGCCACTATATTTTACACGAGATTCTTAAATATCATCTCACTTTTCGGGAGCTTCAAGAATTTGCAGATCAATAAAATTAAATTATTTGGTGGTGTTTGATGTTAATTGTGTAATAACAACATTAAATAATCAATACAGAAATTGCACTAATTTAACATAAGAACATGTATTGATTAAAAACATTATTAATTAATAGTCAAAAGCATTTTTTTTTAACGAGAGAGAGAGAGACTCGCAACACATTCGATTTATATACAAGGAAGAAAATATCACTGTAATAACACAAGTACGCTAAAGTGCTTGATTATAGGAATAGGAGAAACTAATATGTTTTCTCAAAAGCACATGAAATTGCACCAACAGTAGCACCGCAGCAGATCAGAGAGAGGTCTTTTATAGCAAACATGAACTTAGTGCAGGAAATCCTTCATGGGGTCATCATGATGTACTTTCTTCATCCTGTATGCCTCCATGTCCTCTGCGGTAACCTGTAACTCATGAAAATTAGGGTTAGAAAAACCAAACCAAGGCAACAATTGGTGACCGGTGATTAAATCATGATACTAGTTCGATGTTGAGATTGTAATCACATACCTCGTCGTTCCATCTAACATTGTATTTGCGCTTTCTTTCATCTTTCTCCTCTCTCTTCCTTTGATCCTCCTGTCCAAGACAAGCATGTTCAGTAACACTATCAGTCACCAGTAACAAATATCTAAACACGAGTTACTAAAAGTTTCTAAATGCAAACTGCAAATAATATCAAGACAATTTCACCTAACTGAATTTAACATTTGAATGGCATCAAGTTTATTCCAGACAAGAAAATCTGTAATCTGATCCAGGCCCTTTTTTGTGGTGGTAAACAAAAGAATTTTATTTAAATAATGAAGGCAGACGATACGAAAGTAAAGACGAGATTACGACTCGGATTCGCTGGATAAAAGCAGATCACACTCTTCTCCTTCTAAATAATTCAACGTCTTGAGGTATATCATAAGTTCTCATGAGTAACATTAGCAAGGAAATCAGGAACACCCACTCACCCTTGTTCTCCCAAAAAGAACAAATGACGATAAATAAATGAATATATCAAACTTAAGGACAGAGTCTGCAAGAGAAACAAGACTAAAGGTTGGACCAAAATTACCTTCTTCAGTGCTTCGGCAAGCAGTTTGTCATCCAAAACCACATCATCTGGGACATCAGTTCCCCAAGTAGCAAGCCTTTTTTCCTCCACTGGTGAGTGCGACTCTGTTAAAGGTTCAAAATAGAATTACAAGATTAATAAAAAGAAACCAAATATGATAAACAGGGTGACATGACACGAATATATATGGTAGAAGAATCAAGCTAAAAAAAATCAGTAATTTTGAAAATCTGAAAGATAATTTATACTATATCCAAATCCAGAATGGAAAGATGGGAAGCAACTTAGCATACATTTTTTATATAGGAAACAAAACTTTTATTTAAAAAAAGGAGTAAGAGATTATAAAAGTGACCAGTGGTCCACAACTAACATATTCCTTACGAGAGCAAGTTAGCATACTAACCTTCAGTGGCCTCTTTACGAGCAATATTGGCTTTCATAAGGTCTGTTGCAGCCTCCGCGGCCTCAATTCCAGCAGCACCCGTGCAATAGCTGTTCCGTATCAGCTGCTTGCAGCACTTATAACCCCACTGATGATCCTTCCACCATGAACCCCAAACACTAGTGTGATTATTAATATACACATCTTCTTCGTACTTGCTCCTGGGAAGAACCGTCTCCTGTGAATAACGCACCAATGAGATGACTTGTAGAGAGTATTCAAGATATGCCCATTAGAAGGTGGACAATGCAACTCGAAAGACAAATTAAGCCCCACAAATAAAAAAGGACAATTATTATAGTAATAAACTGATAGGTGTTTCATTAAGTGATGCTAATTTTCCTGCATTTAAAGATTATTTACTATCGTAACGTATAAATTGTAAAATTTCTATAAATTTTACCTGTCCCTTAATGATCCTGCCAGCACGATCATATTCAACTTCTCGCTCACTTTGTCCCAAAAGCAGCTCTCTTGGAAGTTCTTCCTCAGCAGCCGCATTGCCGTACTTCTCCATAATTGTGTCCTTCGTTCGGGACTTCAATTTGTCCTTTATGACCGTATAATTTTTATAAAGCAACTCGGCTTGGGAAGGAGCAGCCTGCATGTGAATATCTTGTCCCTTATCAAATGCTTCCCAAGCATGGATGTTGAGCTCCTTGAACTCCAAAGCTTGGCCACTATTTCTGTATTGGTTGTCTCCCTGTAATGAAAAAAGAAGAGTGCGACAAAAATAGTATTTACATTTTGCAACTGAATGTGATAATTGAATTCTGAGTCTAACAAAATCTAATTTTGACAACAGCCACTTACTTCATAGAACTTTTCATTTGGATCTGCATCTGGAAGGGGATCCTCACGCATTGACCGAGTTTTAGGATCATAGTGGGCAGAATTGACATCAAGATTTAAAAGATATTTTGCAGTATCCTCCCGAATACGCAAATTCCTGGAAGTAAGGATTCAATTAGTCTCTCTATAATATTAAAAGGATCTTGGAAATAACATTGAAGTGATTAATACAAGAAAGTCGAGCAGCACCACACAAAAGCATTTTGAGCAAGTGTGCATTCAAAAAGAGCACAAAAGCTTCTTTTTGTATTCTCCATTTGAAGTAAAACTTAAAAAAGAAAATTGAGAAATACTCACCTTACAGTTCCTGTGCTTCCACCACCTGTTGTACGCACACGCTTTTCAACCTTTGCGAAATCCATTTGTTTGCTCTCATCAACTTTAGCTTCATCTATTCTTAAATCATCATCCTCTTCATCCCCATCGCTGTCCCCGCTCTCACCTCTATCAGTATTAATATTCTTCTCCTCTAATTTCTTAAGCTGCTGCTCCTTATTGTATTTCCTTCGAGCTTCATCCCGAGCTTCATATCTCTCCACAATACGGGAGAAGCTTGATGTATCATAACCATTCCAGCGGTCTCGCTTTCCATCATAATCAAGCTCAAAGGTTTCTATTTTTTCATCTGGTGCAATATTTTTGTTTGTCCACTGTGCCCCCATTTTCCGTGGTCTTTCCATGCATGACTTTGCATCATGTGTCATGGCCCCACAGCTACAAAAACAATAATACACACTATAACATTAGTTCCTCGTGTAAAGATCAAAGTCAAAAACATTCTTGGGTCCCGTTTTTATTTCTTCCAAGACAAATTTATCTACCCTCATGAAACTGAGTAAATAAATGGAGAGAAAGTCAGAGAGGGTGAGAGATATTACATAACTTACTTTGCACACGCACCCTTGCGGTATTTATCAGCATGGAATACTTTTGCACCTCTGTCATACCATGATTTAGTGTAATTTGGATCCGACTTCCACTTCCTTTGATGTTTCAAACTCTATAAGACCCATAAAAGAAAACAACTAAATACACAGCCTTCTCATCACAACACACGACAGTCAAAACAACAGAAACAAAAAGGAGCATATAATATAACTTACAGGTTTCTCAGAATTGAGATACCATGGAGCCGATGACATATACTGCGGAATATGAGGATTAATTTCTTTTCCATCTTCGTCGAGCTCAGCTGGCGCGAGCCCAGCTTTACGCGCCTCTTCTAATTCAATCTGCTTGCGGTGATCCTCCCTTGATTTAAAAGCGACTGCAAGCCCACATCATACACGTCACATCAACGGAAATAGAAACAAGAAACATTGCCAAAAGAACATTACAACTATAAAGCAAAAACCTAAAAGTCGAGCAAAAATTAAAAAGATTGGAAATGTTAATTAGAAGAAATTAGAACTAGAATGTGAGAAAGGAAATAAATTTTAATTTTAATCAAAAATTAAATCTCTTCGCAAATGAATCTTAACTTAAAACGAAAGAGGTGAGAAAGGAGTAGATGGTGAAGAAACGTGTACCTGAAGCTGTTGCCATGGTTGGATCTGATTGATGATGAACACGAGCTTTACGGTTTTGAAGATTTTAAGTGATTTTGCGATGAATAATTTCAGGAACCCTAGAAATTTAGACGAAAGCCAATTGTGGATCAGGGAACGGGTAGTGGGTATAACATGTGTAATGTAAATCTTTTTGAGTCGGTTTATATAAGTTTCCTTTTCCTTTTTTTTTTTTTTATCTTTAATTAAATAGGCGGTTATATTTTTCCACCAAGTTAAATTTCTCTCCCGTTTAAAATTCTCTATCAAATTCAATTTATTTCTCACTAGCCACTAATAGCTACTGTAGCGATACGATTTAAATGAAGATCGTGATTTATTTTTTCATTAAAAATCACTAATTTTAGTATGATTAATCGTCGAATTTTGAAAATCATACATTTACAAAAAAAAAAAAAACTATTTTCTTCTTTTTCTTTAAGTTTGTGTTTGGATTGATAGAATGGGATTAAATAGAGTGAAATGTAGTTTTAAATATTAAAAAATAATTATTTGGATTAGGATTTTTTAAATAATGAATTTTTATTTTTGAAAAAATAATTAATTTTTTGAATTTTTTAATATTTAAAAATTAAAAAATATATATAAGAATTCCAACATTTTTAGTGTTTTTTTTTTTTATAAATTGGACCATCAAAATTTAATTATACATATATGTATTTGGAATTATAAATTAATTTATATAATTAAAAATATTTTTTTATTAATAAAAAATGGGCTTTGGCCGGGCTTAGGCTTTTTTCCCTAAGCTCGGCAGGGCCCAAGCCCTAAAAAATTACATTCGGGTTTGGCCAAGCTAGACTCGTGTTTTTATCGCGCCCCTAGTTTGGATTGATAAAAGGGAGTGGAATTAGATGAAAAGAAATATAACAAAAAGAAGCATTGAGACATTGAAAATGAGTTGCCCAAATGAAGGGTTGGGATGAAATGTAACTTAAAAAAATAACATTATATTTAAAACAAATTTGTCTGTTGAAAAAACAACATTGAAATCTTTATCTTTTTTACTTTTTGGATCTAAAAGGGTATAATTATCTTTAAAACATATATAATTACATTCCATTCCATTCCATTATTTTTTATTTACCAAACAATATTTGGAAATATTGTATTATAAATCTCTCATTTTTTCCAAAATAAAGTTATGATACGTTACTCTCTATTCCGTTTCATTATATCAAATTACATTATATTATAAATCATCTCATTCCATCAATCCAAAGACTTTAGTAATCTCTCTCAACTTTATGATATTTAGTCCTTTTTTAATTATAAATAAATGATTTAAGGATTTTTTGAAAAAAATTAAAATATGAGTTTTGAATTGTTTTTCTCATTCATATGAAATATCAACTTTATCCTTCCGATTAATCCATAAATATTTCTGATTAACCGCAAATCGCTCAATTTGGTCTTCAAAAGATTTATTGCCTATCGAATTGCCAAACGACTGTGTTTTGAGTCATAAATGACTCGACCCTTAGCCAATTTAGCCGATCACCTAAGGCATCACCCCCAAATACAAGCCCCATAAAAAATTGTGTCTATATATTTAAGTGCATTACAAAATTATTATTAATTTTTATGGTAAAAAATAACAATATTTTCTTAATTGGTTAGTTAATTGTAATATAGAATTATTAAAATTATTAAATTAATTTATTTTAGTAAACATATACCTAAATCTTTCTTATTTTCCAAACAAATAATATGATTATTTTTTTCTAAAAATATCTTTAATTTATTAAAGTCTCCTATAATTTTTTTGCATAAAACCCAAAAAAAAATTGAGCCTCCCTTATTTTGAGTCGCTTGTTTTGCATGTTATTCTGACTAGGGATGACAGTGGGTAGGGTTTGGTGCGTGTTTACCGTATATCAAACCCGCACCCGCATATGTAAATAAATTATCAAACTCGCACCATACCCGTTGCAGGTTTTATTTTTCATTACCAAACCTGCACCCACATATAAAAATAAATTATCAAACATGCATTGGTACCCATCAGATTTTTTACGTATTTTTAAAATATCATATAAAAATAAATTTTTCGTGATAGAATATTCTCCATCTAAAATATGAAAATCAAATTAAACAAAATATTAAACCATCTATAATTTCTTCACATGTCAGTAGAGTTTGGTTTGAAGTCAATATAAAGTCGCAAATATTAAATAGAATACTAGAACAAAAGCAATTCAAAAAAATGATAAAGTTGACAAAAATGTTAACTACATATTAACTACAGATTAAACCAATACAAGACCAGAAATAATTTAAAAAATGATAAAGTTAACTACAAAATGTGAGTCCTTTTATATAAATGGATTTTCTTTACCCTAAAAAATATAAAACAAAAAATTAAAATTTACAGGTAGCGGATACCCGCTGCAGGTATCCATGGGCATTGCTTAATTACCAAACTCTTACCAAACACGCAGCGGGTTTTATTTTAATTTACCAAACTCGCACCAAATCCGCTTAAATATTTACCAAATCCTACCCATTGCGGGCGAATTTTTACAGGTTTACCGGTTTATGGGCGAAATTGCCATCTCTAATCCTAACACTTGTGTGGAATAATGCTAAGGGGAAAGAAATAGGTAAATTTAGAAAATTACAAATAAATATGTATAATTTCAAAGAATAAATATATAAAGATCAAAATCAACACTTTTTTTTTTCTATAAATAGTATTTTTATTTATTGAATATTATATTATAATTATAATTAGTGGGACAATATCTCTTAATTAGTCTATATTATCATCAAATTAAATAAGGGAGTGTATTCAATTGCGATTTTAAAAGATTATTCATGGATAAATAAGTCCAGTGGATTTTTTAAAACTATTTAAGAATGTAATGACTTATAAGATTTTATTATATTTTTTTTTTAATTATGATTTTTTACTTATTGGATTTTAAAAGATTTATATCATAAGAATTTATAAGATTTGAAATGACCACATATAGATTTTTTTATTTTTATGATGCTAACCAACCAACTTTTAATCGGATTATGAGAAATGTTTATCTAGTTCAATGACACATTCCTTTCTTAGGCCATTCTCGTCCAAGTCACCCTCCACTGAATTGTCAATGCTATATTTTTCATCAGTGGGGATGTCTCAGGCTTTATAACTATATTTTCTTTTTGAACGAGCATGAATCAAAGTGTAACTTTTTTAGAACCGAGATTATAAAGAATGGAACCAATAGTTATTCATCTATTTAACACAAGCTGTTGTCTTTCTCTTTTTTTTTTTTTTGAAAATTATAATAACAATAGTTCAAGAAAATTATAATCCAAATAATTCGACCAAAGTACCAAAATAATTTAATCAAATTACAATAACAATAGTTCAATCAAAGTAGAAGCAAAATAGCACAAATAAAAAAATAGTTCAACAAAACCCAACATGATTAACCAAATACAAACACTCATTGTCATAAAAAAAAATTAAAATATCAATAATAAGCTTATTATGCACAAAACTAGAAATCTTTATTTCAAATAAAAGCATATCTAAATTTTAATTAATAGAAATTGGAAAACGCAACAGTTTTGCAATTCGAGTCAGTTATTTCTTCCTTAAAACCATGATCAAAGACTGAAATAGCTGTTTTTTATTTTATTTTTTTAATATTTTCAACAATGTGAGTGTTCATGGTCATTGTTTGCTTAACTTTGGTTTCAGTGCAATGCGTTTAGATATGTTTTCACAAGAAATTTGAACTAAAAGCTTCGGCTTTTTTCTGTATGAAGGAAAAGAAAAATTGCATTACGCATGCTGAAAAAATACCTATTTGAATACACCCCTAAATTTCTAGAAATGTGAATATTGACAATATTTTATTACACAAGTGTAGGCCATATTTAAAATAAAAAGGCTCATGGAATTGATAAGTTTGAGGTTGGTAATGGGTCGGGCTAGGCTAGACCAGGTTTTGCTTAAAATAATTAATTTTTTTGAATTTTTTAATATTAAAAAAGAAAAAAAATTAAGAACGTCAATGATTTGTTTTTTGTTTTTGACCTTAAAAGTTTAGTTTCTTATATACATTTAGAATTAAAAATTAACTTATATAATAAAAATATATATTCTTACAAATAAAAATCTAGTCCGACCACTCCTGTCTTTAGCCCAATAATGAGAAGGATATAATTGGAAATTAATATAATTTCAAGAGTAAATTAATAAAATCGAGGAATTCAGAATTCCTCTCATACTACCGAAACTCTATTTGAGCGATTGGACACTTTTGTCCCTCATTGAACTCTCTCTTCTTCTCTTGTCATTTGATCGTTCTATGTTTCTCGTTTCTCTTCTATTTGGTCCCTTGAATATAACAATAACATCATCTAATTGTTCCTATGACCATCACTTTGCGCGATATAAGCGCTCTGACATGTTTGTCCTTTCTGGGCATTGTCATCTCAGTTCCCACCAAATTCCAAACCATTCACTCTTCTTTTGAAAATTTTATTTCAATTTTTACTCGGCTTTGTCCAAACCCTTCATGGGTTTTACCACTCATGTTTCGCCCCGCGAACGCACATATTTCATTCATTATTGACTTTGTAAATATATCATTTGTGTACCAAGCTAAGAACCCGCTATTGGCTATCTGTTTTTGTCTTATGACATAGCCAATGGCCATTCTTTTGATTTTCCTTATTTCATCATGACCGCCCTTTATAGAAGGTTGGTCGTCCTTTCCAGACAACTTCACTCTGGTTCTTCCCTCATTGCTTATGGGCCGCTCTGGCCCCCCAACTATGGTTTATTATGTACTTCCTATTTTTTGGGCTCAATTCAATCCAATCGTTCAACGCCCTGTGTTGGACTCTTGTTTGCTCAGTTGGGGCTACTTGTGATTCTCTATCGTTCCACGTTTTATTATTTTTATCATCTTTCTAAGGTTCACTTTTTTTTCATTTTTCTTTGGAGAACAGCCCCAACTTTGTCCTTAAGTCTCAGGATCTTGATGGTGATGAGGCTCTACAGAGAGTCAAGACTCTCATATAAACAACAAATATATATATTAAAATAAATAAAAATAACATAAATTATGGGGTTCAAGTATTATCTGTGCTAATCAATATGGATCCACGACGACAGATCTAAGGACTGTTCACAGAGAGTCAAGACTCCCACATAAGCAAGAAATGCAAATATTAATTGATAAATAACACAATCTATATTTATAACACAAGTAAAAATTATCTATATTTTTATACCAAGAACTCCACCTTTTTGCCTCAGTTGGATGCAAATTAGTTACTTATGTTATGAATAAGAACACATATAATTTTACTTATAAAAGAAAGAGAAATTACAATAAAGAAAATAAAACACACAAGATACTTTCTTCCAAATTTTGCAAGAAAATTATAGAGAGCATGCAAACTGAGGTGCTGAGAACCTCTATTTATAAGAGGTGCTCAACACCTCTCCTTCAATTACATAATTGCAAGCCATTATATCGGTGGATGACTTTTTCTCCTTTTTCTTTTTCTTTTTTTTAATTATTATTATTTTGTGTGGTCAGTTATACGATAAGCTCATCTAACATTGAATCAAACATGATAAATCTTTTTATATCATATTTTAACTCAATTTTTATACTTATTTGGGCTTTTGGGCTTTCGAAATCCAGATTTTATATCAATTTTCTTATTGAATGTTCAAAGTAATAGTTTACCTACACAAAAATTAAAAATCATAATAAAAATAGATAAAACATAAATTTAATTATTTTTTCACAAATGTGATAAATTAAGAGAATTAATGAAATTATAAGTGCAAAATGATTAATTTCTCTTGTATTAAATGTACACTTTTTAATGTTCACCATTTTATTTTAAATAAAATAACAAATTTCATCAATATATTCTCTTTTATATATGATAAAGACGTAACAGATCCTAAAATAATTAGTTATGACACAATTATAAAAGTGTTGCAACTGACATTAAGTTGTATCATAACATTATCATTTTTAAATTGTTACTAGTCAATGTTTACATTCTTAGTCAGTAAGTAAACCTCAGAGACCGATACATGTCGTATATTAGATATTAGATTTTGGTGGTTTATCTCAGTGAACCATGAGTTTAGGGAGACTCGTATAGACATATAGGTATTCATGGCAGATGAATATTGAACGTCTCACGAATATTCATAATAAATGGTACACCAACGTAAATATGAATCTTTGCGAGTCGAGTAGCATAATGGTCCTTAGGGATGGCAAAAAACTCAGGCCCGCTCCGACCCGACCTGACCCGGGATTAAAAAAATCGGGCTAGTCATTAAGATTAGAGGCCCTACTCGGGCCCGGGCCCGAGTCGGGCTCAACTCAAAAAGCTCGGGCCCAGGCTTAAAAAAATAAAAAAATAAATATAATTTTATATATTAAAAAATCGGGCCGGATAAAGCCCGAGCCCGAGCCATGCCCGGTAACAGCTCGAGCTGCGCTTTTCCCGGGCCCAGGCCTAATTATTTCTTCCCGGACCGGACTTATCAAAGCCTGGGACCGACCCGACCTATTGGCATGCATAATGGTCATTTGACTTGAATACCACGGTGGATATATAGGTTATCCTCCACACTTTGATGGCAGTCACGTCACCAACCAATTTAGGTTTGACCTCCACCTGTTCGTTGGATGTGGACTGATGCTCAGAATATCCGATGAGTATCAAGAGATGATCCATAAGTCTTGTGTACATGATTATGTTGTTGGGGTTGGTGCTCAGAGCGCCAATTCCCGGTTGTATTTCTGTTGAATACTTATGTAAAACATTATTATTATGAATAATATATGCAGTTTCTATAATATAATCTATCTTTCTATATGGTAAAGACGTAATGACCCTAGAATGATTAGTCATGATACAGTTGCAAAAGCGTCGCAACGGACATTGAGATGTATCATGACGTTGTCATTCTCAGACAGTTACTGGTCAATGTTTACACTACTTGGTCAGTATAGTAAACCCGTTGAGACCGGTACATGTCGTATACTGGAATATATGATTCCAATGGTTTCTCAATGAACCATAAGTCTTGGAGACTAGTATAGACGTGTAGGTGTTTATAACGGATAAACATTGAACGACTCACCGAAGATTCTTAATGGATGGTACACCAGCGTCAATAAGAATCTTCTTGGGTTTATTAGCACTTGTGATTCTTAGACTTGAGATGCCATTGTGGGCACATGAGACATCTTCTACACTTAGACGGCAGTCACGTCACCGATCTATTTAGATCAGACCTCCGCCTGTTCGTTGGGTGTAGATAGATCCTCATGGTGTCCTATGTGTATCAAGATAGGATCCGTCAGTTCTGTGTATCAGAGCATAGGTAGTCCATATGATTAGCAATCAGATAAAACCATGGGCCCGTGGTAAAGTTTAGAAGCTAGTTCTAAACATTCTTTTTGAGATTGCTAATAGAATAGTCGACTGGATAATCCCGATAGAGATTTGACGTTTACATCTATATCTCTGGGATTTATCCGGATACCTGTGACAAATGAATTATACATTTGCCATGACCTCGACCTGTATGGTTCAGCGAGATTATCCGTGATCGTCATAATCTACGGGTGGATAGATTATGGACACGAAATTTGATTTCGTGACGGATATACCTGAATCTAGAGAGTCTTAATAATGAAACATACTCGTAGAGCACTATAGCAACATTAATAAATAATATTGATTATTTATAAAGTCGTTTAAAGGTTAAACGCAAGATACGTGCTAAAGGGACTAGATAGTCATTTGCCTAATTATTGTGTATTTACATTTAATACTTGATTAATTTAAATACACATTAATTAATAGTCAAAATGAGTTATTTGACTTTTATCCTAAATGAATATATGTTTTTAATATTTAATGTAAATATTATACATATATTTAATATATTTGTATTTGATTAATTAATTAATTATTTAATTGTTAAATGATTAAATTAATTAAAATATAAATATCTTATGTTAGGATATTTGAAGTAAATGACATTAGTTGCAATTGTTGACTTAAATAAATATCCATAAAGTGTTTTAGATATTTGTCAAGTTGATTAAATGACTTTGAAATGAATTTGAAATGAAAATATTTGGTATATGCTTGTTGTTAGTTTCGGCCAAGGCATTTTCTTTCACAAGTATATATTGTTTTCATTTGCTTTTCATTTGAATAACCTAATACACTTTACTAAAACATAAAAACTCCATTGAAGAAAGACAAAGGAAGCTTGAGAAAGGAAAGACAAAAATCAAAAAGCTTGGATTTTTAGTAAGTTTCTTGAACTTGCTATTAGTAAGGAATTTGTTCCTTAGGTTCTAGGCTTTAATATATGACATTCTTAGGATGTTTCTTTCTTTGTTCCTTGTGGTTTTTGTTGATGGAAGTTTTGGTGGATGTGTAAAGCATGTGTGATGAAGGAAGTGTATGACTATTGTAGTTATAAGCTTTCTTTTAAGGTTTTGGAAACCATGTTGCTAATCTAGAGTTATTGACCCACTCTTAAATGACCTAGATTTGATCTTGAGTTGTTTCATTGTGTTGAGACTTGGATTGGATGGAAGAATGATGATTGAAGTAATTGATTTAATGTATTTGGTCTAATTTGTGGAAATTGTAAAATTAGGGTTCATGACCAATTCCAAATTTGGGGCTTTTCATATATGTTGTGTATTTGTGTGTGTATATGATGCATATAAAGTTTCATGTACATTGGATTACATCTTGATGTGTTTTGATGCATGAAATGACAAAGTGCACCAAATGGCACCCTAATGGTGCTCTCGGCCAAGACTTGAAAAATTGGGGATTTTGGTTGCTTTGGTGTTTTGATGTTTTGAACATGCTAAGTTCATCTTAGAAATGATTTAGAATCATTCAAAATTGATTTGATCAATTTCGGACTAAAATGAACAAAAATACAAAGCAAGGGTAATTTGGTAAATTCACTTGAATATGATTCATTTGAATTTTATTTCATAATTTGATTATTGGAATATTAAATAAATATGTTTATTTAATTAATCCGAGAAAAAGTCTTGAAATCTGAAAATCGGATTTTCACCGCTTCCGCTGCGTTACCGGATTCACCCCCTAAAAACCTCTACATATGTATCCTTCACGTGTTTACGATTTGTTAAATTCATGATTGTCGTACACTATGGAAACAAGTTCCAAATGTATTAAGAGATCGCGAATTTATTAGTTGACAATGTTATACCTCATAGACTTGACGTTTATATCTATGTCTCTAATATTAGACCGGGCCGGCGGTTCGGTTCCTGTTCCCCTTTGTGTGGAATCGGAACCGAACCGGTTAATTCCGGTTCGGTTCCGGTTCCACACTATAGTGGAATCGGAACCGGAACCGGAACCGGAACCGGAACCGAATCGTTCGGTTTCGGTTCCGGTTCCGGTTCCATTCGGTATTTTTTTTTTTACTTTTTTGAAAATAAAAAATTGAGATTGATAAATTAATATAATTTAAATTATGAATTTGAATTTATATAACACACTTACATTACATAATTACATTAAATTACAAATAAAATTCTTATCTAAAAAATTATAAAAAAACCATATTATTGCAAAATTCAAACCGGTTCCGGTTGGAACCGTTGGAACCAAACAGTTCCAACGGTTCCTACCGGTTCGGCTAGGGGAGGAACCCTAACCGAACCGGAACCTTGGCCGGGTCTATCTAATATAATATTGATAATCTGTGACGAATGAATTATACGTATATAAAGATATCGACTTATATAGTTCAATGAGATTATCAATGGTCTTCATAATTATGAGTGGGTGAATTATGGATACAAAATTGGATTTCATCATGGATAAACTTAAACTTAAAGAGTCTCACAATATGAAGTGTACTCGTTGAGCACTTGGGCAATACATTATGAATAATATAGATTATTCATAATATTTTATCGGATTAAGAGAGTTAATTCAAATTTTTTAATCGTTTAATGAAAATACACATACCGGGGCATTTTGGTTATTTTTAGTGTGTATTTATATTTGATACATAATTAGATTAGATACACATTAATTAGCAAATAGTGGCTTGACATGTTATGCTTAAGTGTAACTTATCATTTAATATAAATGATAATTATTAACATGTAAAATACATATGTAAAGTTAATAATAAAGCCAAGTATCATACTTAATAACCCAGCTTTTATATGATAAAACTTGAAACAAACAATGACAAAAATACCTCTAGCTTTTCAACCATCGTAGTATAAAAGGGGAGTTTTTCATTTGTTTCATTTTTGTTAGAAACCCTAACCTCTCAAAGTTTCATAAACACATCTAAAGAGATTAGAGAAGAAAAATCCAACCTAGAACAAAAACTTAAAGAAAAGTTGAAGATTAAGGTAATTTTTAATTATTCTTTAACTTATAAAATTATTTTTATTATTCTCATGGATTGCATATGATGTAGATATTCTTTTCTTCTCTTGAATTTGAGGCTTTGTGGTTTGGTTGCTTGATTTGAGTGCTAGATACATGTGTAAACTTAAATTGGGTGAAATTAATGAATTTTGCACTCAATTTTTTATATGATAACTTGGTTGGCATTCTAAATTGCTATGACCACTCTTATAATATCTAGAATTATTCTTGGGTGCTTCATGTGTGGTAGCTTTGATTGATGTTGAATTAATTTGATGGAAAATTGGATTTAGCATGAAATAAATTAAATTAATTATTAATTTAATTGGATGTGAAAAATTAGAATATTTATATGAAAAATATGTTATTTGGATGTGTATTAGGTGTTGAAATAATTTCAGGAAATTATTCGAGTCGAAAATGGTGAAAAACAATGTTATTAGATAAAAAAGGCATTATTGGGCATGAACTGACCAAACAATGAATGCTCACTGTTCAATCAGTCATGGACTGACCGGTCATTGTTCAAGTGACTGGGGCAGCCTCACTTAGGTCCCGGCTGATCGGTTCGACTAGAGGTGTGTTGTAATTTATTATGTTGTTATTTGATACCGAAAAATATGTTTAGGTGAAATATGAATAAATTATTGGTATATGATACCGAATAATTTATTCGGAAAAATAAATTTAAAAAAATTATGATTTCATCTAAACTGTGCTTCAGCAGCTTAAACCCCAACAATTAGAAGCGCTGAATCTTCATGATGAACTGCAACAAATCATCTTCAGGTATTAGGAGCTAGAAACTGCTGCAAAATATGGAGAGCAAGCACCTGAAAACTTTAATACCATATGCGACAATCGGCAAAAGTTCAAATGAATACCACATTTCTTTGAAGACAATTTTTAAATCCGTTTTTGGTACAGATGGTCGCGAAGGATTCCCAGTGAACATTATGAGTGTTGAAATGGTTAAAGCTTTATTGATACTAAATTCTTAAGCGGGGAACCACAATTTGACTCCTTTTTATGTGACGACATATCCTAAAATTTCCATAAAGTCTCAATTCATAGCTTTAATAAATAACATATATGCTCTCCATAAAAGTCATGAGTTCGCACCAACAACTCAATCATAAGCACTTGGTATCAGAGTGGAAACTTAAACATAATTTGTCTAAATAGATAAATTATATACCACAATTCCAATAGCTTCAAATATCCACGCCTATATACAATGACATTAAAAAACAAAACTCAAACATAATTTTTCTAAATAGATAAATTATATATATAATAATATTACCTGAAATCCAAGACATAAGCCCTAAAAGTTATATTTTTCCTCCATGTGTCTTATGTTCTTCATGCGCTCCGCTTTGAATTTATTGGTTTTACCTACTACAATTTTATTTGCTTGGTCACAAATAATATCACATACCAAGGTACCCCCATGGAATATTATCGAAGTAATCTAGATCTTACACCGCTTCCATAATTCTATTGGTACCCGTCTCTCATAAGGAAGCACAAACAAAATCAGATCAGTAAAGTAATATAAGGTTATCTTCAGTGCATTAGAGTTTGGAATCTTTGTGAAATCAAACTGATGAAACTTTGTATCTAGGTCAATAAGTCTTCCATATATTACATCGGCAAAGTAGTTGTCCCGTATATCGAACGTATCACAATCAATCTGAACAAAAGAACCACTTAGAAGACCAATGACCATGCACCATTCCCGAATAGATAGCCTTATTAATTTTTCACCGTTACAAAATCATAATTGAGATCTCATCTCACTTTTCGTTTGCACAACAAGTTCAAGCAAAATGTTGTGCAATATTATTCCTTTGAATCCATATCAATCTCCAAGAAATATCTGAAGATGGATTTTTTGAATTTTTCTAATTATGGAGTAGTCAATTTTGACTTTATTGCTTCCACAACTCTTTTAATACGAGCAATATTGGTCGCACGCCCTCAAAATCGATCAGAATCTGATATCCTTAAATCTCATGGGTTGGAACTATTTGTCTCTATACCTATAAACAAAATTAAAAAAAAATCATTATTGCCTCGTTTAAAAAAACAGCATGCTCATTTACTTTTACGGGCGTCCGTGCGGACACCTATTTACTTGTGCGAGGACACCCTCGCGGACGTCCATTATATTGGAATCTCATACAAACTTTTTTACGAACACTTGGTATGCGAAACTTATCAACACCATCTCAACTTAAAATCTTTACACTTTAATGACAAATCCATTAAAAACACTCACAAAAAAATGGAAATTTTCAATCTATTTGAAAATTAAAATAATGAGAATTGGATTAAAATACTCACCAAACTAAAAGTTGAAACTTTTTACAAATAACAATCAAATTGGCGAGCCAAAGCACTAAACCGTCTTCCACCGTTGCCAAAGTACTCTTACTTCCCCGGAATATTCGGCTCTTGCCGGAATATTTACAAGTTTGAGAGATTAGGGTTTGATGAGTGAAAATGAGGGAGATGAGAGATATGTGTAATAAATGATCAAATAAGTAGTTTAAGTTGAATTTGATTATCAAAAATATTTTTCAAATTGGTGGTTATTTTATATAATGGATAAAACAAATGGTTATTTTTGTAAATTTCTCTTCGGCAAATTTATAAAACTAGCCCAATAACTGTTTGTAATTGTAAAACTAACCAACTTCTAAAATCATATTTTTATCGATCATAACAACTACTAAAATCATATTTTTGTTGATATTTTGAAACCCTAGCTTTGCTGTGTGTGTGTCTCTCTCTCGCTGCCCTCTCTTTCGTCGACACTGGCTCACTGCCTTACTCTCTGTTTCTGAAGCAGCTCTGCCCTCTCTGTCTCGGTATCGTGGTAACTGGTAAGCTGAGCTCTGGAATTCACCTCTGGAATAATGAATATTAGCGCTGTTTGCAATTGCATGTTGAATTCAAGCCAAATATAAAACAATATCCATTGAATTCGAGACATTTATTTTATTAATAGTTAGTGTGTATATTAGCTCACTTTTGGCTTGGAACAAGCTCACTGTTGTTGAGAGGAGCAAGGGCCTGCGTAAATAGTATAATTTATATCCTAACTTTTTGTGTTTGTTACAATATTTTAATAATTTAATGATCTTTATGATTGGTTTTAATGGAGAGGACAATTCTTGAATCGAAGTTGATATACTGTGATATAAACTTTTTATTTGTTGGACTGCTGTTATCATACCTCACTGGAAGGATAATACGAGTTTGATAGAAGGTATCGCCCATATTGTTTTATGCCTCAGCTTCTTTATTTTCTAGATATAGCTATTGCATGAGTTGTATTCAATTCTGAGCTTCGTTATGTGGCATTATGACTCTTTATTGTTCATATTATAAGTTGGATCAGTGTTCGAATTTTTAATTGCTGGTACCTTGCTCTGTTTTCCCTTGATCAGTTTTGCTGCTGTTTTGCTGTGTTTTATGTCTGTTTTGTTGTCTGTTTTGATTCAAATTGCTGCTGTTTTGCTGCTGTAAAGTGTAAAGGACAGAGCTTTGATGCTTGCTTAAATTCTTAATATTATGCAAGAATATTATGTATTGAGACAATAGTATTATGAAATATTCAAGTTTTATTTATGTATCAACAAATGACAAGAATATTATCCAATATTCAAGTTTGAGAAATAATTACATTTTGAAAGTTTGGGTTTGGGGACAAAAAATAAATAGGGTAAACTGGAATAGGACCGGAACCGAATTGGAATTGATTAATAGAGTATCCTATTTAATTGGGTAGCTTCCGGTTCCACTTAGTTAGGAATCTATTTTTCCCGGAACCGGAACCGAAATCGATTTTGCTCACCCATCATCCACATTTGGCTTTGGCCTAAATTTGTAGGGTTCTGAAATTTTTCATCGCAAAATCACTTAAAATCTTCAAAACTGTAAAGCTCGTGTTCATCATCAACCGGATCCAACCATGGCAACAGCTTCAGGTACACGTTTCTTCACCATCTACTCCTTTCTCACCTTCTAATTTCCGCTTTGTTTTAAGTCAAGATTCATTTGCGTCAAAGTCGAATTAAAATTTTCAATCGTTTTAATTTTTGCTCGACTTTTAGGTTTTTGCTTTATAGTTGTAATGTTCTTTTGGCAATTCTTGTTTCTATTTCCCTTGATGTGACATGTATGATGTGGGTTTGCAGTTGCTTTTAAATCTAGGGAGGATCATCGCAAGCAGATTGAATTAGAAGAGGCACGTAAAGCTGGGCTCGCGCCAGCTGAGCTCGACGAAGATGGAAAAGAAATTAATCCTCATATTCCGCAGTATATGTCATCGGCTCCATGGTATCTCAATTCTGAGAAACCTGTAAGTTATAGTATAGGCTCCTTTTCGTTTCTGTTGTTTTGACTGTCGTGTGTTGTAATGAGAAGGCTGTGTATTTAGTTTTTTCTTTTATGGGTTTTGTAGAGTTTGAAACATCAAAGGAAGTGGAAGTCGGATCCAAATTACACTAAATCATGGTATGACAGAGGTGCAAAAGTATTCCATGCTGATAAATACCGCAAGGGTGCATGTGCAAAGTAAGTTTGGAATATCTCTCACCCTCTCTGACTTTCTCTCCATTCATTTACTCAGTTTCATGAGGGTAGATAAATTTGTCTTGGAAGAAATAAAAACGGAACCCAAGAATGATTTTGACTTTGTAAACTGAGCTCTCTTTTTTTTTTGCCGTATTCTTTACACGAGGAACTAATGTTATAATGTGTATTATTGTTTTTGTAGCTGTGGAGCCATGACACATGATGCAAAGTCATGCATGGAAAGACCACGAAAAATGGGGGCAAAGTGGACAAACAAAAATATTGCACCAGATGAAAAAATAGAAACCTTTGAGCTTGATTATGATGGAAAGCGAGACCGCTGGAATGGCTATGATACATCAAGCTTCTCCCGTATTGTGGAGAGATATGAAGCTCGGGATGAAGCTCGAAGGAAATACAATAAGGAGCAGCAGCTTAAGAAATTAGAGGAGAAGAATATTAATACTGATAGAGGTGAGAGCGGGGACAGCGATGGGGATGAAGAGGATGATGATTTAAGAATAGATGAAGCTAAAGTTGATGAGAGCAAACAAATGGATTTCGCAAAGGTTGAAAAGCGTGTGCGTACAACAGGTGGTGGAAGCACAGGAACTGTAAGGTGAGTGTTTCTCAATTTTCTTTTTTTGGTTTTACTTCAAATGGAGAATACAAAAAGAAGCTTTTGTGCTCTTTTTGAAATGCACAGTTGCTCAAAATGCTTTTGTGTGGTGCTGCTTGACTGGCTTGTATTAATCACTTCAATATTATTTCCAAGATCCTTTTAATATTATAGAGAGAGACTAATTGAATCCTTACTTCCAGGAATTTGCGTATTCGGGAGGATACTGCAAAATATCTTTTAAATCTTGATGTCAATTCTGCCCACTATGATCCTAAAACTCGGTCAATGCGTGAGGATCCTCTTCCAGATGCAGATCCTAATGAAAAGTTCTATGAAGTAAGTGGCTGTTGTCAAAATTAGATTTTGTTAGACTCGGAATTCAATTATCACATTCAGTTGCAAATGTAATACTATTTTGATCGCACTCTTCTTCTTTTTTCATTACAGGGAGACAACCAATACAGAAATAGTGGTCAAGCTTTGGAGTTCAAGGAGCTCAACATCCATGCTTGGGAAGCATTTGATAAGGGACAAGATATTCACATGCAGGCTGCTCCTTCCCAAGCCGAGTTGCTTTATAAAAATTATACGGTCATAAAGGACAAATTGAAGTCCCAAACGAAGGACACAATTATGGAGAAGTACGGCAATGCGGCTGCTGAGGAAGAACTTCCAAGAGAGCTGCTTTTGGGACAAAGTGAGCGAGAAGTTGAATATGATCGTGCTGGCAGGATCATTAAGGGACAGGTAAAATTTATAGAAATTTTACAATTTATACGTTACGATAGTAAATAATCTTTAAATGCAGGAAAATTAACATCACTTAATGAAACACGTATCAGTTTATTACTATAATAATTGTCATTTTTTATTTGTGGGGCTTAATTTGTCTTTCGAGTTGCATTGTCCACCTTCTAATGGGCATATCTTGAATACTCTCTACAAGTCATCTCATTGGTGCATTATTCACAGGAGACGGTTCTTCCCAGGAGCAAGTACGAAGAAGATGTGTATATTAATAATCACACTAGTGTTTGGGGTTCATGGTGGAAGGATCATCAGTGGGGTTATAAGTGCTGCAAGCAGCTGATACGGAACAGCTATTGCACGGGTGCTGCTGGAATTGAGGCCGCGGAGGCTGCAACAGATCTTATGAAAGCCAATATTGCTCGTAAAGAGGCCACTGAAGGTTAGTATTCTAACTTGCTCTCGTAAGGAATATGTTAGTTGTGGACCACTGGTTCACTTTTATAATCTCTTACTCCTTTTTTTTAAATAAAAGCTTTGTTTCCTATATAAAAAATGTATGCTAAGTTGCTTCCCATCTTTCCATTCTGGATTTGGATATAGTATAAATTATCTTTCAGATTTTCAAAATTACTGATTTTTTTTAGCTTGATTCTTCTACCATATATATTCGTGTCATGTCACCCTGTTTATCATATTTGGTTTCTTTTTATTAATCTTGTAATTCTATTTTGAACCTTTAACAGAGTCGCACTCACCAGTGGAGGAAAAAAGGCTTGCTACTTGGGGAACTGATGTCCCAGATGATGTGGTTTTGGATGACAAACTGCTTGCCGAAGCACTGAAGAAGGTAATTTTGGTCCAACCTTTAGTCTTGTTTCTCTTGCAGACTGTTCTTAAGTTTGATACATTCATTTATTTATCGTCATTTGTTCTTTTTGGGAGAACAAGGGTGAGTGGGTGTTCCTGATTTCCTTGCTAATGTTACTTATGAGAACTTATGATATACCTCAAGACGTTGAATTATTTAGAAGGAGAAGAGTGTGATCTGCTTTAATCCAGCGAATCCGAGTCGTAATCTCGTCTTTACTTTCGTATCGTCTGCCTTCATTATTTAATAAAATTCTTTTGTTTACCACCACAAAAAAGGGCCTGGATCAGATTACAGATTTTCTTGTCTGGAATAAACTTGATGCTATCAAATGTTAAATTCAGTTTAGGTGAAATTGTCTTGATATTATTTGCAGTTTGCATTTAGAAACTTTTAGTAACTCGTGTTTAGATTTTTGTTACTGGTGACTGATACTTACTGAACATGCTCGTCTTGGACAGGAGGATCAAAGGAAGAGAGAGGAGAAAGATGAAAGAAAGCGCAAATACAATGTTAGATGGAACGACGAGGTATGTGATTACAATCTCAACATCGAACTAGTATCATGATTTAATCACCGGTCACCAATTGTTGCCTTGGTTTGGTTTTTCTAACCCTAATTTTCATGAGTTACAGGTTACGGCAGAGGACATGGAGGCATACAGGATGAAGAAAGTACATCATGATGACCCCATGAAGGATTTCCTGCACTAAGTTCATGTTTGCTATAAAAGACCTCTCTCTGATCTGCTGCGGTGCTACTGTTGGTGCAATTTCATGTGCTTTTGAGAAAACATATTAGTTTCTCCTGTTCCTATAATCAAGCACTTGTGTTATTACAGTGATATTTTCTTCCTTGTATATAAATCGAATGTGTTGCGAGTCTCTCTCTCTCGTTAAAAAAAAAAAAAATGCTTTTGACTATTAATTAATAATGTTTTTAATCAATACATGTTCTTATGTTAAATTAGTGCAATTTCTGTATTTATTATTTAATGTTGTTATTACACAATTAACATCAAACACCACCAAATCATTTAATTTTATTGATCTGCAAATTCTTGAAGCTCCCGAAAAGTGAGATGATATTTAAGAATCTCGTGTAAAATATAGTGGCTGCTACAAAGGACGTGAAATCATCTCCTGAAGCTCCCATTTTAGCAGGGGTATGAATGAACTTCTGACGTCAATGCTAAAGGTTTCCCACACCATCTGGCACAAACTTTTTATTCCTTGAAACATTGCTCGTCCCTGGATGAGCGACAAGCTCTGCAGCGAAGTTTAGCTTTCTGATTTTAACAAGTGACAATTCCATGAAGCTTGACGCATTGAAGCTTTCGTTCAACAAGACACAAGAATGTTGTTCTCCAAGTTGTTGCAGCACATGCTTTGCCGCAACAGTTGCAAATTTCTCAACATATTAAGAAGTTTCCTCAGAAAGGACATGCTTTTTCTAAATATTTTTATTTTCAATTCTTAAAATTACCTTACAATGCAATTTTTCTCTGGCAGATGATATGACAAAAATCCAGAGAAGTTGGGACAAAAGGTGTGGGGGAAAGAGACGGAAAGAAAAGAAGAAGAAATCAATCTTACAACAGGCTGTATCAATAAGATGGGAATATTTAAGAAGCTAGATGAGGGCTTGGACGCCAAGTTGTTGCATTTCTCGCAACTTCCATATAGGGTAGAGAACACCTTCTCCTAATTCTTCTGGATCCACTTGCTGCATAGCCCAGGCATAGTACACAGTATGAATTGTATCCTGAATATTGAATTTTCCAGAAGATTTAAAATCTATATACTAAACCAAAATGCATGTCAACTTTTAATAAGTACGACAATGAACTGGGTGATTACGGAGTGTTCTTTTGTTTTAACATAATAATGGTTTTAATTTAAGCAGCACATCCATAGTATTATTTGATATAATGCAACTTTACATGGTCAAATTAGCGCACAACCCTATTGATCTGGAAAAAAAATATTATTAGGCAGGCCAAGAGAGAACTAAAGATTGATGAGGGTGATAAAGCAAGCAGTGGGGGCCATAGGCTTGACTAAAGTCGGATATAAATTCACCTCTAGGCATGAATGTGCACATTCAGGAAGGAAACATGCTTTATTATTTACCTTTCCTCCTTCAGTTATTGCACCGTGTTTATCCCGTACGCAGTAGATTTGCTGTGTTTGAAACTGTTAAAATTTCAGGAAAACAGTCAACAGTATCAGCATTTCTCTAAGAATTGTCAATGCAAACAATCAAGTTTCCAAGGGCAAAAAGTATTTGCATACCGCCACGATGATTATAGGAGAAGCTCCCATCATTTTAGTCTCTCTTACCTCAACCTCAGATACATGTAGAATCTGCATGAAAAAGGTTGTCAGTGACATCACTAGTTCACATACAAAATTATTCAGCAGGGCAATTAGAACCAAATCATACCAACTGCAATCTGCAACCTGCTTTCCACCAATATCAGTTTAATTATAAAAAAAAAGCCACAAGGTGAATGCTCATCATGCAAAGACCTTCCCATCTAAATTTATTATAAACCAAGGTTCGAAAACTTGATATGCGGTGCGAGATAGTCCCTCGCATGAGGCGAGACGGGCAGCCTCGAGGCAGCCAAGACGACAGCCTCAATCCGAACACAAAAAAGAACTAAAAACATCAAAATAAATCATGCACAACAAATCCACATTAATCAATACATAAAAGTATCCATCAAAACTAAACAAAATGAAACATAACAAAATAGGTTCATGATGGAAAAAGATTGTCAATATTTAAATAGGCTATCATTTGTGTCTAATAGCATGAAATGTGTATATGAAGCGGCGAGGTCACTTTTGTCCCCGTCTCATCCTCCAAAGAGTCATCATCATATATAATTCATATCATAAATAAATTTATTAATAACAAATTATTTTAAAGATAACAGCCTAAACGCCCCGCGCCGGACGCACCTCATATGGAGTTTTCAAACTATGTTATAAACTGCTCAGAATACGGAAAATGTGATCTAGTGAACCATTCTCCACATTTATGGCTTAAAATAATATTTTACTGACGGGTACAAGACAGTGCCTTATATCAGCAACAGTTGCACCTCACTATTGCACATTCAATCAAGTAATTTGAGCTTTTACAAACTTCCCAAGTACCAAGATGGATAATAATAAAAGGGCAGTTGCCAACTGGAGAAAGAAGAAAAGATAGAACCTCGCAAACTCCTTTACCCTGTTATCAAAAAATATTCCGTGGCTCTGATAAGCAGTATGCTCCGCTTTACATCGTTCAATCACTTCAGGGCTACAATACTTCTTCAAAGTCTCAACATCACCCTGCCATATAAAATTTTGTTAAGAAATGCACCTCTAATAGTAATACCCACTCACAGTTCCATCAGTTTCAAAGAAGCTCAAACTCACCTTCATGTAGGCATTAATGACTGGTCTAATTGCTTCTTGAACTTCAGACACAAAATCTGGCAAGGAGAATGATCTAGTGCATACAAATAAAACAAAAAATAAAAGTTGTTAAACTTTGGAACATAACATGTGAACATAATATCTAGAAGCAAACATCAAAGATAAGATGATCATACGGATCTCGACGCCGTATCTCCTTGACTGATGCTGCAGCATCTGTTTCTTGAAAGACGGTCTCGTTGATACTGCCAAAGACAGGACAGCTAGATAAACAATAAATCATCTGAAAATCTAATCAAATGTATAAATCATGAGTAGAACCAGCAGAAAAAAATGAGGATGCAAAGCATACTCCTGAATTTTGTGAACAATGGGGTTGTCACTGGTTTCCCATCTTCCCGAACATCTTCTGCAATCTGAAATCCCAATCCAGACAAATGTTTGTCAAAATCTAATACTAGTTATGCTAAATGATACCCAATGAAACAGAAATGAGCTGTCAAGAAGGCAACTGAGGAACTCCAGTTGCCAACAAGAGAAGTTTATAGGATAACAAATTGAGCTTCAAGGTAACCATAAACAAGTTTATGGTGCGGGATGGCTATGCAAAATAATCTCAAATTTCATTGGACTTCCCAAGGAAATCTGTTTGATGTTAAAGTTAATACTTTCTGAAGTAAATGGAGAAAAAAAATACAGCAGTGTAAAATTATATGAAAAGTATCCATAAATAGTACTAATTGACAATACTGGGAAAGTAACTTGAGTTTTGAGTTATACGAAGAAAAATACCAAACTGAAGAATTAGAAGATGAAAAATGCACAACAAAAAGGAAAAAAGTGAGGGGAAACACGGTGCATCTGTGCCTTCAATTATAAATCAAATAACCTAATCAATTGCTTCTGACAAATGATGCTAATATGTTGTGCACCCTCCAACGAAACCGGAAAGGTTGAAGTCAAAATTATCTATTGGAACATACCTCTTGGCTCTTCGTCACAACAGGCTCACTAATTCCAGATATACGCTTAAATACAGGATAACCTTGCATCTGGGTGAAAGCAACAAAATTAGTTTCCCAAAAATGGCATGAAATGTAAGAAACAGAGAAAACATCATGGGATATATTACATGGCAACAAGAATATACATACCTTTTCTTTGAGTTTACTCCACATAGACTGCTTTGGGGGAGTAATAACTAGATCGGTTCTTGTACTTTTCTCACCAGTCCATGAGGGGGGAGGAGTATATTCCAGATGCTTTCTCTTACTCGGGTTACCACTTAATTCATCTTTTACAATGTCATATCCCTTTTTTGCTAAGTCAACTACTTTTGCTTCCTTCAGTTTTTGGAAGGCCAAAGTAAATTTCGGGGAAGAGATACTCGACTTAAATTTCCCATAAAATGTATCTGCAGTATCACTGGCCCCTGTCTGCTTGTGCTTTTCTTCCTCAGATGATGCCTTGAACCCGTCTTTCACATCATCACACATGTTTTGCAGAAGAGTCAGCGGATCCCATCCTAAATGTCTCTTTGACCTAAATCACACAACAATAACAAAATAATTTACATTCACCAGATCAAGATACGTATCAGACATTACTGACAGACTGACAATTTAAGTCAAAAACAGACCTCCTCTGTAGCAGCTGAAATCTTCTCTTTCATGTTCGCAGAAACCTACAAACAACATATCAACTGACATCAATCTATTTCTTTTGATACTAAACAAAGGCCCTCCGAAAAGCATCATCTAACACTTGGTACAGGAAAGAACCTACACCTACAAACTTGAAATATGACTCTCTGAACTCTGAAGGACTAAGCAAATATGAATTATAATGGCAGGCATGCTCATCATAAAACCAAGAAAGTTACAGATAAATCAAGACAAGACTACAGCAGGCAGAACCTCATCTACCCACTATCATGAAAGAGGGATCTGCGATCAAAGCATGAGGGAGGCAATCTTAGAAAATGTTATGGGGTACCAAGGTTGCATGTGCCCTTCAGCGTGTATGAGAATAGATGAGAAGCGATAACATATTGCACCAAGTCTGAAACTTTCTTAGTTTACACAACCCAACTGACTTCTCATTTTTCATCAACCCAACTACTGATTCAAATTCATTCCTAATTCCTGTAATGGGTAGTTATATCTCATTGACTGTACATCTACTGTGATTGGATCCCTAACATCATATTTGTACAAAGTAAATTTTTGTTGTTGAACAGAATTCAATTCAATAACTCTAAATCTTTGATAAACCGAAAACTATGCAAGCCTGATGCTAAGCCAAGAGTAGAGAATACAAGTAGATTTCCTAAATCAGAAAGATGTCTTTTTCAGTGTTCTCAAAACCGGATTGGTGATCTAAAAGGTTCAATGGGTCAGTGGTTCGACCAGTTGAACAATTCCGAAAAAATCGGCAAAACCGGCCTACGTAATAAATAGTTTTATTTAATTAAAAATTATAAAAAATGTTAAATTTTAGTTTTTGGCTTAAAAAATTATAAAAAAAAAAAAAAGGAACCGGTCCGGTTGCCGGTTTTGACAGGTTTTTTTGAAGGCCGGTTTGTATTACTTAGTCAGACCGGACTCATGGCCGGTTCCCAATTTAACCGGCTGGTTTGGTCCAGTTCGGTTTTCAAAACTATGGTCTTTTTAGCTAAAAACATACCGCAACAGTTTATAAAAGAATCCAATATGGCTGGAAGAAAAACCACTAGCCTAGGTTTTTACTAGTATCATTTAGGTCTCCTGGGCTTGAGTCCCCTACCTTTCAATATAAATAAGCTCAATCCCCAGTCTGAGAAGTGAGATCAAGGCCATGGGCATGAAAGCAAAAGTTCATGAACATTGGCCAAATTCAACAGGTCAATGATTAGTGTGAACTCTTTCCCACAGATAGCATATCCTTGAGTAGCAGAAGGAGAAAAAACATTTGTAACATGAAACAGTAAAGGTATCTAATCAGACCTTTTTTACTGTTGATTCAGCCTCTGTCCACACACCATCCACCTGCTTGTAAAGCTGCTCAGTTGTCTGCTTCGTTCTGCATTCGCCATTTCACCATCTCAGGCCCACCCTTGACATACAAAAGTATGTCTCAGCCTATTAACTAATAAAGCTACTAATGGCACGCATTAAGGAACCATTACCTTTCTTTAAGATCTTCTTTCACCCCTTTTAGCTCCTCCGATTTCTCCTTCAGTTCCTTCACCGTCTGTTTAAATTCAGGGTTTCTACAACCAAGCATGTCACAAGTACGCAAATAACCACTCATGCAAAACAAAAGAGAAAAATAAATAAAACAGAATACTGCAAACCCAAAATCAAACAGAACCAAAAAGCAGCCTCCAATTGAAAACCAGTTTGCATTCAAATTTAGTTCCAACAATCTTATAAATAAACACAATGAGAACAAAGCTATGAATACAACACAATATCTATCTAACCACAGACAATGCTGATACATTAAAACTCATGCCAAACTCAAAACTTCTTGTAATAGTTTCAGTTTTGTAAAATTATTGGTTACTCAATATTCAAATCTTGAGCAGTCTAATCTTCAACTTCTAACTTGCATTTATTTCTCAAATTGTGTCATCAACCGCAAACCAAACCCTAAAAGCTGAGTGATATACAGTACAAGCATAAATACATACAGAGAGACAGATTGTGAAAAAACTCAAATACCTTTCAGCTTCGCCTTTAATTTTCTTTGAGAACTCATTAAACACACTAAATTGACGATTACTCGAATACCCATTTGCAGAAAGCAACCGTTGTCTCATACTTAAACCCTATTCCACCAAATTTCACCCAAACAAAACAAACAAAAATTATATTTTTTCACATAAACAAACCAAAAATCATAGCTTGAAATAAAAGCGAACCTGCTGAGTCATTAACTGACGAAACAAGGGCTGCCGTCTTGATAGAAACAAGTCCCGAACCAGCTTTCTACTAGCCATTATTTAGAGACACGAATTTCCTCAAGAAAATACGGGGCTTATTATTTTCCTCGGGAAAATTATATGCGTATTTATGTTCCTTCAGAAGTAGGAAGGATTTAAAGGAAGGCAGATTTTGTAGATTTCTTGAGAAACAAACAAACAAACAATGGGGAAGCTGCGGAGGTTTGGGGGTTGTTTGGGTATAAGGATAAGTTTATGCCGCAGGTGGGGGGTTTACATATTTGTGGCCGGTGCGGAATTGTGACGTGCTAGCGACTGGCGAGTCGTTGTGAAGAATGGGGTAGAATAACCTAAAACCGGTTGGGGTTATAGATACATTTGTAACCAACCATACGGGAAGCTAGGGTTTTGTTACATCGCTTTAAGGACCAAGGCGCAACAAATTTAGGGTTTTGGCCTAACGACATATCTTTTTATTTTGTATCTTAAGCTAATCCAATTTCAAATTTTTTGTGTAATAATTGACTTTAACTAGTCAAATTTATTTATGTTACAATTGTAAATGACCTATTTATTTAATTTAGAAAATTCTGCAAACAAATTTAAATTTATAAGTTTATTAACTTTCATATTGATTCAGAATTATTTAGTGGGGTGTATTCAATTGAGATTTTAAAAGACTTTTTTGGGTTAAATAAGTCTTGTGGTATTCAATTAAGATTTTTAAATAATCTTAAAAGTCTTGTGGTATTCCATTAAGACTATTAGGATTTTTTAAAGAGTGTATCCAAATCTAGTGATATTCAATCAGGATTTTAAACAAGTAATAGAAAGTCTTATGGTATTGAAAAACATAATTATTTTGAAGGATTTTTTTATATGTGTGATTTTGTGGGACTTTTTAGTGAAAATTATAAATATCAAACTCTATAAAAAATCCCATCCTAACCCATGAGACTTTTTATATAAGATTTTTTTGAGTATTAGAATATAGAAGATGAACATACATGTTAATTAGAAAATAGAAGATGAACATACATGCTAGTTCTTTGTGAACAAATTACTTGCTTATTAGTAATTTCTTTTTTTTTTCAAATAAAACAATATGATTTTCTTTTAAATGCAACTAGTAATGTCATTTCTCCAACTATTTTTCTTAATGAATTTCATTTTCGACGAGGAAAATTCTATCATATTTAAAAATAATTTCCTAGATTTTCTTTGAGGCCAACATAACTTCTTCATTCGGATAGATAATAATGTACAAAATGAATTTAGCACAACAAAGATTTTTTTCCTCATTTTCTCGCTAATTTTTTACTTGTATTTTATTTTTAAAAAAAACCCCCAAATTTAAGGAAAAAATTATTTATCAATTATTAAGATCATTGATGCCGAAGTGTTATCTTTTCTTCCTAGGTCAGAGAAATGACATTCTGTCATAGAAACTCATAAAATATTTCTAGGTCAAATAAATGACATTCTGACATTTTGAACCAATTGACTTTCATTAACTTTTTTTATTTATGGTTTCATTCCATATAATATCAGTTCTAAAAAAGGAAAAAAAAAACTATAATGATCCTTTCAAATCTTATAAATTCTTATGAAATAAGTCTTTTAAAATCTAATATGTAAAAAATCTTGATTAAAAGGAATCTCATAAAATCTTGTAAGTCATTACATTCTTTAAATGTCTATTACAATCTTTAAATGTCTTTTAAAATCTACAGGACTTATTTATTAATAAATAGTCTTTTAAAATCTCAATTGAATACACCCCCCTTAACTTTTTATTTAAAAAAAAATCACATGTCAAAATGTTAACAAGTGAATAAAAAAACATGAAGAATAATATTTGGACTTTTTTTTAGATAACCTTAATTGTGTGTATATATGTTAGAGTGTATGCCCTAAAATCAGTTATGGATGTAATGGATTAAGGTTTAATGTTTGTAATATAATTTATTATTTATTAATAAAAAGTATTTGTTAACTACACATTATTACATCCATATTTAATGTGTATGTCCTGAGACATTATGTTAGATGAATATCATTAATCCAAAAGAAGTTTGTGATTATGAGAGTCAATGATATTTATATATGTCTCAAATTAAGTTCTTAGTAAAATGTGACTGTTATATCATTTGACCAATATCGTTGTGTGTCGCCTAGATTGACATATGATATTAATACACTATAAGAAAAATACGTTTTAGTGACCAATTATTTTGTGACTAAAAGATATTTAGTCATGTAATAAATCTTTTTATGATTAAAGTTTGTATTTAGTCACCGAATTTGAAACTCTCTGCTATAATATATTTTCACACTATCATATATAATGGATGATGAGTCTCATATCATAATGACAAAGACAATAGAAGTTTCATTAGTATAATGAAATATCGAACACGACCACAGAAACGTAAGATCACATGGTAATATTATCTAAGGTCATTGATCTTCGTAATAATACATTAGTATCGTCATATCATCTGACCTGAGATCATATGATGACTTGTGCGATAATACTCTTGTTCACTAGTATATCCTCATTCGACTATCCACGTCCTTTGAATAAATGACAGATGACCTTGAGCGATTGACGTACGAAGTCATGTATGCTTCAAGATGGGATCTGATAGTTTTGATAATAAAAGAGATGTTTTAAGGAAACTCAAAGTTGTGGATATAAGTCTTTGGCCAAAGCAGTCGATATCTTAAAGATATCAAATCCACAAGATAAAGTTTAAAGATATGTCGAGTATAAGGATTTGACATTACCATGATCCAGACTCCATAACAAATGTAAATATCGGAATGAATGAGATGACATGCTCGAAGTGTATATTCATCGACTATGGGCCATGACTTGCTATTAGGCGATTACCCATGGTCTGTGGAATATCAAAGAGAGGAGATATTAAAGAGTTAATATTATTCCACTGCTACTCGATAATGAACCTAGGACGGTCGCACAATATAGTTCTCGTATATGTTACAAATTCGATGATGTTTATTAAAAGTTAATAAATGATTATTTTGACATTTCCTAAAGGATTAGAATATTCGAGATATTTCGGAAATATTAATTTGAAATATAAAATTAGATTTAATTGTTTAAATAAATATTTGATATTTATATTAATAAATTAAATGTAATTTTAATTAATTGTTAATTAAAATTAAGTAAGTTAAATTAATTAATTAATTATTATGCCAAAATAATATTTAATCTATTGTGCTTTAATTTAATGGGCTAGCACCCAAATTAATTAGAGTCCTAATTAAGATTAAATAAGGAAGTCTTTATTTAATTATTGTATTGGGATACAATTAAAACAAATCCAATGCTAATATATATGTGTGTGTTCACGTTGGAAAACTGTATAAGCAAAATTGTTTTGTTTAAAAAGGAACACACAATTGTTGCATGCGTGGGCAACATATATACTTATACACAAACAATTGTCTTGTTGTTTATATAAGCAAAGTTGCGCATGTGATATATATACATATATAGATATATTTTCATAAAAGTTAAGCGCATGTGCTTAATTTACTATTTGATCTCATGGCGTGAATAGTTCCAATTCGTTCCTAAAGATTTCAACTTCATAGAAAAGAAAATGGTTTCTTTTGTTCTCAAAAGTGGGAAGGATTTGTTCATAGAGTAGTGTTAGTGTGTCAACTAGAAGTGCAACGCTTGGTGTGCTACTACAAGTGAGAAATCAAAGAGGATATTCAAAAGGTTCAAGAAAAATAATAAACTAATCAAGGTATGTTTTATTATTAGTAAATATTATTTATGTTGATAAATAAAATATTTGTTACATGCATGTTAAAATTAATAGAGATTAATTTAATAGTATATTGTTTACATCAATAACTGCATAACAACGATCCTTAAAGTGGTTTTGGAAGAAAATTTTAAATTCCAGTCACATGGATGCTTCCGTGCTAACCACAAACCTTACAATATATACGAGTAATTCAATTCTTTAGTGCAACTGAGGTATGAGTGACGTGATATCACCAACAAATTAATAAATAACATGTATGATTTAATACTCATATTTGTTAGTCTCTAAGACATGCCACAAGATCCTAAACATGATTATATGTGTGAAATAACAAGAAAGTGGCGGAATCACTTACATTGTTAAATGGAGAAATTTTGAAATTTCATCTTTGGATGAAACTCCAAGCTTATTGTTATGTTGTTTATCTCTTGGGTGAGTTTCTCTATCACCTAATTAGACTCTTCTAAGTGCTAGCTATGTTGAAATTTTGAAGCAAAATTTCACTCCAATGGAGAGAAGCATTCGGCCAAGGTGGAGAGAAAAAGAGAGTGTGAAAAAAATTAGTTTTTTCAAGACTTGATGGTGTGTGTTAAATGCATTTAATTAAGCCAACTACTTACATCAACATTTGACCTTTGATGTAAGTCATGTGGTCCCACCACATTTTAAATTCAAAATTTGAGTTGGCTTCCTCAACACACAACTTGACTTGAGCCCACCAAAGTCAAAGATATTTTGTGTTCCCAAAACACAAAAAGACACACGCAAAGTCACGGGCAATTTTATCGGGTTCGTTTAATTCCGATTAAACAAATTTACCGTCGCCATAATTAAATCCAATTTAATTAAATAATTATGCTTCGCAAAATTATTACGATAGTCGCTTTCGAATTAATTCTAAATTAATTCGTTCGCCCGAATTAAAATCCAATTTTAATTTCGTATTGAAATCCGATTTCAATTAATATATCTGATATATTATTTTAGCCTCAAATAAATAAATTAAATAGAAAAATCCAATTTAATTATTAAATTTATTTTATCGATTAATTCTAAATTAATCGCATTCTCTCTTCTATACGAAGTTAATCCCAGATTAATTCTTGCCGTAATTAATCCCATATTAATTTTCTCTCTCATAATTAATCTCAGATTAATTCTATCTGAGTCAAATGTCATTGGTGAATCATTGGGAAGCGACCCAAGAGATTCATGAATATGTTGATAGTAAATACGGTTATCGGACTATCCGAACACGTGCGTACCCCGTACCATGTTCTCACCGATTTACAAGACATGGTTGGCTTCTAGCAAAGCATCGTGCCTACCCAATTCTCCAGAAATATTCACCGAGGAATATCATATGTATCAGGCGTAGTAATACTAATATTATGTAATATGTAATACGATCCAGTATCAGATGTCACATGTTAGGCCTAAGGCTGGCTCTATGTCTTCCCCGTACGAAGCATATATCGTATCCTGAGTAACTAATCTCTGTAATCGGGAAGTCGTGACCTAGTCATACTATCCCGATAACTGCAGCTTTAAAAGTACTAGTTATGTATCATGTGTGACCATAATCTCCATATGACTGAAGTGATACTCCCATCTTGACATCACATCCAATACACTACGATTCTCAGTAAACCCAATACGGGCGTACATAGAACCTGTTAAAGCTCCAGACGACCAATACTAAAGTAAACTGATTGTCGCAAGTAATAGCGACGTAAGTCTTAGGTTAAAGATCACATACACCTACCATGATTCAGATTCCCATAGACACATAGTCATACTACCAATGGGATTCCGAGTGGGTCTATCCAGAGCGAACTATTCCCGGTCCAACGGCTAACAGAAGCTCTTATTACATTTGCATAAGTATCCAATACCTAAATATATGAGAACTATATCGTTAAGCTTCCATAACGCGCACAAGTGTAATACTAGTCTATTTCGCATTATTAATGTCCAGTCTCGATAATACTTCAACTAAGGATATTTAATGATTAAACCGTTCGTGGATTAATATTGTCTCATATCTTATTAATCTGATTTAACCATATGGACTTTTATCATTAATATATATCCAAGTAATCTAATTACAATAATGATAAATAGTAATTTCTTTTTGTCACATAGATAATTTGTACAAAAACACAATGTTCCTTACAAATAGTGATGTTATGGGACATAATTGTCCAACAATCTCCCACTTGGCCTATAGCCAATCACTCAAGTATCTAACACCTGAACTATGTACATGTCGCTCAAACTTTTGCTGAGATATAGCCTTCGTCAGCGGATCTGCAATATTATCATATGATGTGATCTTCTCGATCTTCACATCGCCACGATGTATGATCTCACGAATCAGATGAAAACGTCGAACTACATGCTTGGATCGTTGATGAGACTGTGGTTCCTTAGCCTGTGCGATAGCCTCATTATTGTCACAATACAAAATTACGAGCTCAGCTACTAACGGAACTACTCCTAATCCAATTAGGAATTTACGGATCCAAACTACTTCTTTTGCTGCCTCAGTTGCAGCAATATATTCTGCTTCTGTTGTTGAATCGGCAACAGTCTATTGCTTGGAAGATTTCTAGCTCACTGCTCCGTTGTTTAAACAAAATATGTACCCTGATTGCGACTTACAATCGTCTTTGTCGGTTTGGAAACTTGCATCTGCGAACCCAGTCACCTCAAGTTCTCCTTCCCCATAGACTAAGAAAGCATCTTTAGTTTGTCTAAGATTCTTAAGGATGTTCTTTATAGCAATCCAGTGACCATCACCTGGATCTGCCTGATAACGACTGCACATGCTCAAAGCATATGAGATATCAGGTTGCGTACATATCATGGCGTACATGATCGATCCAACTGCTGAAGTATACAAGATCTGAATCATTGCATCTCTCTTATCTTGAGTTTTAGGACACATATCCTTCGATAGAGAGACGCCATGTGACACCGGAAGCAGCCCCCTCTTGGACTGATCCATGTTGAATCTCTTCAATACTTTGTCAATATACGAGCTCTGGGAGAGTGCCAGCAACTTTCTAGATCTATCCCGGTAGATCATTATTCCTAGAATAAAGGCTGCCTCTCCCAGGTCTTTCATAGAGAATTTTAATGAAAGCCAAGTTTTCACCGATTGTAGCATGTGAATGTCATTTCCAAGAAGCAATACATCATCAACGTATATGACAATGAATGTCATTGCACTCCCACTAACCTTCTTATATACACAAGAATCATCTTCATTTTGAATGAAACTATATTCTTTTATGATCTCATCAAAATGATGGTTCTAAGAACGTGATGCTTGCTTTAATCCATAAATGGATCGGTTTAACTTGCAAACCTTGTTTGCATGTCTTGGTATGACAAAACCATCAGTTTGTTGCATATAAACATCCTCCAAAAGGTTTTCGTTAAGGAAAACGGTTTTGACATCCATCTGTCATATTTTATAATCGAAATATGCAGCAATAATAAGCATTATCCGAATGGATTTAATCATGGCAAAGGGTGAAAAGTTTTTATCGTAATCGACACCATGTCGTTGACGATATCCTTTAGCTACAAGCCTAGCTTTGTACGTTTGTATGTTTCCTACCATTTCTGTCTTCCTTTTGAAGATCCATTTACAACCAATAGGCTTAATGCCTTCTGGTACATCAACCAGTGTCCAAACTTGGTTGGTATACATGAAATTCATTTCAGACTTCATGGCTTCTTGCCATAAAGCGGAGTCGATACCTTGTATCGCTTCCTCATACGTAGCCGGTTCATCTTCCTGTAGGCACTGCATTTTGCATATAAATCCCGATGATGTTTCTCGTACGGAGGCACTACTCTTTAGGTTGCGAAAGTCGCGGGAAACGAATGTCAGAAGGGGAAATTCAGAATAAGTATGTCATCGGATTCAATTCACATGTTCACTGCTTTCGTTCGTGCTGCGTTCGTGAACACGTTCAAACGTCAAGCAGATTACGGACGTTCGTGTAGTGTTCGAATCGGCGTTCGAACGGTGTCGGTACTTCTGGTTTTGTTGCTAGCCTCACGACCCAAGCACAATTAGCCCACCAAAACCCACCCAAATAATTAAAACATTTAAAACATGTCACAAATTAAAATAACATCCTTCCTAAATTAAACAAATCACATACCTAATCAAAACAAATCAAATATATGATCTTCCTAATTAAGTCAAATCATGTCCCCAATTAACTAGATATTTTCCTTGCGAAACACTAATTAGAAATATTCCCCCAATAATTACTTGATCCCATTCCTATTCAAACAAGAGAAACCTTAGCCTTTGCCTATAAAATAAACACAAATCCAACCTTAGAACCCCTAGCTCATTCTCACAAAAAAGCACAAAAAGAAATAAACCTAGCTAGAGCATTCACGTCCTAAGCAAGAGAAAATAACCCTCACATTGCCGAGAATCACAACCCATCTAGCACCCTCATATTGCCGCACAAACAACACCAGAAACGGCCCCCATATTACCGCACAACCAACCCCAAAACAGCCCTTATTCACCGCAAAAGGTAGCAAAAAATAGTCCCTTAATATAGCAAAACAGTGACCAAAAAAACTGCACTTTAAAACCCTTAAATTACCAGAAGAAATAGCAGTAAAATAACAGTAAAACAGCAGCAAAACAGAGGAAATGACAGCTCAAAATAGTGAAGCAGCGAGCGAGAGCAGTGGACCAGTGGACCGAAGGAGTTGCGGAGCATCAACCCTTTCGACGGCCGTGTAACGCACTTTCGAGAGACGACCTAAGAGGTTAGACCTGAGGGAACCCTTCTTATTTATTCTCATCTTTTTTTGTTGTTTATTAGAATTCCTTCGCATGAGAGTCGTTTGTTGATATATGTTGTGGTCCTTGAATGAATGGAACATGTGTTCTCTCTTGTGGTATATCGGATAGAAACCCGAACGTAAATTCCGTAGCCGAATCCGAATGGACGGTATTGCGGTTTGCACTCGGGATACAATACCACGTATCACTTGAGAGATTCACACACTTTGTTTCATCCAACCTTGTATTCGAGCATGATTGGGTTGCTAGCATGTTATTTATCTTTTAAGCATGATTTAGTTGTTAGTATGTTATTGCTTTCTGCATGTTATTTATTTATGCATGATGATATAGTGCGCATGGGCTAACTAGGGTGGATTAAAGGTCCTCTATTCAAGGGAAATGCCTAAAGGCTACATTTTCCACGAGGTTTTGCCGCGCCGGACGGAGTATGTTTGATTGAATGTGAGATATGTTTAATCGAGCATACGAGGTCCTATATTATTGTTGTTTTTATTTTATATGCATGGTAACATAATGCGCATGGGCTAACTAGGGTGGATTAAAGGTCATCTATTCGAGGGAAATGCCTGAAGGCTACCTTCACCACGATGTTTTGCCGCGCCTTTTATTATGTCATTTACCCTTTGCATATCATTGCTTTATTTACGCATGCATTGCATTCTTGTGCGCATGGGCTAACTAGGGTGGATTAAAGGTCCTCTATTCGAGGGAAATGCCTAAAAGGCTACATTTTTCACGATGTTTTGCCGCGCCGGATGAGGTGCACCCGATTGAATGTGAAATGTGTTCCATCGGGCACACGAGGTCCTACATTGTGTATTTGTTTATCCATATATATGTTTGTGTCATTTCGGAAGCCATTTTTGGCAATCTCATTCGAACGCGTTTCCAAACGCTACACGAACGTATGGATTCTGTCTCATCTCGTTCGAACGCGTTTACGAACGCTACACGAACGTATGCATTCTGTCTTATTTCCATTCGAACGCGTATCAGAACGCTACTCGAACGCTACTCGAATGCTTGTATTATGTTTACCGTTCGAACACGTTTACGAACGCTACTCGAACGAGTATGCATTTTATTGTATCATGCATCAGGTCTCATCCCGTTCGAACGCATTTACGAACGCTACTCGAACGAGTATACATTTTATTGTATCATGCTATACGAATGTGGACATTCTGTTTATTGTTCAAACGCGTTATCAAACGCTACTCGAACGCTTGCATTCTATTTACCGTTCGAACGCGTTTACGAACGTTACACGAATGCGCACACACTGGACAAATTCTTTTATCATGTTTCAAGCATGTTTGTTCCCCTAGTCATTCTTTTCCCCATCATATGTTTAGTTAGCTCTCTTCAATATTTATGCACTTAATTGCCTCTCTTAAATATGCATGCTTGTACAATTATTGTTTATTTGCGTCTCTGTATTTATCAATATAATGTGTTCATGAAATTATATGTTTGCCGTTATTCCAATTAATTTTTTTATGCATGAACTTAGAAGTAGAATACTCTCGGAAACATATGTTGCGTAGATTCGATTAAATTATTGCACAAGTCATTTCATTACAAGTGGCATAAGTAAGGGACCATTCCGAACCCAACAGTTTGAGGTATTCCCTTGCGAGGGGTGAGTGCGGCCTTAAATCATTTTCCCGGTTCACACCGGGTGGCGACTCCATGTTATTTCTCCGGTTTAGTTCCCTCGAGGGCTACTCCGTACTCTCAACCGGGCCGCGAGCCCGGGACAGCCTCGCCGATTTCTGTGTCCTACAGTCTGGCGACTCCACTGGGGATAGAGAATTGGCACCGAAATAATGCCTTGTAATGATTGTGATTTGTGCTTTAGTTAACCGTGTCTATAGTGGGTTGAAATGGGTTTAATCAAAGGCACTTTTAAGGCTAGGTAATGGTTTGGTGTCTTCCCTCACTCACTACCTTTCTATAAGGAAAAGCTGCGAAGGCACCTAGATAATCATGTACTTGTAGCCTACTGTGATAGACTAATTTGGAGGACTTGTTGTTTATTCCTATCACCAATGTGATAAGAGCCTAAGAGGCTTGGGTTTCTAAGAGAGTTCACTCCGCCCTCCCTCTGGGGAATCTACAACGGGAAATCCATTTGACAGTCAGTCACGCACCATAACTCGTTGGCACGTACCGTAAGGTATAAAAAATATGCGCTCACTTGGTCGCTCGAACCCTTGAGTGGGGAGACCTAGTTGTGGGTAAAACTTCACCAGCGAGAGTCTTTGTCTACACTCCCATAAACCCACATGTAGACCGGAGTTGTATGACCTATAACAACTATTTCCATGTGCTTGTGGACCATCCTCATTTGGATGCAGTTGGACTTCTTGTCAGAAATGCGAGCTTGTTGGGCCATTTAAACTGGGACGAGTTCGTATCCTATGACAATTGGGCCAAAAGCTTCTGAAATATCGATGGGCCGCTCTGTAGAAATTATTGCTTTATGCTTGAATTATCTCTTTATGCTTGTATTTGGGGACCATCACCATTTGGATTCAGTTGGAATTCTTGTCAGAAATACGAACTTGTTGGGCCATTTAAACTGGGACGAGTTCGTATCCTATGATTGGGCTAAAAGTTTCTGAAATGCCGATGGGCCATCCTGTGTTTGGGCTCTTTATCATTTGAAATTGTTTAACCACGTTATTGCAAAGGTGTAAACCTGATGGGCCTTTTCAACTGGGACAAGTTTGCACCTTGCAATAATATGATTGAAGCTTTAAAATGACAATGGGCCGAATTATATGTTCTACACATCGTACGTATCTCATGCATATACACATCATGTTAACTCTCTTGTGTCTTAAGAGCCATAATAGATATCTGTTGGGTTAGGGAAAAGGGAACACTTGTTAAAAGACCAATAGCAAACATGAGCGAATCAGAGAATGAAACATCCCGTATGGATCAGTTGGAAACCAATCTCACCAAGGTTACTAAACAGTTGCAAGCCTTGACTGCTGCTATGGCCAATATGGATGTGCCCTGTGCTGGGGGAAACTCTAAGAAGGAGAGGTGTGAAGACCCTCCGACTAGATTGAATGATGATATTCCGGGTTTTGATGATGATATGGTTGAATATGCTGCGGGTAAAGTGGCAGGGTCTCAAGCTGAACTGCAGAAACTCCGAGATTAGGTAGAGTCGGTTACCCATAAGATGAGGGGCAAACATGAAGACCTGCTAGATTATGAGGCAATGACCTTTGAAGAACAGTTGCCAGCTCAATTCAAGATGCCAGATATGGCCAGGTTCAACGGGAATTGGGATTCAAGGGTCCATCTCCGTCAGTATGTTTATCCAAGTGTCAGGTTTAGAAAATGTTTGGGATGTCACTCGAGGGGGCACCCGTGGTATGGTATCACAACCTGAAGAGGAAGATCAATGAGGATTAGAGGGAATTGGCGTAGGCATTTTTGAAACAGTATGTTACAGATCTGGAGATCGACTTGTCACTCCGGGACTTAGAAAACACCAAGTAGAAGCCAGAAGAAAGCTTCAAGGAATATGTAGACCGTTAGAGGAGCCAGTTTTTGAAAATGCAGACTCGGCCCTCAGAGAATGACCAGATAAAGATGATTATCAATGGTATTAAGCCCTCGATTTATGGCAAGCTGAGAAGAATGACTTCCATGATTACTGATTTCCAACAGTTGAGGGAAGTTTTCATGGATATTGAGGAAGAAGAGGCTGAGAACAGAAAGTTCTATTACCTGAATATGAGGCCCATTGGGGGACCATCAGGTACCAAGCCTGTTGCTGCTAAGATTGCTGCTATCCGGAACCGGCGTTTCTCCAACCTGGGTAGACCTTTGTCTAAGGTACTGGAGAAATTAAAGAGACAGGGACTTCTGAAACCCTTAGAAACCAAATCACTTCCGCACCCTCCACCACCACATCTCAACCTGAACCACTATTGCCATTTCCATCAACAGAAGGGCCATGACACTGAAAATTGTGCCCGCCTTCGCCATGAAATCTATGACCTTATAGACTCCAAAAAGATACCCGACCCTGAAATAGAACAGCCTAACACACACAAAAACCCCCTGCCGAATTATCACTTCGTCCCACCACCAACCTATATGATAAACTCTGGCCTACCTGAAAGCATTGTCCCCAAATCCTTTGACTACCAAGCCTTTTGCCTGGGAATTTGGGATAGCAACAGTGAAGATGAAACAGAACATGGAAAGAATTTCTGGGAAGACTTCTCCAGTAGTGATGAAGAGGAGGTGAGAAGAATGACATGCAGCGAGCGTTTCTATAGTGATACAGCTGAGAAGGGTAAGGAAGTGTTAACGGAAGGCAGAGAAGTGTCTGAAAATATGGAGAATGCTGAGGGGGAATGCAGTGCTACGTCAGTTGAGGAAGACACAAGCATAGGTTAGCATCTGAGAATTGTTGTGTTCGTTTCAGGAGCACATGCGGGCCATGGTTGAGGCCTTGAGCAAGATAGTGGTGACAGAGGATGCCAACCCTGCGATGTTTGTCGGATCAGTGCAAAAGGAAGCTTTGCAGATAATAACCTTTTCTGAGGAGGAACTCTCGGCTGAAGGAAGGAACCATAATAAACCTTTATTCATCAGAGCTGAAGTGAGGGGCAAGAAGACATCTTGTGTGATGGTAGATGATGGCTCATCCATCAATGTGTGTCCATTGAAGATTTTGGCGAAGCTGGGTATGAAGGCAACGGATCTGGACCCATCCAGTATGACTATCAAGGCTTATGATGATAGCAGCGGGGAGTTGAGGGTACCTTTACTGCAGTAGTCAAGGTTGGCCCGATTGAGGATGAAGTTGAGTTCACAGTGTTGGATATCCCGGCCATTTTTTCTTTGTTATTGGGAAGGCCGTGATTCCACAAGCTTGTGGGCGTGCCCTCCACTCTGCATCAGGTTATTAAGTTTCCCTACGGGGGAGAGATTGTCACCATCCGAGCTGAAGTAGATAATGATGTGGCAACTTTAGAGATACAGCCTTTCACAAGGTTCCAGGTATCAGCAACTTTTGAGGAGTGGGTGGATCCTAAGGTGGCTAGGATCATGGAGAAGATGAAGTTCGAGCCGGGTAAAGGTTCGACATTGCCAAACTTTAAGGGGCAGACTACCCGGAGAGGGTTGGGATACATGTCTGATGAGGATAAGTCGAAAGCCAAGAAAAAAGGGTTAAAGCTGATGGAATGCTTTGTGAAGGCAACGAGATATCAGGGAGAACCTGAACCGGTAGAAGTCAATGGGATTGTGGTGCCCGGGTTTGAGATCTTTCAGGAGGTGATAAGTGATAAGTCACTGGCATCAGAAATTGTGAAGAAGGAAGAAGAGAAATGGGAAGAAGAGCTGATGAAGTTGGAGGGCCTGACCCTCGTGGAAAAGGAGGAAGAACCAGTTGTGGGAGATGAAGCATTTGTGGAGGATGAAGATGTTTATCTCTCTGATTTATTTGAATATATTCCCTCATCCGCTAGCAATAAAGACAATCATTTTGCTTACTCGTCTGAGTCTCTCCCTTTCAATTTGCATGACTTGAGTATATTTGATATCAGTTCCACCAGAACAAATGCATTCAACCTTGGTACGCCAAAGAGCCCCAAGGAAATTCTAATTGCAAGTGAGGTTACCTCTGAGGAGCGGGAGAAATTAGAAGAAGTATTAGCCAAATATGCCAAAGTATTTGCTTGGTCCTATGAGGGCTGACCGGCGTAAACACACGCGTATAACGCAAGCGCACGTATCGTTCAAGTAGTATAAAAATATCGATCCCACGATGACTTAATTCCTACTGTTGTTATTAATTATTGAATCTATTTATTTACATATATCTAATTGAGAGAGAAGAGAATGATTACTTGATTGATTTGATTGATTGTAGAATTGCTAAATAAATAAATAAATAAAAAGATAAAAGAAAATACTAAAGAAAATAACAAAAGACACAAAGATCTAGGGTTGTGAATCATTCTAATATCATTTAAAAGATGAAGTGGTTATTTCATGTTTGTGTAATAAATCAGTTTACTAACCTGGAACACTAAATTATGCAAAAGCGTCTGTCGATGGTCAGACGCAAATACCCAGTTTAACCCAATTGAACCATATGTCTATGTCAACCAAATTATCTGGATTCATTAAGTTTAAGTTCCAATTATGGCTACCCCCGCCCGACATGTATATGTCTATCATGTAAGGAAATATATTAAAGGGTTATCTATCCTCAAAGAAGATCGTGGGCTATTAAGTCTAAGGCTGAAACCTAAAATCCATATGTCTAGTTCATTTTAGATTTACCACATCAATCTTATTGGTGATCAGACAACAAGAAGCATTAAGCTTAAGACTTAATAAGTAAACCTTTAAATTACCCAAACTATAAAATAACCCCTTATAAACCGGTGATATTAGAATTCATCACAACCTCAGATAACTAACACATAACAAGGGCTAATAAAAACTTAAAAGTAAAAGACATAAAGTAAAAATGCTGAAAAGTAAAAGACATAAAGTAAAAGCTGAAAAGTAAAATAAAATAAAATGCTAAGGTAAAAGGAATTACTTTTACTATTTACTATTTTAGATATCTCCCATAAAATAATATATAAACTTGTGATAATATTACTAACCGACCAATCTGGCGGTATCCTTTATTAGTCAGGTTTAAACCATATTAAAATGAATTACCAACCGACCAATCTGGCGGTATCCTTTTTAAGTCAATATTTTAAATAGTGAATATTTTTTTTTAAGGGAGATTAATCTAAATAGTAACAGTAAAAGAATTACCTTTCACCATAGCTGGGGAAGTTACCTCCTCATGGTGAATAGTAAAAATTGTAAAAAGTAAAAAAAAGTAAATTACTATATTAAAAAAACGTAATTAAAATTATTTACAAAACTAAAAACTAAAAAAAAACTAAAAACTAAAAGAAACTAGAGAGAGAAACTCTCTCTTTACATCAAAGAGATGAGAGAGAGTGGTACATCTAAAACTGAAATCTCGAGCTCAATTTATAGGCGCGGATAGGCATCGGGCGTCGCGACGCTGAGGCCTTTGGCGTCGCTACGCCAGCTTCTGTCGACGTGGCACGCTCTGGTTCGTCGGTTGTAGATTCTGGATAAGATGATAAGGTGACACGTGGCGAGGTTGTTGGAGACTCAATTATTGTGACACGTGGCGGCTTCTGATTGGTCGGCTAGATTCTTATCCGCCACGTGTCAGATAAGGATTAGATAGCCATAATTGGCACTGAGTGGCGGTGAGGTGGCAACACGTGGGAAAGGGAATGTCGGCACCGTAGGATTGCGACACGTGGCACTTCCTGATTGGCTGATGATGACGTGACGGTGAGATGGCAGTTTGACTCGGTCAACCTGGTGATGTGGCTGATGACGTGGCAATGACATGGAGTGACACGTGGCACACGTGGCGATGATGACTGTCGGCACCGTAGGATGATGACACGTGGCACGACACATTTTAGCAGATCGGCTGTGATGGTGACACGTGGCACAGCGCACGTTAGCAAAGTCAAACTTTTCTCAGATTCTGATTTGTGGACCCGGCGCATGTTAGTACTGTTCGGCGCATGTTAGGAGTCGCAACGCTGAATGTCTTGGCGTCGCGACACGGGAAATTACCAAAATGCCCTTTTCATCCAATTTTCACTGTTTTGGCCCAAATCACCTCCAGAATGTCCTGAAACTTTATTTATCTATAAAATAACACAAAATACATCAAAATATTCACAAAACTTAAGAAACTATACAAAATATTAGGTTAAATGAGTGGGTATTATGATAGATTACCACTCATCAAGGACATGCCTGGAGTAGACAGAAGCATCGCCCAACATACCATACCAACTTATCCAAATATGAAGCCGGTGAAACAGAAACTTCGACAGATGAGACCTGAGTGGGCCGAGAAAGTCAGAGAAGAAGTCAAGAAACAGATAGATGTGGGAATCCTGGAAGTGGTGAAGTATCTTGAGTGGTTGGCGAATATTGTGCCGGTGCCAAAGAAAGACGGGAAGGTCAGAATGTTTGTGGATTACAGAGATCTTAACAAGGCTTGCCCGAAAGATGATTTTCCTCTACCTCATATAGATGTGCTAGTTGACAGTGCGGCTTTATCTGCCATGTATTCATTTGCAGATGGATTTTCAGGATATAATCAGGTTCTCATGGCTGAAGAAGACAAGCACAAGACTGCCTTTGTCACCGAGTGGGGCATATATTGTTACAAGGTAATGCCATTTGGGCTCAAGAATGCAGGAGCTACTTATCAGCGGATGGCCACTACACTATTCCATGACTTGATGCACAAAGAGATTGAAGTATATGTTGATGATATGATGGTAAAATCAGAGATAAGAATTGGGCATATAGAAGCATTGGAGAAGTTCCTTCAGAGAGTTGACAAATACAACTTGCGGTTGAATCCCAAGAAATATGTGTTTGGGGTAACATCAGGAAAATTGATGGGACATACAGTGGGAATGAGAGGAATAGAGGTAGACTCTGAGAAGATCAAAGCAATCACAGAGATGCCAGCACCAAAGACTGAGAAGGAAGTCAGAGCATTCATTGGTTAAATTCAGTATATCAGTCGGTTCATCGCCAGGTTGACGTCAGTATGTGAGCATATCTTCAAACTGCTGAGAAAAGACCAGCCAGTGAAATGGAATGAGCAATGTCAAGCAGCCTTCGACAATATCAGAGAATACTTGGTAAAGCCTCATGTATTGAAACCTCCGAGACCGGGTAGACTCTTGATTTTGTATTTGGCCATAGAATCAGAAGCACTGGGGGAAATGATGGTACATGCATATGAGACAGGGGTAGAGCATGCAATCTACTATCTCAGTAAGAAGATGCTTCCGTACGAAGCCCACTATCAAGAAGTAGAGAAGATCTGTTTGGCAGTGGTATGTTCGTCCAGAAAACTGCGGCATTACTTCCAGTCTTACAAGATCCAGGTGGTGGCCAAAGAAAATCCCTTGAAGTATCTACATTCAGTGCCTTCGCTAGTGGGGAAGTTGGGAAGATGGTTAGTGTTGCTAACAGAGTTTGATATTGAGTATTGTAGGACACAGAAATCAGCGACGCTGTTCTAGGCTCGCGGCTCGGTTGGGAGTATGAAGTAGCCCGCGGGGAACTAAACTGGAGAAATAACATGGAGTCGCCACCCAATGTGAACCAGGAAAATGTGATTTAAGGCCGCACTCACCCCTCGCAAGGGAAGACCTCAAACCGTTGGGTTCAGAATGGTCCCTTACTTATGCCACTTGTAATGATGTGATTTATGCAATAAACTAACCGAATCTACGCAACATGCTCAAGAACAACATATATCTAGTTCATGTTCATAAAGATAAATCCTATGTCTAAGTTTGCATGCTAGGAAAGTAAGTCCTCATAACACACGACAACACGCGGCAATCTCATGAACATATTTCAATTATATAATGCGAAAAGCAAACAACAACATAAACCTAATGCAAATTCCAAACGCAAAACAAATAACTACTCATGCTTAAAGAAATAACATAATCATACTTAAAATAAATAACATACTAGACTAAATCATGCTAAATAATCTACTAGACTAAATCATGCTCGAATACAAGGTTGGATGAAACGAAATACGTGTGTCTCTCAAGTGGTACGTGGCATTGAATCCCGAGCGCAAACCGCAATACCGTCCATTCGGATTCGGCTATGAAATTTACGTCCGAGTTTCCATCCGATATACCACAAGAGAGAACACATATTCCATTCATCCGGAAATTACATCATGCATGATGCATCAACCCATAATACTCATATAAAATAAAGTACTAAAATAAATAAAAAATAAAAGATAATAAATAAGGAAGGTGCCCTCAGGTCTAACCTCTTTTGTCGTCTCTCGAAAGCGCGGTATGCGGTTTTCGGAAGGGTTGATGCTCCGTAACTCCTCTGGTTCACTGGTTCAATGTTTTCCTTCGCTGTTTCACTGTTTAGGCTACTGTTTTTACTCCGTTTTACGGTGTTTTTGGTTGCGGTATTGGCCTACTGGTTTGCGGTAAAGTGGGACTGTTTTGGCTTACGGTTTGTGGGTCTTACGAGGTAGTTTTTGGTGCAGTTTTGTGGGTTTTACTGGGTAGTTTTTCTGGACAATTTTAAGGGTTTTACTGGGCAGTTTTGCGGGTTTTACTGGGAAGATTTTGTGGACAGTTTTGTGGGTTTTACTGGGCAGTTTTGCGGGTTTTACTAGGCCATTTTTTGTGGACAGTTTTGGGTTAATTTGGGGACTGTTTTGGACAGGGTTATCACGGTGACTTAGGGGACAATTTGCGGGATTTTTACTGACTGTTGAATGGGCTTATTTGCGTGAATTGCTGACTGTTAAAGGGGCTTATTTGCGTTGAATAGGTGAGGTGTGAGGGCTGTGCGTTGAAGGAAGTAAAGGCTGCGTGGGGACGTGTTGAGTGATGGCGTTGAATGGGGCAGTGATGGCGTTGAAAGGGGCAAATGACGTGTTGTTCTTGTTGATGAGTTGAAGGGCATGTGGCTTACGTGTTGTTGTGGGGCTAGTAACGTGAGTGGGGGGCTTTGTGGCTAGTGGCGTGATATGTGTTAGTGGTTGCTACGTGTGTGTTTAAGGTGGTTGCCTGAGTGTTTGGTCGTGACTTTAGGGTTTATTGGTTTGCTTGTGAGGGCGCTGAACGTGAGTAGTTAGGGCTTTTAGGGTGGCTTTGTGCGTGTATTCAGGAGGCTGTTTGAAGGGCTGCCGAGTGTGTTTCATGAGAGGGGCTGAGTGTGAGGGGTTTATTGGCTATGCATGGTGTCAAGGGGGCCGTCGTGTGAGGGTAGTTGTGTGATGAATTTTGAGAGGGATCCATTAGGGTTTTGCTTGTTGTTTATTCATGTATGCATTGTTTTGGCTACTGGAGGGGGCTGATTTGTGTCGGTTTCTGGTTCTTTCCTTACTTTGCCGAGAGTGAGAGATGATAAAGAAGGAGTGAGGATTAAGGTTTTTTTTGTTGTTTTGCCGTGAGTTGCCCAGAGCTTTAGGGTTTGGTTATGTGCTATTTTTATAGTGAAAGGGTATGGGCATTAGGGTTTGCATGGATTTGTTTGAATAAGGAAATAAATCAATTAAAAAAAAGATGGATTTTATTTAGTTTATTAAAGGAAATGATATTTGTATTTTAGGTGGGTAAATATATTAAATTTGGTGAGTGAATTATTTAAATTAGGGATGGATTTATTTTAATTTTGCAATTTAATTTAATTAGATTTAATAATTGGATTTAGTTTAATTTAATTTCAATTTAATTGGTTTTTAATTTAATTTGTGAAATGTGTTTTAAATGTTTTAATTGTGATTTAATGGGCTTGGGCTAGTGTGTGTTTTAAAACGGAGGCCCAACAAGCGAACCCGAAGCTAATCCAGCGAATTAAATTTGACAGTGTGTCAATTCTTGACTCTTCCCTTCCGACGTCTGTTTCCCGCGGCTTCCGCAACTTAAAAGGTAATGCCTCCATACGAGACTCATCATAAGGACTTATATGCAAAAATGCAGTGACTACAATTATCTCACCTCCAAAGTAATCCAGAGTTGAGTTGATGTCGCAGTGGACCTCGATCTTGGGACGCATCCCAAAAAACTGCAACCGACAACGGGGGCCTCGAACCTGGGACGCATCCCAATACTGCTGACAATATGTGGGCTTCGACCCTGGGACGCATCCCAAAAATGATGATGCAGTGGACCTCGATCCTGGGACGCATCCCAATAGCTGCACAACCGACACGGGGTCCTCGACCCTGGGACGCATCCCAAATGATGATGTAGTGGACCTCGATCCTGGGACGCATCCCAATAGCTGCAACCGACAACGGGGGCCTCGACCCTGGGACGCATCCCAATACCGCTGACAAAATGTGGGCCTCGACCTTGGGACGCATCCCGAAAATGATGATACAATGGACCTCGATCCTAGGACGCATCCCAATAGCTGCAACAGACAACGGGGGCGTCGACCCTAGGACGCATCCCAATACCTCTGACAAAATGTGGGACTCGACCCTGGGATGCATCCCGAAAATGATACTGATGTGGGCCTCAACCCTGGGACTCATCCCCGAAACTGATACTGATGCTGATGTGGGCCTCGACCCTGGGACTCATCCCCGAAACCGATACTACCATGGGCCTCGACCTTGGGACTCATCCCCAAAACTGCTGATGATGTGGGTCACGACCCTGGGACTCATCCCCAAAACTGATGCTGATGTGGGCCTCGCCCCGAGACTCATCCCCCAAATCTGATACTGACGCTGATGTGAGTCTCGACCCTGAGACTCATCCCCAAATCTGATATTGATGTTGTGGGCCTCGCCCCTGGGACTCATCCCCAAGACTGAAACTGATATGGGCCTCAACCCTGGGACTCATCCCCCGAAACTGACTGATATGGGCCTCAACCCTGAGACTCATCCCCAAAACTGATTCATTTCTGAAACTGACTGTATTGTTGCTGCTTCTGATTGGCTTGTCTTTGCCGCTTTTATTTTTCTTCTTCAAAACCTGTGAATACAAAACAAAACAAACACAAAAAGAATGCAAAAAATCGTTACGTGTATGCCTGCATGCATGAATGAATTTCCTATTCCGTTGGGTTAGGTCTTCCGCCAGTTCTCCATGTGATTGCACAGTCTTCTCTCTGGTCTCATGGCTCAATTTCTTGTTATGTCCCAGATTCACGAGGTGGTAGACTGGTCGCCCCTAGTCATGGTTTAGCTTTCTGTTGTCCGCTGTTTGCACTTGGTCAAGATGAACCATATGGTTGGGCCTTCCATATCATCATATTATATTACATGCTACGAAATAGTCTCAATAGTTATACATATCATTGTCCTCAAAGAATGCTCAGTAATGAAACCAGAGAACCTTCAAAACACTCAATGCCACTCAAATCCAAGTCTTTGAATAAATGATCTAAGACAAACTCAAAGTGTTTGTGTGCCAAGGTTCCTTTGCAGCTCGATTCCTAGATAAGCCAACTCAATGTTTTCGTTTCAAAAATTATGATCGATGGGTCAAACCAACCTAGATTTCTTAATTAGGCTCTGTAATTGCTTTTCCATGCTCAATGTGATATGTTTTTTTTTTCTTCTCCTTTGTCTCTCTCTTTTTTCTTTTCATTTTGAACTTCTTTCTTTTTATTCTTTTTTTTTCTTCCTTCTCTTTTTCTCTTTTTTTTTCAACGCACCTACCCTTTAAGGTATCATTTCTCCTCATGGTGGTTGTAGGACACAGAAATCGGCGATGCTATTCTAGGCTCGCGGCCTAGTTGGGAGTACGGAATAGCTCGCGGGGAACTAAACCGGAGAAATAACATGGAGTCGCCACCCGATGTGAACCGGGAAAATATGATTTAAGGCCGCACTCACCCCTCGCAAGGGAATACCTCAAACCGTTGGGTTCGGAATGGTCCCTTACTTATGTCACTTGTAATGATATGATTTATGCAATGAATTAACCGGATCTACGCAGCATATATGTTCAAGAGTAACATAGATCTAGTTCACATTCGTCAAAGTAAATCATATGTCTAAGTATGCATGCTTGAAAAGTAAATCATTATAACGGCAAACATACAATATCACACGGCAATCTCATGAACATACTTCAATTATATAATGCGGAAAACAAATAACAACCTAAACATAATGCAAATTCCAAACGTAAAATAAATAACTAATCATGCTTAAGATAAACAACTAAACCATGCATAAAAAGTAACATAATCATACTTAAAAAATAAATAACATATTAACCTAATCATGCTTAAATACAAGGTTGGATGAAACAAAATACGTGTGTCTCTCAAGTGGTACGTGGCATTGTATCCCGAGTACAAACCGCACTACCGTCCATTCGGATTCGGCTACAGAATTTACGTCCGGGTTTCCATCCGATATACCACAAAAGAGAACACGCATTCCGCTCACCCGGAATTCACATCATGCATCAACAAACGACTCTAATGCGATAATATATTAAGGTAAATAAAAAAACGAAGAATAATAAATAAAGAAGGTGCCCTCAGGTCTAACCTCTTTTGTCGTCTCTCGAAAGCGCGTTACACGGCCGTCGGAAGGGTTGATATTCCGTAACTTTTCCGGTTCACTAATCCAACATTTTTCCTCGCTGTTTCGCTGTTTGGGCTGCTGTTTTCACTCCGTTTTGCTGCTGTTTGTATTGTATTTTCTGGTCACTGTTTGAAGGCAAATAGGAGACTATTTTGGAATTTTTTCGGTGGTCAGAAGGAGCAATTCAGGGGCTATTTTCGGTGGTCAAAAGGTGCAATTCAGGGGCTATTTTTGGTGGTCATAAGGTACAGTTCAGGGCAGTTTCTAGGGTGTAATTTGCGGTAGTTTAGGTGCAGGTTAGGCCTGGTGAAGTGTGTGAGTTAGAGGGGCTGATCTGTGAGTAGTTTTGCATGAAGGTGTGGGCGTGGAGTTGTCTGTGATTGAAGGCTTTGAATGTATGCTTGTGGCATGGATTGAAGGTGAGGCAGCAACGTGATGAAGGGGCATGTGGCGTTGAGTGTAGGGCTATATGCGTGTGGTGTTTATTTGTTTTTTGGTTGGCAAGTGTGTGTGAGGGGCCGGTTTGATTGTTAGTCAGCAGATGGCTAGGCTTAAAGCAAGGGGTATGTGAGCGTGTGAATTTGAGGGGTCAATAGGCAGTTGGTGTTTTGCGGCTATGAAGGGTTTGGTTGTGCAGGGAGATTTGTGGCGTGAATCACTTAGGTTATTTTCTTTTGATTATAGCGTGTGCATGTGCTAAAATATGTGTCTACTTTATCGGTCAGTGCTTTTGTGTGTTTGAGGGACGAGGCTTTAGTTATTTTTTTGATTCGGTCAGAGGGTTATGGGTGGCTTGATTCACGTAGGATGGCAGTTTCTGCGTTTTTTAGAGTTGTGAGAGTGGCGTCGCTAATGGTGTGCTGAATGAGTGAATGAGAGGGCCTGGCCGAGAGGGATGGAGGGGGCTAGGGTTATTCTTTGCTTGTTGTTTGTATTATTTTTTGGTTGAAGTGCCGAGAGAGAAGAGGAGTCTTAGGGTTGGATTTGTGCTATTTTTTATAGTGACAATGTAGGGTTAGGGTTGTGCATGGTTTTTGAATAGGAAAGAAATCAAATAAATAATGCATGTGTGGTATTTGATTTAATTATTTTAGGCAAGAATATTTATATTTTGGTGGGGAATATACTTAAATTGGTGAGTGATTTATTTAATTTAGGAATTTAATTTTGTTTTGTTTTAATTTAATTTAAATTGGATTTAATTTGATTGGATTTTAATTTGATTTAATTTAATTGGTTTAATTTAATTTCAATTTAATTAGCTTTAATTTAATTTGTGACATGTGTTTTAATTAATTTTTTTTTGGATTGTTGGGATAGGTGTGTGTTTTAAAACGGAGGCCCAACAAGCGAACCCGAAGCTAATCCAGCGAATTAAATCTGACAGTGTGTCAATTCTTGACTCTTCCCTTCCGACGTCCGTTTCCCGCGGCTTCCGCAACTTAAAAGGTAGTGCCTCCATACGAGACTCATCATAGGGACTTATATGCAAAAATGCAGTGCCTACAGTTGCCCCCACTTTGATGGGACTTGTGCAGTGTGTGACAATGAAAATCCTATCAAAGTTTATGCAATGCATTTTACTTACCTGGCTCGCCGGCTGCCACCTGACTTGCCTACTGCCTCGAGCTGAGTTGATGTCGCAGTGGACCTCGATCCTGGGCGCATCCCAATAACTGCAACCGACAACGGGGGCCTCGACCCTGGGACGCATCCTAATACCGCTGACAATATGTGGGCCTCGACCTTGGGACGCATCCCGAAAATGATGATGCAGTGGACCTCGATCCTGGGACGCATCCCAATAGCTGCAACCGACAACAGGGGCCTCGACCCTGAGACGCATCCCAATACCGCTGACAAAATGTGGGCCTCGACCCTGGGACGCATCTAAAAAATGATGATACAGTGGACCTCGATCCTGGGACGCATCCCAATAGCTGCAACCGACAATGGGGGCCTCGACCCTGGGACGCATCCCAATACCGCTGACAAAATGTGGGCCTCGACCCTGGGACGCATCCCGAAAATGATGATGCAGTGGACCTCGATCCTGGGACGCATCCCAATAGCTGCAACCGACAACGGGGGCCTCGACCCTGTGACGCATCCCAATACCGCTGACAAAATGTGGGCTTCGACCCTGAGATGCATCCCGAAAATGATACTGATGTGGGCCTCAACCCTGGGACTCATCCCCGAAACTGATACTGATGCTGATGTGGGCCTCGACCCTGGGACTCATCCCCGAAATCGATACTGCCATGGGCCTTGACCCTGGGACTCATCCCCAAAACTGCTGATGATGTGGGTCACGACCCTGGGACTCATCCCCAAAACTGATGTTGAAGCTGATGTGAGTCTCGACCTTGTGACTCATCCCCAAATCTGATATTGATGATGTGGGCCTCACCCCCAAGCTGATACTGATGTGGGCCTCGACCCCAAACTGATACTGATAATGTGGGCCTAGCCCCCAAGTTGATACTGATGTGGGCCTCGACCTCAAACTGATACTGATAATGTGTCTCCATACCCGGAGTGCCATACCTGGCAAAACTGATATTGATGTCTTCGTACCCGGAGTGCCATACCTGGCAAGACTGCCTGGCTTGTTCATTCCCAAACTGTGTTTCCGTTCTCGGAGTGCTATTCCCGGCTTGCTCATTCCCGAACTGTGTTCCATTCTTGGAGTGCCATTCTCGGCTTGTTCATTCTCGAACCTTGCTCCATTCTCGGATTTCCATTCTCGAGCCTTGCTCCATTCTCGGATTACCATTCTCGGCTTGTTCATTCTCGAACTCTGCTTCATTCTCGGATTGCCATTCTCGGCTAGTTCATTCCCGAATCTGCTCCATTCTCGGATCACCATTCTCGGCTTGTTCATTCTCGAACCTTGCTCCATTCTCGGATTGCCATTCTCGGCTTGTCCATTCTCGAACCTTGATCCATTCTCAGATTACCATTCTCGGCTTGTCATTCTCGAACTCTGCTCCATTCTCCGATTACCATTCTTGGTTTGTTTATTCTCGAACCTTACTCCATTCTCGGATTACCATTCTCGGCAAAACTGATACCGAACTAAAGTGGGCCTCGCCCTCAGAGTGCCATACTCGACCAGACTGATTCTGAACTAAAGTGGGCCTCGCCCCCAGAGCGCCATACCCGGCAAGTCTGATTCTGATAAATATGTGGGCCTCGCCCCCAGAGTGCTATACCCGGCAAGACTGATTCTGATAAAGAAGTGGGCCTCGCTCCCAGAGTGCTATACCCGACAAGACTGATACTACTGATGTGATGTTTCATTTCAATATATTATACTGCCTCTTATGAGATAATCCTGATAGCTAGACATATTTTCGTCCTCAACGAATGCTTTCGCGTCGAAACCTGAGAACCTTCAAAGTACTTGATACACTCAACTCCGATCCTCTGAATAGGTGATCTGAACTAGACTCCTAGTGTGTGTGTGCCAAGGCTCTTTCGCAGCTTATTCCTTAAGTGAGCCAACTCGATGATTTCGTTTCAGAGAATCGGATCGGTGGGTCTAACCAATCTAGATGTCTCGATCACACTCTGTGATTACTTCGTCATACTCAACATGATATGGTCTTCTTCTTTTTCTTTCGTCTCTTTCTTTTCATTATTTCCTTTCTCTTTTCTTTTTTTTTTCTCTCTTTTTTTTTTTTTTATTTTTCTTTGATACACCTACCCTTTAAGGTAGCATTTCTCCTCATGGTGGTCCTAATACTCGCCCATGGGTAGCTTCACGCTTATCGGTTATATGTGGTCTATTTTTTCTATTTTTTCATCGCAGAGACTCTTTCTTTATTTCCAACCATATCATATATCGTAGCATAAGTAAACCAGGGTGGACATCCAGGCAAACGGTCATTCACCGATCCATCATCCCTTCGACTAGTCATCTTGACAACCACTCAGGTTTCCACTATTGAGATCCCGTAATCAAGTGCTCGCGAGTCCAGCTGAAATCAATCCATTCAGAGTACCGGACGAGAGCATGTCTCGCACTTATCATTTCTAAGGCTTCTCCCTACAGTAAACAATGTCATCACCGGACATATGCTCAACTATCAAAGACTTATCACTCTCACTCTTTTTTTTTTCTTTTCACTCCACAGAATTCTTCCTTTCAACTGCTGATAATATGGGCTTCGCCCTTTGGGATCCATTCCTGAAACTTATACTGATATGGGCCTCAACATTGGGATTCCTTCCCGAGACTAATACTGATGCGGGCCTCAACCCGGTGATTCATTCCTGAAACTGATACTGATTTTGATTCATTCCTGAAACTGATATTGATTTGATTGGCTTGCATTTGCCGCTTTCTCTTTTTCTCCGTTGAAACCTGTGAATACAAAGAAAACAAAACACAAAAAGAATGCAAGTGCGTTACGTGTATGCATGCATGCATAGATGAATTTCCTATCCCGTTTAGGTCTTCTGCCAGTTCTCTTGGTGACTGCTTGGTCTTCTCTTCCCTAACCAACGGGTATCTATGATGGCTTTCAAGACAAAAGGGGGTTAATATGGTGCATGTATGCATGAGGTGCATGAGATGCGTGCGATGTATATAAGTTGGCCTTTTGTCATTTTAAAGCATTCACTCATATTATCGTGAGGTGCAAACTTGTCCCAGTTGAAAAAGGCCCAACAGGTTTATACTTTTTGCGATAACATGGCTAAACAACTTCAAATGGTAAAAGGCCTAAACACAAAATGGCCCATTGGCATTTTAGAAGCTTTTGGCCCGATTGCCATAAAGCACAGACTCGTCCCAGTTTAAATGGCCCAACAAGCCCATACCTCATGACAACAAGTCCAACTGAATCCAAATGATGATGGTCCTTAAATACAAGCATACAGAGATAATTCAAACATAAAGCAATAATTTCTACAGAGCGGCCCATCGACATTTCAGAAGCTTTTGGCCCAATTGTCATAGGATACGAACTCGTCCCAGTTTAAATGGCCCAACAAGTTCTCATTTCTGACAAGAAGTCCAACTGCATCCAAATGAGGATGATCCACAAGCACAAGGAAATAGTTGTTATAGGCCATACAACTCCGGTCTACGTGTGGGTTTGCGGGAGTGTAGACAAAGACTCTCGCTGGCGAAGGATTGCCCACAACTAGGTCTCCCCACTCAAGGGTCCGAGCGACCACGTGAGTGCACCTTTTTTATACACTAAGGTACGTATGCATGAGGTGCATGAGATGCGTGCGATGTATTAAGTTGGCCTTTTGTCATTTTAAAGCATCACTCACATTATCGTGAGGTGCAAACTTGTCCAGTTGAAAAAGGCCCAACAGGTTTATTACTTTTTGCGATAAAACATGGCTAAACAACTTCAAATGGTAAAAGGCCAAACACAAAATGGGCCATTGGCATTTTAGAAGCTTTTGGCCCGATGCCATAAAGCACAGACTCGTCCCAGTTTAAATGGCCCAACAAGCCCATACCTCATGACAACAAGTCCAACTGAATCCAAATGATGATGGTCCTTAAATACAAGCATACAGAGATAATTCAAACATAAAGCAATAATTTCTACAGAGCGGCCCATCGACATTTCAGAAGTTTGGCCCAATTGTCATAGGATACGAACTCGTCCAGTTTAAATGGCCCAACAAGTTCTCATTTCTGACAAGAAGTCCAACTGCATCCAAATGAGGATGATCCACAAGCACAAGGAAATAGTTGCTATAGGCCATACAACTCCGGCTACGTGTGGGTTTGCGGGAGTGTAGACAAAGACTCTCGCTGGCGAAGGATTGCCCACACACTAGGTCTCCCCACTCAAGGGTCCGAGCGACACGTGAGTGCACCTTTTTTATACACTAAGGTACGTGGCAACGAGCTATGGTGTGTGACTGACTGTCAAATGGATTTCCCATTGTAGATTCCCCAGAGGGAGGGTGGAGCGAGGCTCTCTTAAGTACCCAAGCCTCTTAGGCTCTTATCGCTTGGTGTCAGGAATAAACAACAAGTCCTCCAAATTAGTCTGTCACAACGAGCTACGGGTAATGATTATCTAGGTGCCTTCACAGCTTTTCCTTATAGAAAGGTAGTGAGTGAAGGAAGACACCAAACCATCACCTAGCCTTAAAAGTGACTTTTATTAAACCCCTTTCAACCCACTATAGGAACGATTAACTTAAAGCACAAATCATAATATTACAAGACATTATTTCGGGGCCAATTCTCTATCCCCAGTGGAGTCGCCAGACTGTAGGACACAGAAATCGGCAACGTTATTCTAGGCTCGCGGCCTAGTTGGGAGTACGGAATAGCTCGCGGGGAACTAAACCAAAGAAATAAGATGGAGTCGCCACCCGTTGTGAACCGGGAAAATGTGATTTAAGGCCGCTCTCACCCCTCGCAAGGGAATACCTCAAACCGTTGGGTTCGGAATGGTCCCTTACTTATGTCACTTGTAATGATATGATTTGTGCAATGAATTAACCGGATCTACACAACATATATGTTCAAAAGTAACTTAGATCTAGTTCACATTCGTCAAAGTAAATCCTATGTCTAAGTTTGCATGCTTGAAAAGTAAATCATCATAACGGCAAATACAATATCACACGGCAATCTCATGAACATACTTCAATTATATAATGCGGAAAACAAATAACAAACCCCAACATAATGCAAATTCCAAACGCAAATAAATAACTAATCATGCTTAAGAAAACAACTAAACCATGCATAAAAAGTAACCTAATCATACTTAAAAAATAAATAACATACTAAACTAAATCATGCATAAATACAAGGTTGGATGAAACGAAATACGTGTGTCTCTCAAGTGGTACGTGGCATTGTATCCCGAGTACAAACCGCACTACCGTCCATTCGGATTCGGCTACAGAATTTACGTCTGGGTTTCCATCCGATATACCACAAAAGAGAACACGCATTCCGCTCACCCGGAATTCACATCATGCATCAACAAACGACTACCATGCGATAATATATTAAAGTAAATAAAAAAAACGAAGAATAATAAATAAAGAAGGTGCCCTCAGGTCTAAGCTCTTTTGTCGTCTCTCGAAAACGCGTTACACGGCCGTTAGAAGGGTTGATATTCCGCAACTTTTCCGATTCACTAATCCAACATTTTTCCTCGGTGTTTCGCTGTTTGGGCTGCTGTTTTCACTCCATTTTGCTGTTGTTTGTGTTGTATTTTCTGGTCACTATTTGAAGGCAAATAAGAGACTATTTTGGAAGTTTTTCGGTGGTCAGAAGGTGCAATGCAGGGGCTATTTTTGGTGGTCGAAAGCTGAAATTCAGGGGCTATTTTTGGTGGTCATAAGGTGCAGTTCAGGGCAGTTTCTGGGGTGTAATTTGCTGTAGTTTAGGTGCAAGTTAGGGCTGGTGAAATGCGTGAGTTAGAAGGGCTGATCTGTGAGCAGTTTTGCATGAAGCTGTGGGCGTGGAGTTGTCTGTGATTAAAGGCTTTGAATGTATGCTTGTGGCGTGGATTGAAGGTGAGGCAACAACGTGATGAAGGGGCAGGTGGCGTTGAGTGTAGGGCTATATGTGTGGTGTTTATTTGTTTTTTGGTTGGCAAGTGCGTGTGAGGGGCTGGTTTGATTGTTAGTCAGCAGGTGGCTAGGCTTGAAGCAAGAGGTATGTGAGCGTGTGAATTTGAGGGGTCAATGGGCAGTGGGTGTTTTGCGGCTATGAAGGGTTTGGTTGTGCAGGGAGATTTGTGGTGTGAATCACTTAGGTTATTTTCTTGTGATCATAGCGTGTGCATGTGGTAAAATATGTGTCTACTTTATCGGTCAGTGCATGTGTGTGTTTGAGGGATGAGGCTTTAGTGTAGGACACAGAAACTGAGCGACGCCGTTCCTAGGCTCGCGGCCTAGTTGGGAAGGATTACATAACATGGAGTCGCCACCCGGTGTGAACCGGGACAAAGATTTAAGGCCGCACTCACCCCTCGCAAGGGAAGACCTCAAACTGTTGGGTTCGGAATGGTCCCTTACTTATGTCACTTGTAATGAAAGGATTCATGTAATAATTTAACTAAGCTTAAGTAACACTTATTTCCAATAGTATCATGCTTCTAAATTCTCATGTGTAAAATAAAACTCATGTACGCATTTCACATATATCTTACATTTAAATTGCATGCTAAACATATATCAAGATAGCAACTGGCATACAACTTTACTTGCATATCACATTCAGAAAAAAACACAAGCGCACATATAACCATACAAGCACACATGGTAAGCATACAAGCACACATATGGGCACTTTTCAAGTGGTACGTGGAATTGTAGCCCAAGTACAGACCGCACTACCGTCCATTCAGAATCGGCTACGGAATTTACGTCTGGGTTTCCATCCGATATACCGCAAGAAATAATACTCAAATGTTATCATGACACAAGCATATGAATTGTAATACATCAACATATTTGCATTTATACATGTGGAGATAGCTACTAGGAAAACTATGCATGAAATCTAATGAAAAAGACTCAGTTCAGTGTATTCGCGTTCGAGTAGCGTTCGTAAACGCGTTCGAACGGAAATGAAACAGAATGCTCACGTTCGAGTAGCGTTCGTAAACGCGTTCGAACGGAAATGAGACCTGATGCATGATAAGGCAAAATTTATGCGCGTTCGAGTTGCGTTCGGGAACGCGTTCGAACGGACACGGACCTGATGCATGAAATAGGATGCAATAAACGAAAATAAAGGGGCGCGGCGAAGCACTGCCGTAAAGGTGACCTTTCGGGGCTCTTGATCTCTCAAAGAGAGGACCTTTAGACCAACATGCTAAGCCCATGCGCATCACGTCACACATACAAGACTAGAACCAATCATATCAACCAAGTATGCCCGATTGAACACATCTCACATCCAATCTGAACACACGTCAACCGGCGCGGCAACGCATTGTGGAAAAGGGGCTTTTAGCCCCTCCCCATAGGGGATCTCACATCACACTTACTAAGCCCATGCACTCGATTGACTTATACATACGAAAATAAAGATAATAATATCAAACTAAGTATGCTCGATTGAACGTATCTTGCGTCCAACCGAACATACATCAACCGGCGCGGCGAAGTAGTGTCACGAAGGTGGCCTTTTCGGCTCTTTGTCTCACAAATGGAGGACCTTTGGACTAACTCACTAAGCCCATGCGCTTGGTTGAATCATACAAAGATAAACAATATTGAATTCAAGAGAAAACTAAATAAACAAAAAGCAACACAACGAAAGAGAGATGGTGCCGTTTACTCAAGCGGTACGTGGAGTTGTGGCCCGAGTACAGATCATATTACCGTCCATTCGGAATCGGCTATGAAATTTATGTCCGGGTTTCCATCCGATATACCGCGGAGAGTTGACACATCTCTCATTCATCCAATGCCCACAACATATTACATCTCATAATTCATGCATATTTATATACTCAAAAATCACAACACACATTTTAACATTACAATCATACAAGAAATACTTATAAATAATGCGGAAAAGGAAAACAAGTGTGAAAGATACCCTCAGGTCTAACCTTTTAAGCCGTCTCTCGGACTCACGTTCCACGAAGATCGAAAGGGGGTAAAAGCTCCGCAACTTTTCTGGTCCCTGGTTCAACGTCCTAGCTCACTGCTTCGCTGCTTTGCTTATTGTTCGAACTCCGTTCTGCTCCTATTCGGCTCCTGTTTTGCTGCTCACTGCACGGGCTACCTGTTTCAATGTTTTCAAAGAACTATTCCAAGTTGTGTGGGTTCTTAGTGCAATTAAAAGTGATTATTTTTAAGGTTATCTATGTAGTTTTCTAAGTTACTGTTTTTTTAAGGATTTTGGGCTACTGTTTTAAGGTAATCTAGGAGGTTGTTTTGGCGTGTTTTAGAATTCGGCTATGGGTGAGTTTGGGTTCGGCTATGGAGGTAGTCTTGTGGTGGTTCTTGTTTTCTTTTTGTGTGTGTATGAAGTGTTTTCTCTTGGATGTGTTTTGGGCGTGTAGAGAGAGTTTAGAGAAATTTCGAGAGAGCTTGGGTGTGAATGTGTTGGTGAAGGAGATGATGGCCTTGGTTAGGGGTTGTTTATATAGAGAATGGCTAGGGTTTACAAGGGAAGGGATTTGTGCATTAAATTGGGATATGATTTAGTGTTTAGCAAGGAAAGTCAAAGATTGAGGGGGGACAAATTTGGTTTAGATTAGGAAGTCAATACTTTTGAATTGGTGGATATCTTATTGAATTAGGAAGTCAAATATATGATTGGCTTTAATTGGTTAAGATTGATTTTAATTAGGCAAATCTTATTTTTAGTTTTAGTATATAATATATTTGATTCATTTATATTAGGCATGATTTTATTTTATGTTTTATTTAATTGGTAAATGATTTAAATGTTTTATTTTAATGTTTAATATTTAATTAATATTTATTTATTTAATTTGGGATGTGTTTTATGGGCCTTGGGGAGCTAAATGGGCTGGGCGTGAGGCTAGCAGCAAAACCAGAATTACCGACACTGTTCGAACGCTTACTCGAACGTGACACGAACGCCCGCAATCTGTTTCCCGTTCGAACGAAGTAACGAACGCAGCAATAACGAAGACAGTGAGCTTATTTGTTCTGAATTTCCCCTTCCGATATCCGTTTCCGCGGCTTCCGTGACTCAAAAGGTAGTTGCCTCCAAATGAGGCTCATCATCGGGTTCACATGCGAAAAAACAATGCCTACATTTAGTTATTTTTTTTTTTGATTCGGTCAGAAAGTTATATGTGGCTTGATTCACGTGGGATGGCAGTTTCTGCGTTTTTGAGAGTTGTGAGAGTGGCGTCGCTAATGGTGTGCTGAATGAGTGAATGAGAGAGCCTGGCCGAGAGGGATGGAGGGGGCTAGGGTTATTCTTTGCTTGTTGTTTGTATTATTTTTTGGTTGAAGTGCCGAGAGAGAATAGAAGTCTTAGGGTTGGATTTGTGCTATTTTTATAGTGACAATGTAGGGTTAGGGTTGTGCATGGTTTTTGAATAGGAAAGAAATCAATTAAATAATACATGTGTGGTATTTGATTTAATTATTTTAGGCAAGAATATTTATATTTTGGTGGGGAATATACTTAAATTGGTGAGTGATTTATTTAATTTAGGAATTTAATTTTGATTTGTTTTAATTTAATTTAAATTGGATTTAATTTGATTGGATTTTAATTTGATTTAATTTAATTGGCTTAATTTAATTTCAATTTAATTAGCTTTAATTTAATTTGTGACATGTGTTTTAATTATTTTTGGATTGGGCTTGGGATAGGTGTGTGTTTTAAAACGGAGGCCCAACAAGCGAACCCGAAGCTAATCCAGCGAATTAAATCCGACAGTGTGTTAATTCTTGACTCTTCCCTTCCGACGTCCGTTTCCCGCGGCCTCCGCAACTTAAAAGGTAGTGCCTCCATGCGAGACTCATCATAGGGACTTATATGCAAAAATGCAGTGCCTACAGTGGTCCTAATACTCGCTCATGGGTAGCTTCACGCTTATCGGTTATAGATGGTTTATATTTTTTCTTTAGAGACTTTTCTTTCATTTTCAACCATACCACACATTATAACATAAGCAAATCAAGATAGACATCTAAGCAAACAGTCATTCACCGACTTACAATTTCTTCAACTAGTCACTTTGCTAGCTACTCGGGTTTTCACTGCTAAGAATCATAATCAAGTGCTTACGAGTCTAACATAGATCAATTACTCAAATCATCAGATAAAAACAAGCAAGTGTTTATCGTTTCTAAGATTTCTCCCTAAAGCAAACGGTTTCATCATCGGACTTATGTCTAACTATCAAGGACTAAAAAAAACAAACAAATTTTTTTTCTCTTTTTTTTTTTTTTGAAGGCCCCCCAAATGGTTTTTCTATCCTTGCCGTAAGGTTTTCTGTTTCTCGATTTCATTTTCCTCGCTATCCATGTTTGCTAAACTCTTTTTGACAAATCTCTTTTTTTTTCTCTAAACCAACAGATATCTATGATGGCTTTTTTAAGACACGGGGTTAACATGATGCGTGTATGCATGAGATGCATGCGATGTATGAGATATAATATGCATGTGGTTATCAAAAGCATAAAGGGGCAGCTTCTATATGATATACAACTATGGTTCTCATGCAGGTTTCTGGGAATGCGGACAAAGGCTCTCGCTGACGAAGGATTGTCCACAACTAGGACTCCCCACTCAAGGGTTCAAGCGACCAAGTGAACACACATTTTTAATACCTTACGGTACGTGCCAACGAGTTATGGTGTGTGACCACTAGAGACACGGTTAACTAAAACACAAATCACAACGAGTTAAACCCCTTTTAACCCACTATAGACACGGTTAACTAAAGCACAAATCATAAACATCACAAAACATTATTTCGGGGCCGATTCTCTATCCCAGTGGAGTCGCCAGACTGTAGGACACAGAAATCGGTGACACTGTTCTAGGCTCGCAGCCCGGTTGGGAGTACGGAGTAGCCCGCGGGGAACTAAACCGGATAAATAACATGGAGTCGCCACCCAGTGTGAACCGGGAAAATGTGATTTAAGGCCGCACTCACCCCTCGCAAGGGAAGACCTCAAAACATTGGGTTCGGAATGGTCTCTTACTTATGCCACTTGTAATGATGTGATTTGTGCAATAAACTAACCGAATCTACGCAACATGTTCAAGAACAACCTATATCTAGTTCATGTTCATAAAGATAAATCATATGTCTAAGTTTGCATGCTCGGAAAGTAAGTCCTCATAACACACGACAACACACGGCAATCTCATGAACATATTTCAATTATATAATGCGAAAAGCAAAAAACAACATAAACCTAATGCAAATTCCAAACTCAAAACAAATAACTACTCATGCTTAAAGAAATAACATAATCATACTTAAAATAAATAACATACTAGACTAAATCATGCTAAATAATCTACTAGACTAAATCATGCTCGAATACAAGGTTGGATGAAATGAAATACGTGTGTCTCTCACAAGTGGTACGTGGCATTGTATCCCGAGTGCAAACCGCAATACCGTCTATTCGGATTCAGCTACGGAATTTACGTCTGAGTTTCCATCCGATATACCACAAGAGAGAACACATATTCCATTCATCCCCGAAATTACATCATGCATCAACCCATAATACTCATAAAAAATAAAGTACTAAAATAAATAAAAATTAAAGGATAATAAATAAGGAAGGTGCCCTCAGGTCTAACCTATTTTGTCATCTCTCGAAAGCGCGGTACGCGGTTTTCGGAAGGGTTGATGCTCCGCAACTCCTCTGGTTCACTGGTTCAACATTTTCCTTCGTTGTTTCACTGTTTGGGCTGATTTTTTTACTCCGTTTTACAGTGTTTTTGGTCGCGGTATTGGCATACTGGTTTGTGGTAAAGTGGGACTGTTTTGGCTTACGGTTTGCGAGTCTTACGGGGTAGTTTTTGGTGCAGTTTTGTTGGTTTTACTGGGCAGTTTTTCTGGACAGTTTTGCGGGTTTTACTGGGTAGATTTTGTGGACAGTTTTGCAGGTTTTACTGGGCAGTTTTGCGGGTTTTTCTGGGCCTTTTTTGTGGACAGTTTTGGGTTAATTTGGGGACTGTTTTGGACAGCGTTATCACCGTGACTTAGGGGACAGTTTGCGGGATTTTTACTGACTGTTGAATGGGCTTATTTGCGTGAATTGCTGACTGTTAAAAGGGCTTATTTGCGTTGAATAGGTGAGGTGTGAGGGCTGTGCGTTGAAGGAATTAAAGGTTGTGTGGGGACGTGTTGAGTGATGGCGTTGAAAGGGGAAAAGGACGTGTTGTTCTTGTTGATGAGTTGAAGAGCAGGTGGCTTACGTGTTGTTGTGGGGCTAGTAACGTGAGTGGGGGGCTTTGTGGCTAGTGGCGTGATCTATGTTAGTGGTTTCTACGTGTGTGTTTAAGGTGGCTGCCTGAGTGTTTGGTCGTGACTTTAGGGTTTATTGGTTTGCTTGTGAGGGCGCTGAACGTGAGTAGTTAGGGCTTTTAGGGTGGCTTTGTGCGTGTATTCAGGAGGCTGTTTGAAGGGCTGCCGAGTGTGTTTCATGAGAGGGGCTGAGCGTGAGGGGTTTATTGGCTATGCATGGTGTCAATGGGGCCGTCGTGTGAGGGTAGTTGTGTGATGAATTTTGAGAGGGATCCATTAGGGTTTTGCTTGTTGTTTATTCATGTATGCATTGTTTTGGCTACTGGAGGGGGCTGATTTGTGTCGGTTTCTGGTTCTTTCATTACTTTACCGAGACTGAGAGATGATAAAGAAGGAGTGGGGATTAGGGTTTTGTTTTTGTTGTTTTGCCGTGAGTTGCCCAGAGCTTTAAGGTTTGGTTATGTACTATTTTTATAGTGAGAGGGTAGAGTGATTAGGGTTTGCATGGAATTGTTTGAATAAGGAAATAAATCAATTAAAAAAAAGATGGATTTTATTTAGTTTTTTAAAGGAAATGATATTTGTATTTTAGGTGGGTAAATATATTAAATTTGGTGAGTGAATTATTTAAATTAGGGATGGATTTATTTTAATTTTGGAATTTAATTTAATTAGATTTAATAATTGGATTTAGTTTAATTTAATTTCAATTTAATTTAATTTCAATTTAATTGGTTTTAATTTAATTTGTGACATGTGTTTTAAATGTTTTAATTGTGATTTAATGGGCTTGGGCTTGGTGTGTGTTTTAAAACGGAGGCCCAACAAGCGAACCCGAAGCTAATCCAGCGAATTAAATCCGACAGTGTGTCAATTCTTGACTCTTCTCTTCCGACGTCCGTTTCCTGCGGCTTCCGTAACTTAAAAGGTAGTGCCTACATACGAGACTCATCATAGGGACTTATATGCAAAAATGCAGTGCCTACAAGTATCTCACCTCCAAAGTAATCAAAGGGCGAGCCGTAGCAGAATTCCTGGCATTGTAACCTATTGAAGGGGATCAGTACAAGTTTGAATTCCCAGATGAAGAAATCCAAGCAATAACATTTCAAAGATGGAAGATGTATTTCGACGGAGCAGTGAATTGCAAAGGAGCCGGAATTGGGGTTGTGATAGTGACCCCCGAGGAAGAAACTTTGTCTATGGCCAAGAGGTTGACATTCGGAGTAACTAACAACCTGGCCGAGTATGAAGCATGTGCTTTTGGATTGACTGCATTGATAGCCTTGAAGGCTGAGAGCGTGGAGGTCTACAGAGATTCGATGTTGGTAGTCTGACAGATGCAGGGAGAATGGGAATTGAAGGAAGAACAGTTGAAACCTTACCTTTTTCACCTCAGAAAGTTGGCACAGGCTATCCCCGATTGTAAGTTTCAGCACTTGCCGCGAGAAGAGAATCATATGGCAGACGCATTAGCTACACTTGCAGCGATTTGGGAAAATCCAGAGAAGTTAGTGATGAGACCATTGGTACTGACAACAACAAACAGACCCGTTTATGAGATAGAAAGAGTTCTGGAAATGGAGATCGACGATGGTAAACCTTGGTATCATGACATTCAGAGGTATCTGGAACACAGAGAATTCCCAGAAGGAGCAAGCAGAAAAGACAGAATAGCCATTCAGAAGTTGGCTTCTCAGTATGTGGTTTTGAAATGAGAATTGAACAAGAGACAGGCAAATGGCATTCAACTGAAGTGTTTGAGAAAAGAAAAAGCTCAGAAGACAATGGGAGAAGTACATGCCGGGGTATGTGGACCGCACATGAATGGGTTGAACTTGTCTCGCAAGATTTTAAGACAAGGCTTCTACTGGTTGACCATGGAGACAGACTGTGCAAAGCTGGTAAAACATTGTCATGATTGTCAGGCACACGGTAATTTGAACCATCTGCCTCACACAGAGTTACACGGGCTATCAGAGCCATGGCCTTTCTCGGCATGGGGAATTGATATGATCGGGGAGATTCGACCGAATGCATCGAATAGACATCGTTTCATAGTAGTGGCAGTGGACTACTTCTCAAAATGGGCGAAAGCCGAGTCATTTTGTAACGTCACAGCAAAGCAGATGGCGAAGTTCATAGCTCGGAACATCATATGTCGATATCGGATGCCGCATCATATAGTGATAGATAATGGAGTTCAGTTTCAAGGGGAAACGAAAGTAATGCTACAGAGATATGAGATAGGACATCACAAGTCGTCACCTTACCGGCCGCAGGCAAATGGGGAAGTCGAGGCAGCCAACAAGACAGTAAAGAAGATATTAACCAAGATGACAGAAAACTGTAAAGATTGGGCCAACAAACTACCATATGCCCTGTGGGGGTACCAAACATCAGTAAGAACAGCAACAGAAGCCACACCTTACTCTTTGGTCTATGGAATGGAAACAGTACAGAGATTTAGCAGAAAACTGTAAAGATTGGGCCAACAAACTACCATACTGCCAGTGGAAGTTGAGATACAGTCCTTGAGGGTATTAGCAGAAACAAAGTTACCTGAACAAGAATGGGCCGCACAGAGATTTGAAAAGTTAGCACTGCTGGATGAAAAGAGAATTAAGTTCTTGCATCACATGCAGATATATCAGAAGAGACTAGCCCGAGCATTCAACAAGAAGGTGCGTCCTACTAAGGTCAGAAATGGTGATTTGGTACTTAAGCAGTCGAGGCCGTCGACGACAGAGCCAAGAGGAAAGTTCAGACCTAACTGGGAATGACCTTATATAGTGCAGAAAGTAATGTAAAATGGGGCAGTGAGACTGTCAGATTTGGAAGGGAATGAGTTCATCGAGCCGATAAACGTAGACAGATTGAAACAGTACTTCGCTTGGGAAAGAGAAGACCTGGCAGAAGACCTAACCCAACGGGATAATGCATGCATACACATAACGTATCTGCATTTTTTTGTTTTGTTTTTTTTTGTATTCACAAGTTTCAAAGAAGAAAATAAGAAAACGGCAAATGCAAGCCAACCGGAAGCAACAACGCATCAGTATCAGTTTGGGGGCGAGGCCCACGTCAGTGTCAGTTTGGGGCGAGGCCCACATCAGTATCAGTTTGGGGATAAGTCCTAGGGCTGAGGCCCACATCAGTATCAGTTTGAGGATGAGTCCCAGGGTCGAGGCCCACACATCAGTAGAAGTTTTGGGATGCATCCCAGGGTCGAGGCCCACACATATCATCAGCAGTTTTGGGGATGCATCCCAGGGTCGTGACCCACATCATCAGCAGTTTTGGGGATGCGTCCCAGGGTCGAGGCCTACATCAGTAGCAGTTTTGGGGATGCGTCCCAGGGTCGTGACCCACATCATCAGCAGTTTTGGGGATGCGTCACATGGTCGTGACCCATATCATCAGTAGTTTTGGGGATGCGTCCCAGGGTCGTGACCCACATCATCAGCAGTTTTGGGGATGCGTCCCAGGGTCGAGGCCTACATCAGTAGCAGTTTTGGGGATGCGTCTTAGGGTAGTGACCCACATCATCAGCAGTTTTGGGGATGCGTCCCAGGGTCGAGGCCTACATCAGTAGCAGTTTTGGGGATGCGTCCCAGGGTCGTGACCCACATCATCAGCAGTTTTGGGGATGCGTCACATGGTCGTGACCCATATCATCAGTAGTTTTGGGGATGCGTCCCAGGGTCGTGACCCACATCATCAGCAGTTTTGGGGATGCGTCCCAGGGTCGAGGCCTACATCAGTAGCAGTTTTGGGGATGCGTCTTAGGGTAGTGACCCACATCATCAGCAGTTTTGGGGATGCGTCCCAGGGTCGTGACCCACATCATCAGTAGTTTTGGGAATGTGTCCCAGGGTCGAGGCCTACATCAGTAGCAGTTTTGGGGATGCGTCCCAGGGTCGTGACCCACATCATCAGCAGTTTTGGGGTTGCGTCCCAGGGTCGTGACCTATATCATCAGCAGTTTTGGGGATGAGTCCTAGGGTCGTGACCCACATCATCAGCAGTTTTTGGGGATGCGTCTCAGGGTCATGACCCACATTGTCAACGTTATCGGGATGCGTCCCAGGGTCCAGGCCACCGTTGTCAGTTGCAGTTATCGGGATGCGTCCCAAGGTCGTTGGCCCCCTGCATCATCAGTTATGGGGATGCGTCCCAGGTTCGTGACCCATATTGTCAGCGGTATTGGGATACGTCCCAGGGTCGAGGCCCCCGTTGTCGGTTGCAGTTATTGGGATGCATCCCAGGATCGAGGTCCACTGCGTCATCAACTCAGCTCGAAGCGGCAGACAAGTCAGGTGGCAGCTGGCGAGCCAGGTAAGTAAAAATGCATTGAACAACTTTGATAGGATTGTCATTGTCACACACTGCACAAGTCCCATTGTAGACAACAGGAAATCGGCGACGCTGTTCTAGGCTCGCGGCCTAGTTGAGAAGTACGAAATAACATGGAGTCGCCACCCGGTGTGAGCCGGGAAAATGAGATTTAAGGCCGCACTCACCCCTCGCAAGAGAAGACCTCAAACCTTTGGGTTCGGAATGGTCTCTTACTTTATGTCATCTTGTAATGTTTGTGATTTGTGCAATATTAATCAAGACTACTTAACATACATGTACAATGATAATTCAACCTAATTCTCATTCATAAAAATAAATCTTACATTTAAATTTACATGCTTCGAAAATGAGTTTTCATAACATAACAAATACAAAAATAAACATGTGGGCCAATATCTTGGCCACTATTAATGTAGGACCTCGCATACCCGATTAGACGTATCTGACGTCAACCGAATACGCCGCGTCTGTAACAGTAAAGTAACAAAGGGTGCCCTCAGGTCTTACCTTTTAGTCGCTGTCCGGGAGTGCGTTCCGCGGTGCCGGAAGGGGTTATCATTCCACTGTTCTCACTGATGCGATTTTTCCGCTGTTTTGTCCGGGTTCACCGTTTTCAATGTTTTGTCCGTTTTCAATGGATCCGCTGTTTCTGCCGTTTTCACTGTTTTCACCCGCGGTTACAGTTTACCGTTTTATCTGTATTCTCACAGTTCCAACTCGCCGTTTTTGCCGTTTCACTCGTTGTTTTCACTCATGATTTTTCTGTACTTTTCTGTTATTTTCATTCGCTGTTTTCTCTCTTTTTCAACTCAAATTCTCTTTCTCTCTTGGTTATTTTTTGGTCACTGTTTTGGGAATTAGGGTTTGGGGGCAGTTTGTTCGTGGGTTGCCGAGAGGAGATGGTGGAGAGCTAGGGTTTATTCATGTGCATGGTTTACTCACGTGAAAGAGATGGGTTCCTTTGGTGAATGGCGTGAGTTTGAGGCTGCTGACAATGTTCTTTTGTGTGAGCTAAGCTAGTTTGGTTTGCTGGGCGCGCTAGGTGGCTGCAGTGGGCGTGCTAGGTGGCTTGTTCAAGGTCAGTTTGGTGTGCTACTGAAGTGAGGGGTACTTGGCAATGTGAGGGATGTGAGTGATGAGGCTGCTCGTGAAGAGCTGTAACGTGCATGAATCCAGGTGTCAATTGGCAAAGGTTTGCTGCACGGTCAAGAGGGAGAGCTTGCTAGGGTTTCATCATTTGTGTGCTTGTTGAAGTGTCGTGGAGGGTTGAGTCAATTCTCAGTGCATGGTGAATGAAGGCTATGGCGTGAAAGGGCGTGTGGGGTTGCTGGGCTTGTGTCGGTTGAGTGTTTGAGGGGTCTTCGTGAGGGCTGGTTGGGGCGTGCTTCAGGGGGCTGCGTTGTTGTTCATGGAGGAAGTCAGGGGCTGTTGTTTGTTGAGGAGATAAGGGGCTGTTACTTTGTGGTTTGCCGAGAGCTTGGGGTGGTCTATGTGGGGTTTTCTTGAGTTGGCTGATGGCTTGGCTTTGTGAATTCGGTCATGAAGCTTGAGCAGTGAGGGCAGTGGCCAGGGGCTATGATCGTGAGGGAGAAGATGATGGAGAGTTGGCAGTGCTAGAAGAAATGGGCGTAACGTGGGCTGTCAAGGTGATGATGATGATCGTCTGGGGTGATGAAGTGGTGAGATGATGATCATGATGAAGGGTGATTCATGCGTTGAGGGGCTGATGAAGTTTGTGGTAGTGTCTTAGGTGTGTTAAGGGGCAGTGTGATGAATCTGTGAATGAGATGTTAGGGTTATTATTTTTTGGTTTTGTGAAGTGAACTGCCGTCCAAATGAGAGTGCTCTCCCCTCTTTTGCCGTGATTGGTGTGCCAATTTAAAGGGCTGAGTTAGGTCTAAATCAGGCGTCCAGGAAGAAGTCCAAAATGGAGAAGATTGAGGCCTGATTTCATGAGGCAAATTGGAGGAGATGATGGCGTGATGAAGGGAAATTATGGGATACTTTCGGTGGATGATGGGAAGGGTTGTTGAATAATGCATGCATGATATGGGTGGTTAAGGGTTTTTTGTATTTTTGGTGAGGCTAGCATTTGTTGTTTGTGTGTGTTATACGTGAATGATGGAAGGCAAAGTTTGCGAATTATTGGAGTGTGGTGGAATTTGGCTTCTTGTTGAATGGCATTTTGTGAAATAAAAAATGTGGTGGGCAAGTTGTGTGTGATGTGGCCGAATGGTGATTTGTGTGTGGGGAATTAATTTGAATTTAATTGTTAATTTATGTGTGTGTATGGAATGTGCGAAGGGTGTATTTTAATTTGTGATTTAGTTCTTCGTTATTTATGTTAAAATTATCATTTAATTGGTTGGTAATTTTAATGATTTAATTTAGTCAATTAATTTAATTGGTTGGTGAATTTTAATTTTGCATGGAAGTTAAAGGGTCACAAGCAAGGAAAATTAGAGAGAGAATATGTGTGAGAAAGAGCGAGGAAAAGGTTACGAGCGAATGATGATTTTGAAACGAAAAAGGCGACGACGAACCTGAAGCAAAACGAGCGAATAAAATCCATCAAAAAGTCAATTCTTGACTTAGTCCTTCCGACGACCGCTTCCCGCGACTCCCGCGACATAAGAGACTGCCTCCGTACAAGGCTCATCATTGGGCTGGTATGCAAAAATGCAATGCCTACAGTCGCCCCCACTTTGATGGGATTTGTTCAGTGTGTGCCAGTGACAATCCTATCAAAGTTCGTGCAATGCATTTTTACTTACCTGGCTCGCCAGCTGCCACTTGGCTTACCTGCTGCTTCGAACTTAGTTGATGATGCAGTGGACCTCGATCCTGGGACGCATCCCAATACCTGCAACTGACAAAATGGGCTCGGCCCGGGGACGCATCCCCAAAATAGAATATATGATGCAGTGGGTCTACGACCCTGGGACGCATCCCAATAACTGCAACCGACAACGGGGGCCTCGACCCTGGGACGCATCCCAATACCGCTGACAAATTGGGCCTCAGCCCGGGGACGCATCCCCAAAATAGAATATATGATGCAGTGGGTCTACGACCCTGGGACGCATCCCAATAACTGCAACCGACAACGGGGGCCTCGACCCTGGGACGCATCCCAATACCGCTGTCAAATTGGGCCTCAGCCCGGGGACGCACTCCCCCAAATGGAATATATGATGCAGTGGGTCTACGACCCTGGGACGCATCCCAATAACTGCAACCGACAACGGGGGCCTCGACCCTGGGACACATCCCAATACCACCGCTGACAAAATGGGCCTCAGCCCGGGGACGCATCCCCAAAATGGAATATATGATGCAGTGGGTCTACGACCCTGGGACGCATCCCAATAACTGCAACCGACAACGGGGGCCTCGACCCTGGGACGCATCCCAATACCGCTGACAAAATGGGCCTCAGCCCGGGGACGCATCCCCAAAATGGAATATATGATGCAGTGGGTCTACGACCCTGGGACGCATCCCAATAACTGCAACCGACAACGGGGGCCTCGACCCTGGGACGCATCCCAATACCGCTGACAAAATGGGCCTCAGCCCGGGGACGCATCCCCAAAATACTGTTGATAATGAGAATTGAGTTGGTCGTGCCGTACCTGGCAGAACTAATATGATACCGAATTGTGGGTTTCGTCTCCATGGGTCATGTTCCCGAATCTGATGTGAAGGTCTTGTTCCCCTTTTTCCTGAATGGTGGGTCTTGTTCCCGTGGTCTTGTTCCCGAACTGAGTTGAGGGTCTTGTTCCCTGAATTGAGTTTTGGGTCTTGTTCCCGATCTGAATTGTGTTGAGGGTCTTGTTCCCTGAACTGAGTTGTGGGTCTTGTTCCCGTAGGTCTTGTTCCATGAACTGAGTTGTGGGTCTCGTCTTCATGGGTCATGTTCCCGAATCTGATGTGAAGGTCTTGTTCCCTGAATTGTGTCAAGATAGGGCTTCATTCCCCTGGGCTTTGTTCCCATTTTGAGCGGAAGGTCTTGTTCCCTAAATTGTGTCAAGATAGGGCTTTATTCCCCTGGGCTTTCTTCCCGAACTGTGTTGAGATGGGGCTTTATTCCCCTGGGCTTTGTTCCCGGACTGTTTTGAGATGAGGCTTTATTCCCCTGGGCTTTATTCCCGAATGGTTGAGAGAGAGCTTTATTCTCTCAGGCTTTCTTCCCGAACTGTGTTATGATAGGGCTTTGTTCCCCTAACTGTAATGAATGCGGGCTTTATTCCCCAACTGTGTTGACTGTGAGCTTTGTTCCCTGATTGTCATACCCTGCAAGACTGGTACTGATGTGTTGTAGGCCTTGGCCCAAACTGATACTGATGTGGGCCTCGCCCCAGATGCTGATACTGATATGGGTCATACCCCCAAGCTGATACTGATATAGGCCTCGGCCTTGGGACTCATCCCTGAAACTGAAACTGAAGTGGGCCTCAGCCCCGGGACTCATCCCTGAAACTGAAACTGAAGTGGGCCTCGGCCCCGGGACTCATCCCTGAAACTATACTGATAATGTGGGTCACGACCCTGAGCTGATACTGGAGCTAATGCGGGCTTCGCCCCCAGAGTGCCATACCCAGCAAAGATAGATAGTGATGTGGGTCTCAACCCACAGAGTGCCGTACTCGGCAGAACTGATACTAAACTGATGTGGGCCTCGCCCCCAGAATGCCTTACCTGGCAGAACTGATACTGAACTGATGTGATGTGGGCCTCGCCCCTAGAATGCCATACCTGGCGAAACTGATAGTGATGTGGGCCTCAACCCGATGTGATATGGGCCTCGCCCTCGCACTGATGATGTAGGGTCTCGCCCCCAAGCTGATATAGGCCTCGCCCTCGAACTGATAATGATGTGGGGCCTCACCCCAAAACTGATATGGGCATTGTCCCCATGCTGACATGATATTCTATTTCACACATTGTATTACCTCTCACGAGATAATCTTGATAGCTAGACATATTTTTGTCCTCAACAAATGCTTTCGCGTCGAAACCGAAGAACCTTCGAAGTACTCGACATACTCAAGTCCAATCATCTGAATGAGTGATCTGAGCTAGACTCCATGTGTGTGTGTGCTAAGGCTCTTTCGCAGCTTGTTCCTTAAGTAGGCCAACTTAATGATTTCGTCTCAGAGATTCGAACCAGTGGGTCTAACCAACCTGGATGTCTTAATCACATTCTGTGATTACTTCAGCATATTCAATATGATATGGTTTTATCTTTTTTCTTCTTTCTTTTTCTCTTTTTTTTTTTTTTTTTTTTTGACACACCTACCCTTTAAGGTAGCATTTCTCCTCATGGTGGTCCTAATACTCGCCCATGGGTAGCTTCACGCTTATCGGTTATAGGTGGTCTCCTTTTTTTTTTTTTTTTTCATATCATATATCATAGCGTCAGCAAACCGGCGTGGACATTCAAGCAAACGGTCATTCACCGATACATCATCTCTTCAACTAGTCACCTAACTAACCACTCAAGCTTCCACTGCTAAGATCCCGTAACCAAGTGCTTATGAGTCTAACTGAGATCAATCCATTCAAAATATCGGACGAGAGCACGTCTCGCACTTATCGTTTCTAGGGTTTCTCCCTACAGCAAACAATGTCATCACCGGACATATGTCTAACCATCAAAGACTTATCTCTCACTCATTTTCTCTCTCTCTTTTTTTTTTCTCTTTTTTTTCGTTTTCTTTTTTCTTTTTTCTTTTTTTTTTCTTTTTTTTTTTTTTCATTTCCTCTTTTTTTTTCTTTTTTTTTTCAATATTTTTTTTTCATTCATTTTTTCCTTTTTTTTTTTTTTTTTTTTCAACAATTAAAATAAAATACAAACTTTTCAATTAAAACACAAACTTTCAAATAGGCCTTGGAATACTTGGTCAGCATGGCACATCACTGATTCAGATCAATGTCCAATTTGCGCTTCTTGCCACGATTACTATCAGTCCAGTCCAATTCGGAGATGATAGGGTCAAGCTTCGGCTCAAAAGCCAGGATCTGGTCAATCAACTCTTCGGCATTTGTTGCCGTCAGGAAAATGTCTTCCACAGATTTGGTGATGAATTCATGCCTCTTGGCTTCCGCAAGAAACACAAACAGGAAATCGAAGAAGTGCTCAACATTAAGCAGCCCAATGGGCTTCCGGTGAACGTTCAGGTGTGCCCATGACGCCACTGTAAATATTTCTTCGAATGTGCCAAGTCCACCTGGTAATGCAATGAACGCATCTGCAGTATTAATCATTTCATGGAGTCGTTCAGACATACCTGATACAATGCGCTCGTCTCCATTTGTTGGCCCGATTAACTGTTCATCTGCCAAAGGTCTCGGGATGATTCCCAAAACAGGACCGCCACCATCTTGAACGGCTTTTGAAACAGCTCCCATCATTCCCAGATTGCCACCGCCATATACCAAGTGCAAGTTTTTCGCAGCCATGACTCGCCCCAATTCCTTAGCAGCTTCCAAGAATTTAGGTATGTTACCAGGGTTAGATCCACAGAAGACACAATTTTCTTGAATCGTTGTGTGAGGTTGCTTCCATTTTTTTCTTTTTTACTTTGGATATATGTCTGATCGTGTTGAGGAGAGCAATGCCGAGCTGAATTTATAGGACCTGCAAAAGAGGTGAACATTAATTGCAATAACGATGGTTAGCTAAACCACAGAAAGAGTCGTCAGAAGTCAAAAAGGTTACTGGATCCTGTCTGCGAAAACAAGAGAAAATCGTGAGATGTCAAAAAGTTGTGGATTCGTTCCACGAAAATAATCAGAAAATAACAAAGGAAATCATGATATGTCAAAAAGTTGTGGATTCTTTCCACAAAAATAACAGAAAATACCAACAGAAGTTCTCAAACGTCAAAAGTTGTAGATCTCTTCCACCTCAACATGTCATCAACGGTCCGAACAGTTGTAGATTCTGTCTACGAAAATATCAAAACAAGTCACGAAAGGTCAAGAAGCATGGACCCTGTCTATGAAAATAATGGGAAAACAACTGAAGAAGCAATGAGATGTCAAAAATATGGACCATACTTACGAAAATAACAGAAAATAACAAAGCCAAAGAAATAATTAAGGGTAAAGGAATTGTGTACTCAATTCGCCATTCACTTGGTATAAATTCATTAAGGTGCGTCTCAGGAATTCTTTCTTTACTCTGCCACCACTAATGAATTAGCTCTTATTCTTGTGATTACCAAGCACCAATCCCCCTGTCTTAACTTGCTCCGCCTTTGCTTTCACCTACAAAAATAACACAAAATTAGAAATTCCACATAAACACGAAACAGAAATCACAGCAACTTGCATAGGCTGCCTCCCTGTTTTTGTCAACTTCATTGTCTTCAGCCAGACATGACCGAAGTTCTTCTGTCAGTGTGGCATCACCTCGTCTTTAGTGCTTGCCGCTTTTGATCTTTGCTGCTTCCTTGCTCCGCCTTTGTTTTTTCCTGCAAAAATAACACAAAATTAGAAATTCCATAAAACATAAAACAGAAATCACAGCAAATTGCATAGGTTGCTTCCCTTTCAGCATTAATTTCATCATCTTGAGCCAGACATGACCGAAATTCTTCTGTCAATGTGGCTTCACCGTCGTCCTTAGTACTCGCACGCTTTTCGATTTCCTTGATTCTTATCTTCTCTCTTTTTTTTTCTTTAAACCTGCAAATACAAAGCAACAGAATAAATACGTGGGCATGTAAGTATGCAAGTGTAGAGATACTCCCTTTTCGTGATGGGTTGGATCCTCATTGTGCTCTTCAGCGCTATATGTCCCTGGTCGCCCCTTGATGGTTCCCATCTGTTTGAAATCTGTAAAAACAAAACACAAAACAAGAATGCAAGTTACGTGTATGCATGTATGTATTTCCTATCCCGCTGGGTTAGGTCTTCTGCCGGTTTCCTTAGTGACTGCTCAGTCTTCTTTCTTTCAGGCAAAGTGCGGCTGCAATCTGCTTACGTCGACCAACTCAGTGAACTCCCAAATCTGGTAATCTCACTGCCTTTTTCTCAATCTTCTATCTTTTACTGCTTACTCCGCTGATAATTCTTTGTGTTCCAGATGCCTCTGAACATCGTGATACCAAGGCTTCCTGCCACCGGCTTCCACATCTGATATCCTTTCTGTCTCATACGATGGCTTGCTTGCAGTTGTCAACACAAGTGGTCTCATCATCAAATTTCTCTGGATTTTCCAAACCGCGGCTAGTGTCGCCAATACGTCTGCCATCTGGTTTTCTTCGGCAAGTACTGAAATTTGCGATCAGGGATAGTCTATGTTAGGCTTCTGAGATAGAACCACCATTCTTCCTTTCACTCATTATCCTTGCATCTTCAAATTTTCAAACACTTTCTTGACAATGGTTTACCCAAGCTGAGAGAGTTGTTTGTTTCTGGCAGGAGCAATCTCTGAGGAAGTGGGCTCGATCTTTGAAGGTTACCCAATGGTCCTTTCATTCTGGTTGCACAAGTCTCTATTACTAGCTATACAGGGCACAGCAAACTAGTCACATCATTGTTCAGGACTTGCAACTACTCAACAATCTCGGCTACGTTGGCTTCCAATTGATCTAGACGGGATTCTTCGTTGACTGACTCACTCATACTAGTTGACAGTTCTTTGACAAATCTTTCTTCTTCCCAACCAACGGGAGTCTATGATGGCTTCTAAGACAAAAAGGGTTAACATGATGCATGTATGCATGACAATGATGTATGATGTACAGAAATAAATAAACTCATAAAATGATTCATACTAATTGGCCTGTTATCATTTTAAAGTATTCAATCACATCATTGCGCGATGCAAACTTGTTCCAGTTTGAAAAGGCCCAAAAAGTTTACACTTTTGCGATACACGGCTAAATAACTTCAAATGATAAAAGGCCCAAAACAAACTGGCCCATCGGCATTTCAGAAATTTTGGCCTAATTGTCAAAAGGACATGAACTTGTCCCGGTTTAAACGACAACGAGTTCACATCTTTTTAACAAATAGTCCAACTAAATCCAAATGACAACGGTCCAAACACACAAACATAAAACAAACTGGCCCATCGACATTTCAGAAATTTTGACCTAATTGTCAAAAGGACATGAACTTGTCCCGATTTAAACGAAAACGAGTTCATATCTTTTAACAAAGAGTCCAAATAAATCCAAATGACAACAGTCCAAAACACAAACATAAACACAAATGACAACAGTCTAAAACACAGGCATAAACACAGTAGTCATGATTAATTAAAACACAAATCACAAACATTACAAGATATCATTTCGGAGCCAATTCTCTATATCCCCAGTGGAGTCGCCAGACTGTAGACAACAGGAGCTGGGCGACGCTGTTCTAGGCTCGCGGCCTAGTCGGGAAATATGAAATAACATGGAGTCGCCACCCGGTGTGAACCGGGACAAAGATTTAAGGCCGCACTCACCCCTCGCAGGAGAAGACCTCAAACCGTTGGGTTCGGAATGGTCTCTTACTTTATGTCACTTGTAATGTTTGTGATTTGTGTAATATTAACCAAATCTACTTAGCATGCATGCTCAAGGGTACTTAGATTTAACAATGTTGTTCATCCAAATAATTCCACGCAATATATCACAACGAGTACATTGAATCATTACATTAACATGCATAAATCATTACCCGAACACATCATAAACTAATAACATGCATAAAGGACAACCTAAATATGCTTTAACAAATAAATAGCAAACTAAACAAAATCATGCTTTAAATAATAAACGAATAACCTAAAGGCTATAACATGCTCAAATACAATTTGGATTAGACGAGATATGTGTATCTTAAGTGGTACGGTTCATCACCTCCCTTCATGGTCCGCACATCTCACTCCTTCATCATCATCACCACACCCTGGACCTTGATCATCATGCACAACAAAGATCATCATCAACGTGAATACCGATCATCTTCTCGGCCTTACACCCACTGATCTTCACGCATGATAAAAACAGCCCTTGGCCATTAATATCTCTTATTCGGCTTCATCACCTTTGATCATCATCAACCAACACAACAATCTGATCATCATCACACAGCAAGCTCATCTACACTTCACCATCCACCATCATCCAGGACACCAACAACAATCTTTTAATCATCTTGATCTCTCGGCCCAGGAACCAGGCGAAACCTCTCGGCCATCAATCTTCTTCTGGACTTCGTCAAACAGCAACGACAATCTTCATCTCCGCTTCAGGCTTCATCATCAACTCTTAGCATCAGAAAAAGATCCACTGGATACGGCTTGGATCTACTCATAAACAGATCTTCATCATCAACGGGAATCATCACCAAGAACACTTGACTGCACTGCCGAGGGGCTGATCATCAAGAACCTTTCCACAATCTTTCAGCCATACCACTCACGCCTGACCAAACTTCCACACTGGCTCTTCACGTAACAGCCCTTGCCGAGAACCCTAGCCCCATCAAACAACACTTCATGATCATCATCAAGAACTCTATCTCTCCTTGATCACTCAGCCCCTTGGATGCCATGATCACGGCACCATCTTGAATCTTCACTGCCACTTGATCTTCAAGGGACTGAGACAAAAAGAACCCTGACCAGATCATACGGCTTCATCTCCCTCACCATCAATCTGCTCGCTGGATCACCATACACGACAATCACCATCATCTTCAACCATCCACACGCACTTGATCACGGCATCACTTGGACGATCACGCCATTAGATCCACCTTCATCTTCATTAACTTTGATCATCAAAAACGCAGATCAACCCACGTAAGAACCCTGACCAGATCACGCGGCTTCTTCATCATCACCACTTGATCTTGACTCACCATTAACGCATCACTGCAGCTCACGCATCCTCTCGACCAACAGCCCTGAGACTGGATCACTCTCTCTCGGTAAAACAGCCCCTCAACCTTCAACAGCCCCTTCTCTCTCGTCAAAGAACAAACTTCATCAGCCTCTCACGCCTAGGCCCTTCACTGAACCTTCCCTCTCTCGTCTCCCTCTGTAACACACACGAACCCTTGCTCCCAGCTCCCTCAAATGCCCTTCTCCATGCAGCATGTGAAGCCCTTGGCAGCCCTACACCTCACATAACAGGCCCTTCCCCTCTCGCCAATACACCCTCACAAACAAGCACCAACAGCCCCCTCACGTCCCTAACTCCATTTGCCTCACGCCCCTTTACTTCCTCATAACCAGTTCACGCACTCATTGCTCCTCCAACAAGCCAACTTTTTCACGTCAATAGCTTCAAATCAAGCCACTCATTCCTCACTTCACACCTTCACGCACAACCCTCAACCTCCCCCACGACACCTGCTCCCTACGTTTCACGCAACAACCCTCAACAGCTAATCTCAAAGCCAAAACACTGCCACCTAGCCTCACAGCCACGTGAAACCCTCTACCCATGCACACATGAATGAACAGCAAACAGCCTCCACAAACTGCCCACATGACCAGTAAGAAACAACACAAAACAGTCCCCTGAAGCACCAAAAATAAACCCTGGAATAGATTGAAAACACAGGAAAAATAAACAAAAAATGACGAGCGGAAATAACGAGTGAAAACTGCGAACCCGGACAAAACAGTGGAAACAGCGGATCAGTGAGAACAATGGAATGAAAATCCTTCCGGCACCGTGAAACGCACTCCCGGAAAGCGACTAAAAAGGTAAGACCTGAGGGCACCTATTTTATTTATCATCATTTATTTCATAGTTATTTGTTATTTTTATTCGCATGAATTAATGAATTAGAAAGCATGTAATTTGTTTTATTTGTATGGATTAGTGAATTAAGAGGCATGTAATTTATTCGTATGGAATAATGACGTAGGGAATGTGTTTAGCTTGAATAGTCAGTTTGGTATGTTGTTTGGAATTTGTTCGTATGTGATGTGATTTCGGATGAATGGAATATGTGTTCTTGCTTGTGGTATATCGGATGGAAACCCGGACGTAAATTCCGTAGCCGATTCCGAATGGACGGTAGTGCGGTCTACACTCGGGATACAATGCCACGTACCACTTAAGATACACATATCTCGTCTAATCCAAATTTGATTTGAGCATGTTATAGCCTTTAGGTTATTCGTTTATTATTTAAAGCATGATTTTGTTTAGTTTGCTATTTATTTGTTAAAGCATATTTAGGTTGTCCTTTATGCATGTTATTAGTTTATGATGTGTTTGGGTAATGATTTATGCATGTTAATGTAATGATTCAATGTACTCGTTGTGATATATTGCGTGGAATTATTGGATGAAAACATGTTAAATCTAAGTACCCTTGAGCATGCATGCTAAGTAGATTTGGTTAATATTACACAAATCACAAACATTACAAGTGACATAAAGTAAGAGACCATTCCGAACCCAACGGTTTGAGGTCTTCTCCTGCGAGGGGTGAGTGCGGCCTTAAATCTTTGTCCCGGTTCACACCGGGTGGCGACTCCATGTTATTTCATATTTCCCGACTAGGCCGCGAGCCTAGAACGGCGTCGCCCAGCTCCTGTTGTCTACACCCATCAAAGTGGGGGAGACTATAGGCACTGCATTTTGTATATAAGTCCCGATAATGAGTCTCGTACGGAGGCACTATTCTTTAGGTTGTGGAAGTTGCGGGAAACGAATGTCAGAAGGGGAAATTCAGAATAAGTATGTCATCGGATTCAATTCACATGTTCACTACTTTCGTTCGTGCTGCGTTCGTGAACACGTTCGAACGTCAAGCAGATTGCGGACGTTCGTGTAGCGTTCGAATCGGCGTTCGAACGGTGTCGGTACTTCTGGTTTTGTTGCTAGCCTCACAACCCAAGCACAATTAGCCCACCAAAACCCACCCAAATAATTAAAACATTTAAAACATGTCACAAATTAAAATAACATCCTTCCTAAATTAAACAAATCACATACCTAATCAAAACAAATCAAATATATGATCTTCCTAATTAAGCCAAATCATGTCCCCAATTAACTAGATATTTTCCTTGTGAAACACTAATTAGAAATATTCCCCCCATAATTACTTGATCCCATTCATATTCAAACAAGAGAAACCCTAGCCTTTGCCTATAAAAGAAACACAAATCCAACCTTAGAACCTCTAGCTCATTCTCACAAAGAAGCACAAAAAGAAATAAACCTAGCTAGAGCATTCACGTCCCAAGCAAGAGAAAATAACCCTCACATTGCCGAGAATCACAACCCATCCAGCACCCTCATATTGCCGCACAACCAACACCAGAAACAGCCCCCATATTGCCACACAACCAACCCCAAAACAACTCTTATTCACCGCAAACGGTAGCCAAAAATAGTCCCTTAATATAGCAAAACAGTGACAAAAAAAACTGCACTTTAAAACCCTTAAATTACCAGAAGAAACAGCAGTAAAATAGCAGTAAAACAACAGCAAAATAGAGGAAATGACTGCTTAAAATAGTGAAGCAGCGAGCGAGAGCAGTGGACCAGTGGACCGGAGGAGTTACGGAGCATCAACCCTTCCGACGGCCGTGTAACGTACTTTCGAGAGACGACCTAAGAGGTTAGACCAGAGGGCACCCTTCTTATTTATTCTCATCTTTTTTTGTTGTTTATTAGAATTCCTTCGCATCAGAGTCGTTTGTTGATATATGTTGTGGTCCTTGAATGAATGGAACATGTGTTCTCTCTTGTGGTATATCGGATAGAAACCCGAACGTAAATTCCGTAACCAAATCTGAATGGACGGTATTACGGTTTGTACTCGGGATACAATACCACGTATCACTTGAGAGATTCACACACTTTATTTCATCCAACCTTGTATTCAAGCATGATTGGGTTGCTAGCATGTTATTTATCTTTTAAGCATGATTTAGTCGTTAGTATGTTATTGATTTCTACATGTTATTTATTTATGCATGATGATATAGTGCGCATGGGCTAACTAGGGTAGATTAAAGGTCATCTATTCGAGGGAAATGCCTAAATGTCCACGTTATTTCTCCGGTTTAGTTCCCCCGAGGGCTACTCCGTACTTCTAACCGGGCCGCGAGCCCGGGACAGCGTCGCCGATTTCTGTGTCCTACACTTCCTCAATAAGATTAATGTCTAAATGAGGTGAGATCAGAAACCCATTCCTCTCAGGTTGTTTTCTGAGTCTCTCCGACTTACGCGGTTCTTGTGTATCAGAAGATTATGGAACAGTCTCATCCCTGATGGACTATTCGTGTTCCGTGAGGGGGTCAGTGCCAGAAACAGTATCACTCTGATTTTCATCGAGTTCTACTTTCCTCTCACTTACCACTACATTCATGAATTCATTTTCTAGGAAAACCGCATGAAGAGCAACAAATATTTTGTTCTCTTGTGGGTTGTAGATATAATATCCTTTCATTTCCTTAGAATAACCTACAAATAGGCACTTATTCGATTTGGGTTCTAGTTTTGTACTATCCAAACGTTTAACATATGCCCAGCATCCCCAAATCTTCAGGAATTAGAAACCCGGTTTCTTTCATGTCCATATCTCATATGGAGTCTGTTCAATAGACTTTGATGGAACCTTATTCAAAATAAGTATTGCACTATTTAATGCGTATCCCCAGAAGGAACTCGGTAGCTATATTCGACTCATCATTGACCTTACCATGTCCAACAAAGTTCGGTTTCTCCGTTCGTACACACCGTTTAATTGAGGTGTTCCGGGAGGAGTCCAGTGTGAAAGAATACCATATTCTTTCAAGTAATCTTGAAACTCATTGCTTAAGTATTCACCACCACGGTCTGACCGAAATGTTTTAATACTTTTGCCAGTTTATTTTTCTACTTCGTGTCGAAACTCTTTGAATTTCTCAAAAGTTTCAGACCTGTGTTTCATAAGATACACATAACCATAACGCGATGCATCATCCGTAAAGGTTACGAAGTATTCATATCCACCTCTAGCATGGCTAGACATGGGCCCGCATACGTCATTATGAACGAGGGCTAACAGCTCGGTGTATTGAGAATCGTAGTGTATTGGGTGTGATGTCAAGACGGAAGTATCACTTCAGTTATAGTGGAGATGATGATCACGTAGGATACGGAACTTGTTCTCTTATATGCTTCAGCTATCGGGATATTATGACTAGGTCATGTATATCCGATTATAGAGACTAGTTACCAGACATCCGATATGTGCTTCGTACGGGGCAGACACAATTCCAGCCCCAGGCCTAGCACGTGACCATCCGATACTGGATCGATATACACGATACTACGTATACTACGCCTGATGTAGATCGCTTATTCCTGTAAGCATGTTTCTGAAGAATTGTGTAGGCATGGCGCTTTGCTAGAAGCCATACTTGTCTTGTAAATCGGTATAAACATAGTACTAGGTACTTACGTGTTCGGATAGTCCGACGACTGTATTTACTGCCAATATATCCGGGGATCTCATGGGTCGCTTCCCGAAGATTCACCGATGATGTATGACTCACACTTTAATTAATCCGGGATTAATTAGATGAGAGAGAAAATTAATTTGGGATTAATTGCGGAGATATTTTATCTGGGATAAAATATCATTAAAAAAGAGAAAACGATTAATTTGGAATTAATCAATTAAAATAATATATTCAATATATTATACGAAATTAGATTTCGACGCGGAATTAAAATTAGATTTTAATTCGGGCGAACGAGTTAATTTAGAATTAATTCGTTAGCGATGTGAATAGTGATTTCGCTAGGCATAATCATTTAATTGCGTCGCAACGGAAAATTCGTTAATTTGGAATTAGCGAACCCGAGCCCGGAATTGTTTGCGAGCGCATTCGCATTTCAAATTCGAGTGCGGTACGCAAGTCAAATCAAGCGTCAAATCACTCGTCGCATCAAGCGTCGAATCATTAGTCACTTTGAGTGATGTGACAACTTATCACTTGATTTGATTGATTGATGTGATTGATGTGGGTTGTTGTATGCAATTAATTGCCAAATTTTGGCTCCAAAACCTTGTTGACTTTTTGAAAATGGTATATGGTATTTGTTTAATTGTTTTTGGAAATCAATTACACATTTATTTTTCTCTCTCTCTTTTTCCCTCCTCTTTCTCTCTCGGTCTTGGACCGATTCTTGTTCTTCTTTTTCCGGTTCATCACCGTGAAACACAAGGAAGAAAAGAGGTGATTTTGTTGCAAAATCAAAGTGCTAGCACACTCTAGGAGACATACCAAGGTGATAGGGCAGTAATTTCGTGAGCTTGGAACCCATTTTGGAAGCTTGGAGCTTGAAGACATCAATGGAGGACCATGACCGATTTTGGAGGAGGACAAAAAGTGGACTGCCGTGAGCTTGACAGTGGGCAGAAATGGAGTTTTTGTTCTTCGTAGCATCCAATCCGTTCATTGTGAGTATGATTCCGCCATACTTCTTTGTGTATTCATACTTGTTTCATTGCTTGGGACTTAATAGAAACCCAACAATGGTATCTTGAGCCATTTGAGCATGAAACATGATTAGGGTTCTTAACTTTAAATTTGGGCTTTTTGATTTAAGCATGTTTTTGGCAAATTGTTTGTTTGAATATGCTTGTATATGGATAACTTAGAGTTATATGTGATCAATTTGTTAAAAAATTTAATTGGATTAATTTTCCCCAATTTGCTATGCTTGGCCAAAAGTTGAAGGCTCCCTAAATGTCTTGGATTTTGATTTTTTGATCATTGGATGTGTTGGAAATCAATCGGGAATTGTTGATTGCGGATTTAATTTGATTGAAACCGAATCGATTTTAAAATCCATATATTGCCGAGACATAATATGCATGTAATGGGTTTGAATTTTTGTAAAATTGTGTTGGACATGATTTAATGTAAAAAGCATGATTAATTGTACAAATTTGTGTTTTGGAAATATTGATTTGGGTAATTAATTGTGTAATACACTTTAGTTAATTTAATTGAGAAATTTGGAATTTTTTGGAATTAAATTATTTGGGCTTAAATTGGATTTGGGCTTGTAATGTTGTAAATGGGCTTATTGGGCTTGGTTGTACCAAGTTCGATTTAGGCTAAATTGGTTGGATCCAATTAGGCCCAAAACCGCTTCCATAAAGCCCAAATGCGACTAATGGACCTTTAAAATTTAATTGCGCCTAATGGGCCTAAATTGATTTCTAGGCTTATGGGGTAATTCCTTGATTGGGCTTTGGTTGACGAAGCCCACGCCTTAAAGAAATTAATTAAAAGCCCATTGAACTTTAATTAAATTAACGTTGGACGTTAATCGGGCTTTGAGACCCGTAACGATTAAATTTGGAATTTAAGTCGTAAAAGTTCATTAATAAAGTGTAGTATTTAATTTGGAATTAAATAGCGATTTAATATTAAATACAAATTGAATTGGATTTAATTATGTAGTTTAATTTAATTCGAGAATCCGTACTTTGAGTACTTATTCGTAAAACGAGTTTGACTCGCGCAAAATCAAATCGTTGTTTGAACATTGGATGGTCATTAATATTCAGATTAATTAATTGGATTAGATTGATTAATAATATGCTTGTGTGAATACATGATTGCGATGCATGAATATCGCATGAATAATATATATCGGATGGATATTAGATGGGTGGGGCAATTTTAGAAATTGTTGTAATAAATTGGAATTTAATAATTGGACATGCGTGTCCAGCCTTATTACCTCCTTACTCTTTGTATTCTCTTCTCACCTATTCCCTCAATGTAAATGAGGTTTCTTTGGAAGTAGTGTAACGGGTGTAAACGGGTAGAAGTAAATACATGAGCTAGCGGGAGAGAAGAAATGGAGAGTTTTGATCTAGGATCAATGTGTTAAGTATCCATCCGCATATCATTATTATTTTATATTCGCTTTATTATGTGTTTAGAATGCATGCTTAAGGGTGTATGATGATGAGACCTTAACAAAGATAATAAATTGGTTGCCAATTTGCACGCAAAAAACCCTCAAATAATATTAAGCGTTTTTCCTTCCATTGAGTGATTCTTACTCAAGACCCGAGACTGGCATTGGCTTGTTGGCCAAAGTCAAGGCATTTGTCCGTCAAGGATGTGTTTGAATCACGAGAGCTTTGTTCCATATCGGTGTCTTGTCCAAGTTGTGGTTTGTTGGCCAAAGTCAAGACCACTTCTTGTCCATCGACATTGATTACGAAGCTTTCCATGGTCAATGGGTCACGCTTGACTGGGATCACTAAGTTTGTTGTGCCAAAGCCAAGTCTTAGTTGATTCAGAGGAAAAAGGTTAGGTAATATATTGGATATATTGGCATTTATAAGATATATGTTTCGGACTTGGATGTCCCCCTACTGGATCTAGGAATTGGATTGGATCCAATTGATCTTAGAGATTTACCTAGTTAATTATCATACAATTTGTTGGCCAAAGTCAAGATTGTGTGATATTTAACGGGATCCAAGCCCACTAGGAAACACGGTTTCCCGAGTACTCGACAGAGGGTTAGAGGCTCGCCGAAAAATAGTGGGAGGCAAGAATTGAATTTGCAATATTTGTTTAATTACTTGCCATACGCGCTCAAAACAAATATCATTCGTCAAATTAATTAAATGTTAGTTGGACTAATATTTAATCGTTGTTTTAATTAACAGTTGGACTGTATTCAAACTATTCATTTATATTTGATTATATAATTGGATTATAATAATCAATATATTTGATTCAATTAATTATAGTTGATTAAAATAGTTGGACTATAATAATCATTATAATAAATAGTACCTAAATCGTTGATTAAATAGTTGGACTATTAAAATCAAGATAAAATTGAAAGATCGGCATTTAAAACATAATCATATGGAAAATGTATTTAAATGGCTTAATTTTCAAATTGCGAATAAAATTTCAGGATGGTCCTGGAAACTAATAAGTTACTTTATTTGATAAAATAACAGATTAGGCCTAAGCCCGGAGTTAAGCAAATAGTAGAGCATAATCTTTGGAAGATTTATGTGATGATAACTTTAGTGCTTAATCCATTAAGCTTGTCGCAGTAGACTCCTTAATTTCTTAATCAGAACTAAGGATTAGATCTTTAAAGTATGATAAAGAAATTGAAGGATCTTCATAGATATATTTATAGATTTTAGAAGTAATAAATTGCAATAGTAAACTCTTGGAGAGTTAATGACTATTCTCAAGGAGACAAAGTCAAACTTTGCAATTAGGAAAGTAGCGCAAGGCGCACCTTACTTCGATATTCTAGAAGGCCAAATCTTGGCCAAAGGCTTCTGGAGTGTTAAAAAGGGCAAAGGCAAAATCATTATAATCTTCTGGGAAGATAAAGGACATATCCCAAAATGTCTGCCTAAATGTGGCAAACGGGATCGCGGAAGCGTGACTGCCGTTTGGACAAAGCAGACATGAAGAAATTGAAGACGAGCAAGGCTCTGACTTCAAATATGTTTGTCATAAATATGTTCACAACTAGTGTTAAAATTGGATTTTAAATACTTAGTGAGATACATAAATATATACTGATGTTCAGAATCTGCTATGAGCAGGATACTGACCTCAGTTGAGATTAATCTGCGAATTGGAAACGGGACGAAAGTCGCTGTTTTAACAGTAGATACCTAAGTTTAGGAACTACCTTCGGGTGTGTACCTAAATTTGGAAACTGTTATAATGTGACTAGTTTGACTAGAAACATTATCTATATATCAGTGTATAATCCGTTGCGGATGTACCTTTATATTCTAGAACACTAAAGTGTTTCATTATATAAAAATGATATTGAGATAAACACATTAGATGTGGATAACAGAATTTATATTTTGAATATAAATAATATCTCAAACATATAACATGACAAACAAATAGCTCAAACTGATTTGATCAGAATAGACTTAATTGTGGCATTGTTGTCTGGGACACAATTAAACAAGACTCGTATATCCACACTTTTGAAGAGTGGGTACTAGGACTGATTTGATTCCATTCAAATAAAGTCAACGAATCTAGTTTATTGGGCAATGTGCCTAAAACACTATTTACTTGGTAAAAGTGAAAATGTCACCGATCTGTTAGCCCTAGTTCATAGTGAAGCAAGTGGGCCCATGTCTAGCTAGGCTAGAAGTGGATATGAATATTTCGTGACCTTTACGGATGTGGCATCGCGTTATGGTTATGTGTTTCTTATGAAACATAAATCAGAAACTTTTAAAAGTTTTGACACGAAGTAGACAAACAGATCGACTAAAGTATTAAACTGTCACGGTAAGACCATAATTGAAAATACTTAGGCAATAATTTTCTAATATACTTGAAAGAGAAAAGTATTCTTTCAAAGAGGACTCCTCCCGGAACATGTCATCTTGACAGTGTGTCCGAAATGAGTAACCGAATTTTGTTAGACATGATAAGGTTAATCATGAGTCGCTCTGAGCTACCATTTCCTTCAACGGATACACATTAACAGTGCAAAACTTATTTAGAATAAGGTTCTATAAAAATCTGTTTGACAGATTTCATATTAGATATGAACAGGAAAGAAACCGGGTTTCTCATTCCTGATGATTTGGGTATGCTAGGCATATATTTGGATGAAACCAAACTAAAACCCAAATCGGATAAGTGCCAATTATAGGTTATCCTAGGGATACATAAGTATAGTACTTATACAACTCACAAGAGAACAATTTAATTGTTGCTCACCATGTGGTTTTCCTAAGAGGAATACCTATATGCAGTGGTAAGTGGGAAGATAGTAATACTCGATGAAAATCGCAGTAATACTGTTCCAGGCACCGAATCCTAATGGAACACGAATATTTCATCAAGGATGAAACTATACCATTAACCTTCGAATACACAAGAACCGCGTAGTCGGAGAGAGTCAGAAAACAACCTGGGGTATGGGTTTCTGATCTCACCTCATAAAGATGTCAATCTTATTGAGGTATACCAACTGACTACGTACGAGGAAGTGATACAAGGTATCGACTCCATATTATGGCAAAGTGCCATGATAGTCCGAAATGGATTCCATTTATATCAACAAGTTTGGATACTAGTTGATGTACCGCAAGGCATTGTGCCTACTAGTACTATATAAGTCTTCAAGGAAGACATACATGGATGGCAACATACCAACATACTAAGCTAGGCTTGTAGCGGAAAGGTATCGTTACCAATATTGTGTTGATTACGACGAAACCTTTTACCTGTTGCCACGGTAAATCCATTTGGATAATGCTTGCTAATGCTGCATGTTTCATTTATGAAATATGACAGCTGAACGGGAAAATAGCTTTCCTTAAACGGAAACCTTTAGGATGATTTTTACAACATCCTGAAGGTTTTGTCGTACCAAAACTAGCAAACAAGGTTTGCGGGTTATTCGATCCATGTTTGGATTGAATCAATCATAGGTTCTTGGAATTATCGTTTTGATGTAATCATAATAGTTTATGATTTAATTCAAAACGAAAATGATTCTTGTATATATAAGAGGGTTAGTGGGAGCGCACAGACAGTGGTTGTCCTACACAATAATGATAATATATGTCATTTCTTGGAAATGATATTCCCATAAAACAATCGGTGAAAGCTTGGCTTTCATGAAATTCTCCGAGAACTCGTACATTGAAAAATGTACGTGACATGATGTCTCATACGCTTTGAGCATATGGATTCACAAACAGGCCAATCCCAGTGATGGTCACTGGATTGATATTAAGAACATCCGTTAGTTTCTTAGAGAACTAAGGATGCTGTCTTAATCTGTGGAGAATGAGAACTTGAAGTGTCTAGGATCACTGCAGCAAGTTTCCTAACCGATTAAAACGACTATAAGTCGCAAACGGTACTATAAAATTTGAATAACGGAACAGTGAGCTAGGAAATCTTCCAAGCAAGATACAGTTACCAAATAAACAACAAATGCGGGTTATTGATGCAGCTGAGGCAGCAATAGAAGCCTTCTGGGTCGATACAAATCTAATTAGATTAGATATAGTTCTGTAGCAGCTGAGCTAGGCTACATCACATGCTAAAGAATTAATGGTCTCATCAACGATCCAGATACATACTTCGATTATTCATCTGATTCGTTCGGATCATACATCATGGTGATATGATGATCGTATAAATCGCATCAGACGATAATCAAGCAAATCCGCTGACGAAAGCCTTTTCTCGGTAATTTGAGCGAACCGTACATAGTTCGGGTGTAAGACACTCGAGTGACTGGCTATAGGCCAAGTGGGAGATTGTTGGAAAATTATGGCCTATAGCGTCACTATTTGTACAGATCATGGTGTTGTTGTACAAATTAACTATGTGACAAATGAGATTGCTCTCTTATCATTTGTGATTAGATCACCAAGATGTATAAATGATAGGAGGTCCTTATGATTTGTTCCTGGATTGAGAATGATATGAGACAGTATCAATCCACGAAGGATAAATCATTAAATATCCCTAGTCAGAGTATTATCGAGATTGGACATCGATAATGCGTAAAAGACTAGTATTACACTTGTGCGCGTTATGAGGGCATAACATCATAGTTCTCATATATTTGGGCATAGGATACTCATGCAAGTGTAATAGGAGGTTGTGTTTTACCGATGGTACGGGAAACAGCTTCGCTCTGGATAGACCCCTTCAGAATTCCATTGGTAGTATAACTATGTGTCTATGGAAGTCTGAATTCATGGTAGGTGTATTTGGTCTTAACCTAAGACTTGCATCGCTAATACTTGCGACAATCAATATGCTTTGGTTTTGGTCTTCCAGGGCTTTAACCGGTTCTGTGTACGCCTCTTCTGGGTATATTGAGAATCGTAGTGTATTGGGTGTGATGTCAAGACGGAAGTATTACATCAGTTATAGTGGAGATGATGATCACGTAGGATACGAAAACTTGTTCTCTTATATGCTGCAGCTATTGGGATATTACGACTAGGTCATGTATATCCGATTATAGATACTAGTTACCAGACATCTGATATGTGCTTCGTACGGGGCAGACACAATTCCAGCCCTAGGCCTAGCACGTGACCATCCGATACTGGATCGATATACACGATACTACGTATACTACGCCTGATATAGATCGTTTATTCCTGTAAGCATATTTCTGGAGAATTGGGTAGGCATAGCGCTTTGCTAGAAGCCAACCTTGTCTTGTAAATCGGTATAAACGTAGTATTAGGTACTTACGTGTTCGGATAGTCCGACGACCGTATTTACTGCCAACATATCCGGGGATCTCATGGGTCGCTTCCCGAAGATTCACCGATGATGTATGACTCGCACTTTAATTAATCTGGGATTAATTAGATGAGAGAGAAAATTAATCTGGGATTAATTGCGGAGATATTTTATCTGGGATAAAATATCATTAAAAGAGAGAAAACGATTAATTTGGAATTAATCGATTAAAATAATATATTAGATATATTATACGAAATTAGATTTCGACGCGGAATTAAAATTAGATTTTAATTTGGGCGAACGAGTTAATTTAGAATTAATTCGTTAGCGACGTGAATAGTGATTTCGCTAGGCATAATCATTTAATTGCGTCGCAATGGAAAATTCGTTAATTTGGAATTAGAGAACCCGAGCCCGGGATTTTTTGCGAGCGCATTCGCATTTCTAATTCGAGTGCGTCACGCAAGTCAAATCAAGCGTCAAATCGCTAGTCGCATCAAGCGTCGAATCATTAGTCACTTTGAGTGATGTGACAACTTGTCACTTGATTTGATTGATTGATGTGATTGATGTGGGTTGTTGGATGCAATTAATTGCCAAATTTTGGCTCCAAAACCTTGTTGACTTTTTGAAAGTGGTATATGGTATTTGTTTAATTGTTTTTGGAAAACAATTAATCAATTGCACATTTCTTTTTCTCTCTCTTTTTTTCCCTCCTCTTTCTCTCTCGGTCTTGGACCGATTCTTGTTCTTCTTTTTCTGGTTCATCACCGTGAAACACAAGGAAGAAAAGAGGTGATTTTGTTGCAAAATCAAAGTGCTAGCACACTCTAGGAGACATACCAAGGTGATATGGCAGTAATTTCGTGAGCTTGGAATCCATTTTGGAAGCTTGGAGCTTGAAGACATCAATGGAGGACCATGACCGATTTTGGAGGAGGACAAAAAGTGGACTGCCGTGAGCTTGACAGTGGGCAGAAATGGAGTTTTTGTTCTTCGTAGCATCCAATCTGTTCATTGTGAGTATGATTCCGCCATACTTCTTTGTGTATTCATACTTGTTTCATTGCTTTAAAATGATCCTTGGGACTTAATAGAAACCCAACACATTATTCTCATCTGCTGTACATATCAAAATATCATCTTTATAAACAAAATACCCAGTGTTCCTGAATACAAAGGTATACCTGCATCAGGTTAAACTAGATATAGAAATAATATTCCTAGTCAAACTAGGTACAAAATAACAGTTGCCTAATGTAAGTACATGCCCTGAGGGCATATTCAAAACATATGTGCTAACGACCAAAACGGCGACTCTCGTCCCATTTTCGACTCGCATGTCGATCTCTCCTGAAGCCAGTCTCCTGCTAATCTGCAGATCCTACACGTCAGTACATATGTGAGTACCACATCCAGTATCAAAAATCCAATTTTTAAAACTAGTATTAGACATTTTTATTTCAATAACAAACATACCTGAAGCCGGAACCTTGCCCGCCTTCGCTTCCTTCAAATCTGCCTTGAACTTACGGCAGTCACGCTTCCAGTGACCCCGTTTGCCACAGTGTAGGCAGACGTCTTGGGATTTGTCTTTTGTCTTCCCAGAAAACTATGATGATTGAGCCTTGCCCTTCTTCTTCTTCTTCTTCCCACCACCAAAAGTCTTCGGCCAAGCCTTGGCCTTCTTGGATGTCGAAGTAAGATATGCCTCGCGCTTCTTGCATTTTAGAAGCTCTGGCTCTGCCTCTTTCAGTATAGTCATTAACTCTCCAAGAGTTTTCTCTTGGTTCATCATATTATAGTTCATGATGAACCCGCCCCAGCAGTCGGGCAGAGACTGTAAGATCAAATCTATGGAAGTCTCGGCCTCGAAGGTAATGCCCAGCTGACCCAGCTATTCGATGTCAGCAATCATCTGCGACACGTAGTGTTCGACATATGTACCCTCTGACATACGAAAGTGAAAGAGCTTCTTCTGCAACTCATACTTCTAATATCTAAGATTAGATCTATGAAGATCCTTCAACTTCAAAATCATCGCATAAGGATCCAATCTCTTGTTCTGACGACGAAACTTAAGAGTCATTGCAACAAGCATAGCAGATTGAGCAGTAAAGTTATCATCACGGTGAGTCTTCTAAAGCTCATGCTCTACTGGCCGCTCAAGTCCGGGCTCAGGCCCGAGGGGTCTCTCTATCACATGAAGCAACTTCTCAGCTCCCAGAAATATCCTGAGGTTCATCTCCCAGTCTGGAAAATTTACGTCGTTAAAGACATTATCACCCATGATTATGTCTCTAACGCTTATCTTTCCAGCTATTTTGATTTCTATAGTCCAACTATCCAATCAAATGTATCGGGTACACTCAAATGCAATGGTTACTATAGTCCAACTATATAACCAACTACAAATGAATTAGTGTTGAGTACAGTCTAACTGTTCAAAGAAAATAATAAAATAATATTAGTCCAACTAATATATATATAATAACGAGAAATAATAATAATAGAGTGCGCATATTAGCGAGTATTAAACGAAATTGCAAATTTAATACTAGCCTCCCACTAATTTTCGGCGAGCCTCTAACCCTCCGTTGAGTACTCGGGAAACCCAGTTTCCTAGTGGGCTAGGATCCTGTTAAATAATACACAACCTTGACTTTGGCCAACAAGCTGTATAAAATTTAACTAGGTAGATCTCTCAGATCAATTGGATCTCATCCAATTCCTAGATCCGGTAGGTGGATATCCAAGTCTGAATCATATATCTAATATATTTCCTAACATGTTTCCTCTGAATCAACTAAGCCTTAACTTTGGCTCAACAAGCTTAATGATTCCAGTTAAGCGCGACCCATTGACATTGGGAAAGCTTCGTAATCCACGTCGATGAACAAAAGTGACCTTGACTTTGGCCAACAAGTCACAACTGCTTATGACATGCGATATTAACAAAGCTTTCATAGTTCAAACACATCTGCGATAGACAATGATCTTGACTTTGGCCAACAAATCAAAGCCAATCTTGGATCTTGATAGAGAACCACTCAATGGAAGGAAACGCTTAATATTAAATACGAGGGCGCTTTCGTAAATTGGCAACAAGTATTATCTTTGATTATGTCTCATCATACTGTTGGATAATTATGACCCATAGCATCACTATTTGTAAAAGAAATTGTGGTTTTTGTACAAATTAACTATGTGACAAAGGAAATTGTCATTTTATCATTTTGTAATTAGATTACTTCAATATATAAATGATAAAAGTCTTTATGATTAGTTCCGAATTAATAAGATATGAGACAGTATCAATCCACATAAGGTTTAATCATTAAATATCCATAGTCGTAGTATTATCGAGACTAGACATCGATAATACGGAATAGACTAGTATTGCACTTGTGCGAGTTATGGAAGGGTAACGACATAGTTCTCATATATTTGGGTATTGATACTCATGCAAGTGTAATAGGAGGATCTGTTTGCCGATGGTACGGGAACAGCTTCACTCTGGATAGACCCTTCGGAATCTCATTGGTAGTATGACTATGTGTCTATGGGAATCCGAATCAGGGTAGGTGTATTTGGTCTTAACCTGAGACTTGCATCGCTAATACTTGCGACAATCAGTACGCTTTGGTTTTGGTCGTCTGGGACTTTAACAGGTTATGTGTACGCCTCTTCTGGGTTTATTGAGAATCGTAGTGTATTGGGTGTGATGTCAAGATGGAAGTGTCACTTCAGTCATATTGAGATGATGATCACGTAAGATACATAACTGGTACTCCAATATATTGCAACTATCGGGATAATATGACAAGGTCATGATTATCCGATTAAAGAGACGAGTTGCTAGTGATCCGATATATGCTTCGTACGGGGCAGACACAATTCCAGCCCCAGGCCTAGCATGTGACATCCGATACTGGATCGTAATACGCAATACTTAGTATACTACGCTTGATAAAGATTATGTATTCCTTAAAAGAATATTTCTGGAGAATTGGGTAGACACGGTGCTTTGCTAGAAGCCAACCATGTCTTGTAAATCGGTAAGAACGTGGTACGGGGTACGCACGTGTTTGGATAGTCCGACGACCGAATTTACTACCAACATATCCAGGAATCTCATGGGTCACTTCCCAAAGATTCACCGATGACATTTGACTCGAACAGAATTAATCTGGGATTATTATGAGAGAGAGAAAATTAATCTAAGATTAATTGCGGCAATAATTTTCTGGGATAAAATTCGAATAGTAGAGAGAGAACGATTAATTTGGAATTAATCGATTAAATAATATATTCGATATATTAATTGAAATTAGATTTCAATACGGAATTAAAATTGGATTTTAATTTGGGCAAACAAAATAATTTAGAATTAATTCGTAAGCGACTTTATTAATAATTTTGCAAGGCATAATTATTTAATTAAATTGGATTTAATTATGTCACAACGACAAATTCGTTAATTCGGAATTAAACGAACCCGGCCCCGAGCGAAGTTGCGTGTTGGATTGTTCGACTTTAATTCGGAATTTACAAGTGGTGGGACCCACTTGACTTACATCAACTAGTTTGACTAGTGATGGAAGTAGTTGATGATTGAGTGAAATCTTGGATTGCTTTTTATACACTCAATCAAAGTCCAACACACTTTATTTTATTTTAATCATTTGGAATGACATATACCAACTTGGATTTGGTAAATGGTAATAGATTTTTAGAAAATCAAATACACCAAAAATATAAACATCTCTCTCCCACTTTCTTCTTGCAAAGCCGAGAGCTTCTCCCTCTCCATTAGAATTTTTGTTGTAAAAATTCAAGTGAGCTAGCACTTCCAAGAGTGAATCAAGGTGATAGGGAAACCAATTCCTTGAGTTTGGAACACAAAGCAAGCTTGGAGCTTCAACAAATGATCAAAAGTTTTGAACTTCATACATCCATCAAATCCGATCAATGTAAGTCTTCTGCAACTTCTTTGAATATTCACACACCGAATCATGATTAGAGATCTTTGGCATGTTCTAGGAACACTAACACATACACCCTGAAACATGCATTCTAAAAGCACAAGAAGGCGCGATAAATATAATAATGATATGCTGATGGATATTCATATACATTTTGTTCCTAGAACAAATCTCTCTCTTTTCTTTTCCTCTCTCCCGCTAGCATTTTACATTCTTTTATTTACCCAATTACATAACACTATAAGAAACTTCATTTACATTGAGGGGAATTGGTGAGAAGAGAAATATAATGAGAATAAGAACTGATAGGCTGGACACGCAGGTCCAATTTCAAATAAATACAATATTTACAATAATTTCCAAATTTTCCCTCACCCATCTAATATTCATCTGATATACATTATTCAAACAAATACATCCAAGCATTCACACATAGCATATTGTCAATCAATGTAATCCAATTAATTAATTCTTCAATTAATGACCATCCAATGTTCATACAACGATTTTATTTGCGCGAGTCCAACTCGTTTAAGAATAAATACTCAAAGTAAGTATTCTTGAATTATATCGAACTACAATATTAAATCCAATTTAAATTGTATTCAATACTAATTAAAGTTTAATTCCAAATAAACAATTACACTTATTCTATTATAATAATGTCCTTTCAGACTTGGATTCCAAATCCAATCCAAATGGTCTCAAAGGCTCATTTAGCATCTAATGCCAAATCTATTAGGTCCAAAGGGCTTTAATTAATTCTTTAGGCATGAACTTTCAGCCATTATGGATCAAGCCCATAATGCATTGGCCCATTAAGGAATCACCATATGCCATAAATTAATTTTGGCCCATTAGGCCCAATTAGATTATTAAATGTCCAAAAGTCATATTTTGGACTTTTATGGAAATAGTTTAGGCCCAATTGGATCCAACCCAATTGTCCACAACCAAACTTGGCCCAACTAAGCCCATTAATCCAAATATAACCAAATTAGCCCATTTAATATTTTAGGGACTAATTTACATTAATACAATATTCCAAATATTACATTAATCTATTTTAAGTGTAATTAACATAACTAATTAATTAATCTAACATTCCAAATATTAATTAATCTAATTAATCATGCTTATCATTACAATTCATGTCCAACACAAATTGAAGCAAAATCAAGTCTCGAACAAGCATACCAACTCACGGCAATGACAAGAAATTAATATCCACTTTGATTGCAATCCAATTAAATCAACATTTAACAAATATATCATGTCATTAACACATCTAAGTAGGGGTGAGCATCGGTTCCGGGTCTACCCGGAACCGGTTGGAACCGGACCGGAAATCCGGGTTTGGAACCGGAACCGGTTGTAATCGGTCCGGTTCCGGTTCCAGAATAATCGGAACCGGAACCGGACTATAGAACCGGAACCGGAACCGTATTTGAGAACCTGATCATTTGTTTTATAATGGAATAGATACCTCATAATTTTGGATTGAGAACTTTGAAAATATCTTTCCTTTTTAACATAACATCTCTCATTGCTTCTGTTCTGTTTCTTTATTTCTTCTGTTTTGAGCTAATAGCTGCTCCTCGGGTCATTTTCCTCTGGAAAATTCTGGAGACTTTTAAAGAGAGGGGGCCTAAAATTGCTTAGAAAACTCAGCCACCAGAAATGATGAAATCTCTTCTAATAATCACTAGATCAACCAGAAGTGGTCTAAATTTAATTTAATTAATTGATTGCCATCACAGTCATTTAATCTGCTGCTCTCAAATCTCAATACATTACATTTTGTAAGTAAAAACATTAAAGACTTAAGAGTATGTTTGGGATTAACCGATTAAGGTCCATTAAATTTTAATACACGGGAATAGAATTACAGTTACTAGCTAGTAGCTATCAGTAATGCCAAATAGATTCATAATGTGTCATGTCAATAGGGTAATTCGGAACCGGACCGGAACCGGATCGGAACCGGATTGGAACCGAATAATAGGGTACCCTGTTTAATTGGGTAGGTTCCGGTTCCACTTAGTGCGGAACCGAATTTTTCCGGGTAGGTTCCGGTTCTATGCGGAACCGGAACCGAAACGGTTTTGCTCACCCCTACATCTAAGTGTCAAAATTTAAAAATCACTATGAGTTACACTAGGGTAAGTTTCGGCCAACTTAGGGAAATTAGGGAAATTTGATCCAATCAATTTTTCAACAATCCAACAATGCACAACTCCAAGTTATCATCATCTAACATCAACCAACAACTCAATTTTGAATTTTCATGCTCCAAGCAAAAATTCATAATTAAAGTTTATGAACCCTAGTTTTTCAAAATCATATTTAGTAAGGCTCTGATACCATTGTTAGTCTCTAAGACATGCCACAAGATCCTAAACATGATTATATATGTGAAATAACAAGAAAAGTAGCGGAATCACTTACATTGTTAAATGGAGAATTTCGAAATTTCCTATTTGGATGAAGCTCCAAGCTTGTTGTTATGTTGTTTATTCCTTGGGTGAGTTTCCCTATCACCTAATTAGACTCCTCCAAGTGCTAGCTATGTTGAAATTTTGAAGCAAAATTTCACTACAATGGAGAGAAGCATTCAGCCAAGGTGGAGAGAAAAAAAGAGTGTGAGAAAATTTAGTTTTTTCAAGACTTGGTGGTTGTATGTTAAATGCATTTAAAATCAGCCAACTACTTACATCAACATTTGACATTTGATGTAAGTCATGTGGTCCCACCACATTTTAAATTCAAAATTTGAGTTGGCTTCCTCAACACACAATTTGACTTGGGCCCACCAAAGTCAAAGATATTTTGTGTTCCGAAAACACAAAGAGACACACGCAAAGTCACAGGCAATTTTATCGGGTTCTTTTAATTCCGATTAAACGAATTTTCCATCGCGCCATAATTAAATCCAATTTAATTAAATAATTATATCTCGCAAAATTATTACGATAGTCGCTTTCGAATTAATTCTAAATTAATTTGTTCGCCCGAATTAAAATCCATTTTTAATTTCACATTGAAATCCGATTTCAATTAATATATCTGATATATTATTTTAGCCACAAATAAATTAATTCAATAGAAAAATTCAATTTAACTATTAAATTTATTTTATCGATTAATTCTAAATTAATCGCGTTCTCTCTTCTATACGAAGTTAATCCCAGATTAATTCTTACCGCAATTAATCCCAGATTAATTTTCTCTCTCATAATTAATCCCAAATTAATTCTATCTTAGTCAAATGTCATTGGTGAATCTTTGGGAAGCGACCCAAGAGATTCTTGGATATGTTGGCAGTAAATACGGTTATCGGACTATCCGAACACGTGTGTACCATGTATCATGTTCTCACCAAGACATGGCTGGCTTCTAGCAAAGCATTGTGCCTACCCAATTCTCCAGAAATATTCGCCGAGGAATATCATCTGTATCAAGCGTAGTAATACTAATATTACGTAATACGTAATACGATCCAATATCAGATGTCATATGTTAGGCCTAGGGCTGGCTCTGTGTCTGCCCCGTACGAAGCATATATCGGATCCTGAGTAACTAATCTCTGTAATCGGGAAGTCATGACCTAGTCATACTATCCCGATAGTTGCAGCTTTAAGAGTACTAGTTTCGTATCATGTGTGACAATCATCTCCATATGACTGAAGTGATACTCTCATCTTGACATCACATCCAATACACTACGATTCTCAGTAAACCCAATACAGGCGTACACAAAACCTGTTAAAGCTCCAGACGACCAATACTAAAGTAAACTAATTGTCGCAAATAATAGCGACGTAAGTCTCGGGTTAAAGATCACATACACCTATCATGATTCAGATTCCCATAGACACATAGTCATACTACCAATGGGATTCCGAGTTGGTCTATCCAGAGCGAACCGTTCCCGGTCCAACGGCTAACATAATATTTTATTACACTTGCATAAGTATCTAATACCTAAATATATGAGAACTATGCCGTTAAGCTTCCATAACGCGCACAAGTGTAATACTAGTCTATTCCGCATACGTCGACTATGGATATTTAATGATTAAACCGTTTGTGGATTAATATTGTCTCATATCTTATTAATCTGATTTAACCATATGGACTTTTATCATTAATATATATCCAAGTAATATAATTACAATAATGATAAAATAGCAATTTCCTTTTGTCATATACAATGTTCTTTACAAATAATATGGGTCATAATTATCCAACAATATTTTCATATTTTATTAGATTATTATACGGATGAATTGTAAATTTTCTCCTACATATTACATCAATTTTTTATTTAGTCTCCTACATAAAAGAAAGATAATACAATTGTGCAACTTTGGTTTGGGATTGACCCTTAATTTGTTCTATTTTTTTTTTTAAAAAAAGTTAGAAAGAAGATGAATATATTTGAGAACACTACTATTTACTTTTTATTACATAAAACTTGTAGTGGTTAAACTACAACCTCACATGAGACTTCTCTAAAAAGTCTCCTTTTCTTTATTCACTACCCACAACAAAAGCTACATAATTCATCCGCTAACATGCTACTACATTACGTACATTGAACATTTTAACACATTCTTAAATTAAGCAGCAGCCACAGAAGCCTCACTATCCCTCATCTGGGATTGGCTGCTGCGTGTCAGAGTGGTCTGCTGATTGTTGTACTTGATCTTCCTTGCATCCTCCCTCGATATCTGGAAAGCGTTGGCCAGTATATCATCCGGCATTGCCCTCATCACAGAGGTGCGGCCAGAGAGGGGGCTTATCATGGCGTTATCGTTGGTCTTGAATGATATCCATTCGAATTCCGAGCCTCTTGCCCTTTTCACCACCGCAAAGTTCTGTGGCACCACCAGTATCTGTCCTCGCCTAACCTCGCCGTCGAACACCGACCTCCCGTAGTTGTCCACTACTTGAACGTGGCTTGATCCCCTCAGCGCGTATATTATGCTGTGTGCGTTCAAGTTCCAGTGTGGCACCATGATACCATTCTGGATGCACGTATGTACGAAATTATCAAATATAAAAAAAAAATTAATAATAAATAAAAAATGAATAATTGATAAAAATTAAATGAAAATTGACAATGTAGCTTTGCCCTAAAAAAAATTATCAAGATTATACGTACACTGTGGAGCAAGCCCCTTTCGGCGCTAAGTCGAAGCCATCGGAGAACAGGGAGATTGTGACTATTGACGGTACTAATATGACCGGCGCCGCGTGTGTAAATGTCAGCCTTAGAGGGATCGCCGATGTTTTCTCTGAGCTTCATGGTGCATAAAGTCTCTTCAATGCCATTGTCACCATATTGTTGTTGTTGTCGCTCGTACTCACTCCTGGCTTCCTCTGATTCACTTGCACTCTGTGTCCTGGGTGGCCTCACGACCTGGAGCTGGCCTCTCACTTTAACAATGGCACCTCTGTAGTCATCCTCGCTCTGTAGCCTCCTCACAAGACGCTCATCCACGTTGAAAGCCTCGGCCAGGATCCGTGTGTCGAAGCCGCAGAATATGTTGTTGCATTGTTGGCGACCGCCATAACGCTGTTGTTGCTGCTGCTGCGATTGTCGCTGCTGCTTGAACTCTTCTCTTGGGTTACCAGCCAGATGAAATTTCTGTAACGATCATTAATATATTAAACACATCAAAAATGAAAAATCATCAAACTGGTTGATTAATTAATATCAATTTAAGAGTGTTATTTAACTGCCGTTATTTGAGAGACTTCTAGTTCTTACTCTGGGATTCCTGTCTAGTTGGTTGTTATTGTTTGATACGTCAATCAGAACCACTGCAACGACCGGGTTACTGCCCTCGTTGTAGCACCAGTGAGCTACTCCGGCCGGAATTGCGATAATATCGCCTTGGCGGAAGGATCGGACTTTCTGGTGACGATCCTGCTGGAAACTGCCACCGCTTTGTCCGAATTCTCCCTGTTGAGGTGACTCATAAGTCTCGGGACACCCCGGAAACATAAGCCCCGTCAGACCCTCACCTGCACGTGTACACAAAAATCACTAACAAATTAATTACACGCATTGAATCAACTTGTCCCTTGAGTACTGCTGTTTCAATACTCGACACTCAAATCTTAATTCTAAAATAGCAAAATGTAATTCTTAAATAATGCTTAATTAAATTTTTTATTTTGGCCCCTATCACCTTGGACAATGTACATGAGTTGAGGAGTGTTGGAAAATTGGGGCAAGAGAAGGCCATTCTGGCGGATAGTGTGCCTAAGAACGGCAACACCAGCGCATTGGAATTGCTCATGGCTAGGGTCCCAGGTTTCAACAAGGCCTGCTTCATACTCAACGCGGTTATTGGGTTCGAGGGACTCCAGATTGTTGATTTGGCACTCGTTTTGTAGTTGCTGCTGGTTAACAGCTAGGCAGCCATGGAAGAGAACAAGAAGGCTAACAAGAGAAACAGAGAAGAGCAAGGAAGGATTGGCCATGGTTTTAAGCTTGCCAGAGACTAATTAATACTGGTTTGAAGTGAAGTGTTGGTATTTATAGTTAAGAGAAAGGGTGCATGATCGATGAAGGAGTGACACATACGAGAAAGAGACTGTGTGTAAGGCCTGCATGTGTTAGCCATTCTTCACTTTGCATGGCTACTCAACTCCTGATTCTTACACATCATGAGTTCAGTCATGGCAGCTGGCTCTTTGCGTCTAAGAAAGAGTACAAAGTTGCTCGTATCATCACATTTGTTGATGAATTTGAGAGTGAAAGTACACACCACTCCATATTGTGATTGTTTCTTACTTCAATTTCAATTTCGCTTTCAAGCATAAACGGATGCAAGATTTTATTTTAGGTGACTATTTTTTTTTTTTTTTTCTAAATAGTATTAATAGACTATATATTTCATTTTATTTTTTAAAAAAAAATAATAATGAAAATTATGACTTCTAATATTACGTGAATGTGAAGCACGACGCGACGAACCTACCATGCATGGTGTGATATTAATTATTGTATGACAAATGGGCGACTGCATGTTAAATTTCTTGCCATCTGTTTAGTTCACTCAGGAGCAAAAGAGACAAAATATGGTGAAGAAACTCAAAATTAAAGAGAGTAATGAAATTAATAAAGCTACTTCTTGGAGATATTAATGTATATAGGAACAGTACTGTGTTTGTTCTTAAACCTATAGTAAAACTTTTTGTTCTTGAGTGTGACATTGTCAATGGTAATTATCATAATCTTCCCTGGTTCACTAATAAGAAATGATTATTTTTGAATGGTTGGAAATTCCGTCGTCAAATCTTTCCGAAGCAGGTAAAACTCCTCCCGATTGTCTTAGGTTTTTACAAGAAACGTATTCTCTGGATTCAAACACAGAATCTCACATTAAGATCTTGAATTACACCACCAAACCATGGACAATATGAAATTTCTTATGCTTTCACAAATCCCCATTATCAAAATTAAAGTATTTATTAAGGTGTATTTTCATTGAAAAATTAAGTGGGTATCAGTTGGTTTAACTAATAAAATCTGTGCCTCTAAGATTCTTTACCTAGTGACGTGTGGGGTAAATGTTTATCCTTGGGAGCATATATGTCTCCATGCGTGCAAGGGTACGTACTAGTAGGCATAGAGACTTCATGTTTATACGATATATATATATATATATATGAATTCAAACACTCGGTGAACTTCAGACATTATAATTGACAGAGATTTATGGGTTGTACTATACATATTTGAATTTAATATTCCTGTAAACCACATATTATAATATCTTTAGATTGTAATAAAAAAAAAAAAAATTTAAAAAAAAAGTGATAAATTTTTTTAGAGTTTTACAAGAGGTGTAGGACTCAAATCCACTGATGTGGATATAAGGAGGTTATTTATTTTCCTGCTATGCTATTCTTAAAAAAATGGAAATTTATGTAAGTACCTTGGTATGGAACTAGTTAGGGATGATAATCGGGGTATTTCATTTTTGATGGGTCCAATTATGATGCGGGATGAAAAAATTGACCTGAATTTCGATCGGGTTTTTGAATCATGATAAAAAATCATTTTGAATCTCGAACTGAACTATTCAGGATCTCGAATATTGATCGTGATTCAGGACTTTTTATGCTAAAATTTGAGATTCGGTACGATTTTTTCCATCCCGACTCCTGGTCTGATCGGAATTTTTATTTGAGAAGATTTTTCGTCCTAAATCTCGTATCCTATGATACGCAATCCTAAATCCCAATAAATTCGGGATTTTTTTGTCAACCCTATAACCAATAATTTCTTTCGATTATAAACTCAGGTTCTGTCCTTTAGTAAAAACCTCATCATTCTCTGTATAAAGACCATCATATTCAAATCCCAAGGTTTTCTGGGGCTATAAATCTGAATGTTTTGCAAGAAAAAGTTGGGTTAAAATGGATAAAAGTTGTGACAAGCAAACCATATAAACCTTGAGTGGGTGTTAACTAGTTTTGTTGATAAAATTTCTTTTGTGAAAACAAAAAATTTGAGGTTTCAACCTCGCTTACATGGTTGAGGAGGGGATTAGATTGCCATCAGACATAACTAATAAAATAAATAAATAAATTCATATAAACCTTGAGAATATTGAAACTGGAATTATGAGTTACTCACTTGAGAAGGGTCAGGATGACCATTGATGGTCTTGCAAATACGAACTTCCTTTTAGATATTTGAGTTTAGAACTTGGAAGTCACAGTATGAAATGCATAGTACCACAAGGGAACATTATGATTATATGCAAATCAACAAAACACTTGAATGGAACTTCCTTATAAAAGACTTTACATTTCTCTGTGTGAGCTCAGAGTAATTGTCTTGAAAAATCATTACAGTTTTCTTGCTAACTCTAAAATATTTCATATCTGGTGGCTTTGAGTTCTTCAAATCTGTAATATGAACTATAGTGTTATCACTAGCATTTCGACGCTCTGCCAAACACATATTTTAAAGCTAGCGTTAACGCTTATAAAATCATAATCTCATAACATGAATTTATTTTTTAACATTAGTTTATACTCTAGTGTTTGTTCTCTAACTTATAAGGTAGTTTACTCTCTTACAATACTCTCTACCAAATACACCCTTAAAACTTGGTTCCTTAAAATACCCTTTTTCTCCATGAACATCACTTGAAGCTTAATAAACCTCTCACAAAAACCATCTAAATCAAATAATTTATTGGGCAATTCCTTAGCCCTTCAATGATCCACAAACATCCCTGTGTCTGCGCAATTCAAGAACGCGAGTTTTTCGAGATCAGGATCCATACCCTTTCCATGACTTGTAATCTTTTTGCCTTTTGAGGGTCTATCGAATCATCTTTTTGAAGTTCATGTCAATTATTCTTCAATATGTTCAGGATTCTCTTGGAAACTTGAAAGTTTCATTGCCTCTCTGGCAGGAAGGGGGGGATAAGAGTTTTTTTTTTTTTTTTTTTGCCATCAAAAGAAGCTTCACAAGGAAACCCAATAATCACTAACAAAGATGCATGCATTCATCACATTTAAACTTTCAGCTGGCAGCTTCTTACATCAAGCTTCTTTCTGTTGCAGATGGATAGCCTGTGAATGCCGTCGTCTACATCTAAGAGAGGCAACATTAATCTGCATGTGATACATAAACACCACACATTGAACAGTTAAAGATACGGCTGCAGAATGCAGATTATCCAAAGGATCAAGGGGTACAAATTCATTATCCAAGCAGTGGCTTATAATATGCTGATGCCCTACTGAAATCAAAACATCAACTGCTACGCTGAGTCATAAACTATCTCATTGTTTACATCTACTAACTCCAGAGTAGGGTTATTTACATGAACAATAGTTAACCCATATGGTAGATCTTCATGCTTCTCGGTACTTTGTCAGGTCAAATGTCAGGGTTCTTGAACAGCTGCCAAAACAAAATAAATAGCATTCTTTTATGAATAGCATGTCTATTATCCTGGACCGTAACATTATAATATGCGCCAGTAGTAGTAAAGTTAAAACATTTTAAAATTATGTGAAAAACTCACCTTCTATCTGCGTCCCTGTAAACCCCAACTAAAGCTTCAGCCTTGTCATAAAAGCTATCCTTCAGAGATATCACAATACTCTGAAAACCATTGCCATCATCCGCATCCTGATTTCCCTTGGCTCCCTCGCAAGATTTAGCGCGGATAAATCCAGCTACCTTGGCGACATTTAAATTATCCAAAGCCGCATCAACTTCATCCAATATAAAAAAAGGCGAAGGCTTGTAGCTGAAACAACTCACAAAAGAAAGAAAATTCACAAGGATAGTCAAAGCAGGTGATATGCACTTCTAACTGAATCCATCGTGTAATTGAGTTTAGAAAAGAGAGATGATCGATATATCCATAGGACACACCTGTGAATAGAGAAGAGTAATGCAAGTGCTGCAACTGTCTTCTCCCCACCGGAGAGTTGCTCCATATCACGAAAACGCTTTGTTGGTGGCATAGCAGTGTACTTGATCCCATGTAAAAAAGGGTCATCCTCATTTTCTAAGTTCAAATATGCTGTTCCACCCAGTGGATGAGTATTACTCCTCGTTAGTTGCTTGTATATTCTATCAATATTACTAGAAATATGATTGAAAGCTTCCATAAACAATCCATATCTGCATCCACCAAAACAAAGTTGTAGGCACTAAGCACTTACTCCAGATACCATAAAGAAATATATAGGGTATTGTAAAAAGATTAGCACATCAATTAGAAGGTCTGCTACTATAAACGTACCTCTTCTGCTTGAGTGAATTGAAAGCATCAGCAGCCTGCTTCTCCTCTTTCCTGGCCGCTTCAAACTCCTCAGTTACGGCCCTTTCCTTCTCTAACAAAGCTTCATACTGGTCCAGTGCCTTCAAATTCGGAGCTGTTTTTTCTATTTCTGAAATAAGGGCATCCATTTTTTGCTTGAATTCAGCCTCAAGCTTCTCGCGCTCAGAAGGCCTCTTGTCCTGCAAATGAGACCTATTTAACTGACTAAAATCAAAAACAGGGCCTGGAGATGATGAATCAGTTTCCATTGGGTCCTCGACAGTGGGAAGGACTATGCATTCTAGTTCACACTTCTCCACAATTTCCTGCTTCCGTGAAATCAGCTGCTCAATTTGTGTCTCCTGTAAAGAAGTAAAGAGATGTCAATTACAATTTGTTTTAGTATTGCAATAGGCCAACTTTTCTAGAATCTTCAGTGAAGAATTAAGAATTAGAGAAAACATCTAGACACCTTAGAATTTATCTGACGATTCAATTTGGATAGACTTGTAGTAGCTGCAGAAGCCTGCTTTTCCCAATCCTGTATCTCCTTCTCACACACTTCCGATTTGGATTTCCATCCTATTAAAGTAGGAACATAGGAATATAATTTTAAGAGAGAAGAAGAATGATGACAAAGCACAGAAAGGGATCAAAATTCATCATCAGATTATCAGCTCACTAAAACCTAAAAAGGTAGAAGATGAACATTTCTAATTATTTCAAGCAGTCAAGACAAAACTCTTGAACATGTGCATAACTTTCAATTTAATTTAATCACTTTCAGTAAGGGAGTCGGCCAGCCGCTAGCTGCAACAATAACTAATAAAAAGCTAGACTAGCTGCAATAATAACAAAAGGCTACAGGAGTCAGCTCCCAGACTAGCTGCAATAATAACAAAAAGCTACGGGAGTCAGCTCCCAGACCCAGACTAGCTGCAATAATAACAAAAAGTTACGGGAGTCAGCTCCCAGACTAGCTGCAATAATAACTATGCAACATGCATCACCAAGCAATATAAATAAAATAATCACCCCTTCAGACTTGGGTAAAGGATCATACATAACAGAAACAGTTCATATGATGTGAAAATCAATTGTTTAAACCAAGTCTACGGTCCTATGGAGATGTACTGTGTAGTCTGTTTTCTGGATAATTTGGTTGGACAGGAACAGAAACATTTTCTACAAAACTTTAGAAGAGATAATCAATTGCTTCTGGATAGAGGTTAGGTCTTTGGCATCTCTTACTTCAGTTACTAGAGAACTCCACTGTTTTGCATTAATGCTTCATGTTGCTGATTTTGTACTTTATAATGCAAATTCTCTCAAATAGAACTTTTGTTAACCTGGAGGTGCAGGTCTAGTCCATCTTTCCT